>VZRZ01001707.1:279008-438674 GCA_013398175.1 Climacteris rufus | reverse complement strand
GGGGGGGGAGGCTTGTACAAGCTCAACTTCAGGATCATTTGAACTGAATCAAAAGGCACAGCCATTTGAAAGACCTTGTAGCTTGAGACTTGTACCTTGAGCCTGTACACACTCTGATCTCCAAGAGGGTTGCAATTATCTCACTGAAAAACAGTCCCTTTTCGACCTCACACTTTCTGTTTGAGAACTGATATGGCTCCAAGGCAGCTTGAGGCATATAGTTCTCAATAATAGTGGGACATATTAAGGCTAGGCAAAAGCAGACCTAGCCAACAATTTTCTCATTTAATAGGAAAGGTGATGCCTTATTCTATGGAACTACTTTGGATTTTTATTTCCTATGAAAGTCCTCATCCATTCTTTCTAAATCCATTTTTTAGGCAGAAAATGGAAAAAAAACCCCAAACCAATAAACTAAGCAAAACCAAACCAATTTAATGCCACCACCACCACCAATAAAGAAAACTGAGACAGTGCTAGATAAAGTGCCTAAATTTTTATTAGATTTTATTAAATTTAGCTAAGCTAATTTTTTTCTGTTTCCACATACACTTCACCTCACGTAAAATCATGAGTTATATTAAAAACTACCTGTATCCCATTGATGGAAAACTGAAGGAGTGTTGTAGTTGTTCCACTGAAGACCACCTTTCTATAGAGAATTTCTCTTCTACCTCAAGAGAAAGCTATACTTGTTTTGACAAAAATAAAAAAGAAATAGCCTGCAGAAAACCTACACATCCAGGATCAGTCCTGCATAAACATCTGGACTCAGAGATCTGTCTGTGTAGTTGAGAGGGGGGAATACATTGCATAATGAGAGGCACAAAAATCCAGTCTGAGGCTTCCCTAGTGGTGACAAGGTGGAAAGATCCTGCAAAGCAGAGTTTGGTCAGCTAAAAATGTGGTCTGGGGCAAGAGTTGGATGAACTGTAACATGGGTCCCCACAGTACCAACTTGTCAGTGTTGAAGGAGTGTCTGGAGGAAGCCCTTTGTCAGAACATTCAGTGTTTGGTAGTCCTGCAAGGAGCAGGGAGTGGAACTCAATGGTCATTACAGACCCCTTCCAACTTGAGATACTCTAGGATTCTACCTTTTGGAACAGCTTGTTCTCTGAAGAGATGCATTAGATTAGAGCAGGACTTGGAATTCCGTCAAAGTCTGGGCATCAGTGAGGAGAGTGGGCAGTAGGCTTTCACAGCTCTACATGAGTCTCTGGATTTTGATCAAGAGGTATTGTTTTTCTGTTGATAAACATGAAATAGTCCTGGAGTCACCAAGCATGTATTAGAGGAACTATAAGGAGCAAGTAGGCCATAACTTTTGTATGAAGTGAAAAAACAGTTTTCTTACTCTGTCCTTTTTTGGTTCTCATTGTGCTCCACTATTTTTTCCATTTTTTAAAAGTTATATTTATTCTTTCTTTTCTCTCTCTCCACTTACCTACTTCTTTTTCTCTCTTTGCCTCCTTCCTTATTTTTAGCCTGTCTCTAATATTGTGTTCTTGTCTTCCTGTATTTAGGACACACACAAACATTTAGGAGGAGAAGGAAACAGATGTTAATCTCTTCATGTCCTTAGGCCCCTCAGATAGGCAGCTCTGAATTTACTAATAGGATTGGAAGGGAAGCCTGAATGTGTCAAGGAAGCCTTTGAGTTCAGACTAAGTGTGTGACCAGGATGGCAGAGAGAAACAGCTCGGGGAGGCAAATCTCCTTTCTCTCTCCCATGTGAGCTGACCATGCGTTTGCTAGGATCTTTCAGCAAGAACTGGGTACGATGGCAGAAAATACAGAAGGGCGCCCTGTTGTCTCAGGCTGCTTTTCCTGCACTAAAGATTGGTGCTATTTTACTCCTCTTGCAACGCTGCAGCACTTACTCATTGCCAAGTGCACTTTCTGGTAGGCAAAAGCAGATTACCACTTGGAAGGACTGGGTTTTTTTTCAGTGCCATCTCCCTTGTTAATATGCCTGGCTGGGGCAGGCAAACTCAGCAGAATGATAGAGGCAGACAACCTTGTTCAGCACTAAACCTGACATTTGAAAGAATAAAGATCTACATCTTTACTATGCTAGTGTGAGGGAAAAAATAAAATGAAGCAAAAAGACAGAGTTGGAAAAATATGTAAAATGGAACCTTTTATTTCCTTATGGATTTCATTGTGGATGTTTGTTAAAGTATTTACCTGAACTTGAAATAAAGGTCAGGCCACAAACAAAAGAGATAAATGTCCTGGACTTGAAAAGTTGGTATTGAATCAGAGTTAAAGTCCTTATCAAAAACCTATTTGGCCACAAAACTTTTTCTAATAATTTTTATTAAAAAATAAACAGCTGCAACAGAAGAAATTGGGAAGGGACTGTTTGACCACAGTCTGCGGTGTGTGTGAGAGAACCACGATCTTGTCATATGGTGTCCTAACATCCTAAGTGATGAAGTAAGAGGATGCAGATACACATTAGAGTAGAATTGTTTGGGGTTGAGGAATGAGGCTGTGGAAAAGAAATCTGGGGTTTTTTCCATTGTGAAACAAAAACCGTGAACTTTCAGTTTGGGATTCTTGCTTTCTAGTCATCCCACACAGGAATTGCTGACAGTTTCCACATATATGCTGTTAATTCCAAAATTAATGTTTTCTTAAATAAAAACTGAAATGAGACATTAAATAATATTTATTTATCTGCATTTTATGGAAGGATTTCACCTGGCCTCAGATGTGACAGCTATCACCACATCAGTAAAAAATGTCATGACTTCTGAAGATGCTGCTTTCTGTTCACTCACCTTGCTTCATTCTGTTTCCTATGTGGCTTGTAACTTTATATTCCCATCACAGATTGTGTTCTTCCTGAAGGAGATAGATGACTTGAAGCTTCAGTATGAGCAAATGGTCTCTGACCTCCTGAAATGGATTAAACAGAAGGTGATGGAACTGGACGACCGTCATTTCCCCAACTCTCTTCAGGAAATGTGGCTGCTCATGGCCAACTTCAAGACCTTCCGCACTGTGGAGAAACCCCCCAAATATCAAGAGAAAGGCATGATTGAAGCTCATCTCTTCAACATCAGGACCAAACAGAGAGCCAACAACCAACGGCCATACCTGCCCCCAGAGGGGAAGATGCTGCAGGATGTGGAAAAGCACTGGATCATCCTGGAAAAATCAGAGCACAACAGGGGAAAAGCACTGCAAAATGAGATGCTGAGGCTAGAAAGGCTGGAACAGCTAGCCCAAAGATTCCTGAAGAAGGCAGCCCTGCGTGAGTCCTACTTGGAAGACATGAAGAAAGTGATTGGGAAGCAGGACTTCTGGCCAGAGAGTGTGGACAGGATGGAGGCTGCCAGTAAGAAGCTGGAAGCCATTGTGGCTGATGTACTGCCCAGGAGAGAACGCTTCACAGCTTTGGACAAAATGGCCACCATTATCAGCCAGGAGAACTACCACGGCAAAGATCAAATCTTGCAGAAGTGAGTGATGGTCATGAGACTGTGTAGTGGAGGAGGTCAAAACTAGCTGAAATTCTGTGATGTGTTAGAAGATATTTAATTGTAACTGTGAATCTTATCTCTGCTTCTCATGAGTAAAACTGTCAGGAATTCCTTCTACCTGTGAACAGTTTCAGCAATTAAGACAAATGCCTAATCTTCTTCAAAATTCTGGGTTTTTTCCTTGAATGATCAAACCCTCAGACTGATTTAGGGTGAAAAGTAATTTAAGATGTTTAAGACCATTCCTTTGTGTCCAAGCCTCTCCACTGTATCAAGCAAAAGCACTGTAGCAAACAAAAGGTTGTTTTATGAATATCCATATAAAACAATGTTTAAATTTTAAAAAGTCAATGACAGTTGATGTGCTAGTCAAAATTCCTATATCAACATTGTTTTGACCTGTTTTGTGATCATGGTCTGTCCTCTTACACTGGTGTCAAGAGCTGTGTGTGTTCATTTAGCCTCTCTAAAGCTGCCAGCACTGAGAATCCTCCAGTGCTGCCCAAAGTCTTTGGTCCAAATTGGTCATTTCCTTCTCTTCCTTCGTAGACAAAAGAGCATTTCAAAGCAATGGCAGGATCTCCTGGATCAGCTGCAGAGACGAGAACAATCCATGGGTACAATGCAGGAAATTCTGGGCCTCCTGAGGGACATTGATGCCATTACAGAGGAGCTGAAAGAGCTGCAGGTAATGAGCCCTCTCCACTGGCATACAACTTGCAGTGCTGCCAGTGTGTGTCCCCGTGTTCCAGGGACTGGTTGCTGCCAAGAGGAGATAATATCAGCTATAGAAAAAATACACAATTTTTACCCAGAGGCCTAACTGAGCATTTCAGTTCATCATCACAGTTAACTACATGAGAAAAAACAGGCTTTGCTATAGGGGCTTTCCCCAGTCAGAAAGCCAGGTATCCTATGACATGGAGTGCCCTACAGGTCCAAGTTATATAGTGAAATAAAGACGGGAAATAATCTCATCTGAATGTAGAAGTGCAAAAGCAAAAGTGGAATAAAAACACCTTCTGTTTCCATTCCATGTAATTTTTTCTGATTTAGCATCTGGAAGTACCTCCAGTAATTATACAGATGGGAATTAGCTCAGGCTTTCAGGTATATAAGCTCATGAGAAAGAAATGTTCCATTGTAAATGCATAGTGATTGTTTTTAGCAAGAATTTCTGACTGTTACCAGAGTGTTAGAGCGCAAAGTCTTCTCTTTAGTATGAGAGATAACTGGGTTCATATTGATTCTGTAGTGGAAGGAAGTATATATACATTTATTACCTTGAAGACAGAAAAATCCTTATGACTATGGGTTGTCTTTTACCCCAACTGAAAGAATCAGCATGCTATATGAAGTTGTGAATTTCAAATTAAAAATAGGAGCTATCTCTAAGTTCAGTCCTAGTAGACAGTTGGCAGACAAAGAACACCTAATGGTAATAATGCTGTTGGCATCACGACAGCCTGAGAATATGGGACAAGACTGATTAGGAAAGATAGGACCCTACTATTGATAATTGTGTCCCTTGATACAATTAGAAAGAAGACAGATTGATTAGCACTTCTCATCAGCCACTAATTAAATACTATGAAGTACTTTTTTCCATTATTTCGTTAGGCAAGTAAGCTCCTCAAAAAACAGAACTTTGCAGTTAGAACATAGCGTAAAATGGGATATTGTAGAATTCTCCAAATACACACTGTGAATCAATCTGCCTACAGATGGGTCTATATCAAAGGGTATTCACTGTGCCTGAAGATTCTGAGGGCTTGAGTGCTTAGCAGTAGGAATAGCTTAGAAAACAGAAGCTTATTTGACGAGCCCATTACTTGCACTGCAGTAGATAGAAACTCTGGATTGTTGCCATAAGCTTATGGAATTGAAAGAAAAGTATAATTCCTCTAAATGGGCAGCTTTTTAGCTTTACCTTGCTGACATTCTTGGACATTTAGAAGCTATGAGAGACAACAGGAACATTTCAATAGATTTATTTGTACCGAGACCCTAGATGAACTCTCTGACAATGCCTTTTTTGTAATCACTTTGTTTGTAGGTGCTGGTGAATTCCCAGGACTGTGGGAAGCAACTTCCGGAAGTAGTGGATTTGCTGCAGAATCACAACTTGGTTGACTCACAGATCTCTTCCTATGACAGTAGACTGACACACATCACCCAGAGGACAGCAGACATCAGCAAGAACAGCACAGTTAAATCAGAATTGCTTTATGCAAAAGTTCAGATGCTTCGTCAGCTGTATCAGAACCTTACAGCTCAGAGCAAATCACGGTAGGGCTGTGGCTGTGACCCTGTTCTTCCTGGTTTGGATGGCCTCTCTAGTCAGAAGGCACAACTTCCCAGCATCTGAAATTTTTTCATTTCTCCATTTATAAAGACATAACAAAAGAAACTTGAATGTATTGTTTGCAACTGACTGAAAGAATCATTTGCTTTCCTAAATGAAGCATAGCTTCGTTCTCAGCATTTATTATAGCTTGCTTTATGAGAAGTCTGAATAGCAAATAGTTATCTCCTCATCTCCTAGAGAAAGAAAGAAATGTAATTTTGTTTCTTTTGCCTTCGTCAGTGAAAAAGTTAATATATGACGAAGAGGAACTAAAGGAATTCAAATTTTGGATTTTTAAATTCTGCTTTGATTATGCTACCATTGTCTTAATGGAATCCTGATTCTGACTGTACTGTACTGTTTGTTTCTTTGCTTCAGAAAATCTCAGCTAGAAGACGTTTTGAAGCTTTTTGAATTCTTCCGTGACTGCAAAGAGGAAGAATTGTGGATATCTGAGAAATGGAAGCTGGCAAGGACAACAACATTAGGGAAAGATGTCAGCCAGATTACAGCCTCTATTCAGAAGAACAAGGTATCTTACATTGCTGGAGGTGCCTTGTCTTTTTATTAAAGCAAAGTTTGAGAACACCAATGTCCTTTGTTTCAGTCAGTGCAGCGTTTACAAGAAAGCTGTCAAACCACTCCTTATTTCTAGTATAACATAACAAGTTTGGAAATTTTAAAAAATGCATATGATAGGGATTTTTTTCCCAAAGAGAGGGATGAAAGGGTAGGGAATGAATGTGCTTCATACCAGCCTAGAAGTGGGGCTTCTAGTGAAGACACTGGACTCCATATTAGATAACATTTGATGGCCAGAAAAAAAAAGGTTGCCAGTTTCTGTTTTTGTCACCTTCTTTTCCTGGCCAAGAGAGGTGCGGGTAAAGAGAGAGATGGTGGAAAGGCATGGGGCTCTTGAAAGTGTATACATGACAGTAGCAGAGAATAGGAACCCCTCTTTTCTCTCAGCTGATGGGGAGTGATTTGTGCTGACATATTTCCTGTCCTTCTGCTAGGCTCTTGAAGTGGAGTGCAATTCCCACAGGGTCGTATGTGCAGATGTGATGAGGAGGGGGTGGGAACTCAGCCAAAAGAACCCCACGCACCAGGATGACATACTGAGGCAGACAGACAACCTGCAGAAGCTGTGGCAGCGGCTCCAAGATGAGGTGGCTGATCGTAAAAGCCGCCTGCAGGCAGCAGCTCTCATCAAACAGGTAAGAGAGCTCTGCTGGTGTGTGTGGTACGGGGGATATGAATGTAGCTCACTTCTGGCCCATGCCCCCATGGAGGCCAAGAGTGGCAGGAAAGCCTTCAGCTGTTAGTCTTCAAAAAGATCTCTGGCAGTGAAATCTCAATCCTCCTGCAAGCTGGCCAGCAGGAGATTTGAGCAGCTGGGAGTTGCTCTAAAGGTAAAAAAATGCTAAAGGAAATACCTCACATGATAGTGCTGATCCAGAGTGTTTTTAGAGGGTGGGATCAGGTAGCTGTGTGACATTTTTCTAACATGAAAAAAATTCCAAAGACCACCAACAAAAGAAACATTGTAAAACTCAGACTGACCATGAACTTCACAAAGCCTGCAAACTGTTTGACACTTCCATTCTGACCTATGTTTTTATTCCCACAAACATTCACATATCTGCAAATAAAGAATTCATATAAAAGCAGCATTCTTAAATCATACCATATTACCTCAGGTATTCTTATTCTCCCTTTCCTAAGTTTTTTGCTCCATCTGTTGTTTCCATGAAATGCTTGAACAGAACTGAACCTCTTTTTTCTTGAGAAAGTCTAAATTCTCTCTTCTCTTTTGTAGGTTTAACACCATTATGGTGTTCTAGTTGTTTCTTTGTCCTTCACTACTATGGAATTTCTTTTTTTTCCTGCAGTGCCTCTATTCTCTATCTCAAAACCTTGTTTTTCTTATTTACAACCGTAGCCAGGCAGACTCCAAATTCTGGAAAAAAGGAGTAAACTTCTGTTGTAGACCCAGTTAATTTTTTGTTCCATAAACATTTATAAAATATCATTTGGAATTATGCAGTGCCTATAAATGTCCTACATTGTGGGTTTCTTTTACTGCTGCTGTTATGCACCATGAAGTTTTAGCTAGTTAGGAGTTTTTAAGAGCTATATAGGCAATCCTTGAAACTCTTTACTCAGCGTGATTCTGTGAGTTATCTGTGTTGTGAGCATGAAATACATAATGGGTTTAGAGTTACCTTATTCACAGCTTTCACAACACCTGGAAGTAACCTTATGGCTACAAACATAGTGGCATTTCTCCTTGTTCATAATTTTACAAAGAGGAGGGAGATGGATATGATACTTTCAGGATGAATCCAAGTGTTTCCTTTCCTGTGTTCCTTCAGTACTTTGCTGACATCGATGAAGCAAAGTCATGGTTGCAAGAAAGGCAGCCCCTTCTCGCCAGCCAGGACTATGGAAAAGATGAATCAAGTGCTGAAGCGCTGTTGCATCGTCACTTGCGCCTGGAGGAGGAGATTGCAGCCTATTCCTCCGAGATGAGGCGCCTGAAAGAGCAGGCTGACATTGCAGCACAGCAAACTCCAGCTGCAGTAAGTAGATGAGGGATTGTGTCACATTTTATTGAAGAATGTTAATGAAATGGGGTTTAATTATTTAATTTTCTTTTTATTTTGCCTAAATAGAATATTTCAAATTAAGTTTTTAATTAGAATTGAGGCAAATGTTTAGGTGACGAAGTTCATTGGTTGCTTGTAATACACCTAGTTAGTATTCTTTGAAGTGCTAGAAATATTCTAATCTATGTTAGTTCCTCTACTGGTCCTCACAAATACCTTCTCAAAAATTATGTATTTCAATAATATTTAAAAAGCAGACATTTAATCAAAATATCTTTACAAATTCTTTTTGTATCCAAACGTTGTTGCCCTGACTTTTGCAGTTCTGGATGTTGTCATTCTTTTGTAACTAGTTTCTCAGACATTCTCTGTAAACATAGTCATGTTATTGTAACGGTATCTTTTTATTTATATTCCTTTCTCCTGGGCACAGAAGTTTGATGGACATTTCCTTTGACCAGTGTGATTGAGGGGAGGCCTTTGTTTCCTCCAATACACAGTGAATTATAAGACACATATATAATAAAGACAGGCAGGCAAGGCACTTGTTCCTTGAGGAATTTGTTCCTTGATCTCCACAGTTTCTGTCTCCTTCTTTTGTGTCATTACTGCGACACAAACATAGTAAGGAACTATCACATAACTCCAGGAACAACTCATACCATGCCAAGGTGGATGTTTAAGGCATATGAGATGAAGTCAAACTCTGCAGATATTCTTCTTTCTCACTGGCTAGAAAGGAAACTTTTGACTTGAGATCAGCTCATTTAATTAAAGAATTCAGGGGAGATGAATGAATGAATAACACATTTCATAGTTTGCTTCTTTTAGACTTCTGTATTTACATAATGAATGTTAGGCCAAACAAATTTGAGAGCACCACTTTGGGTCTTTACCTCATCATTCCAGCATTTTCATTAGAACAAAAGTTTTATTACTTTGCTATTAAATGTGAAAAAGCATGTGACAAGATGGTGTTGATGCACAAATAGAAGAGTTGATTCACTAGGGCACTCACAGGCTTTGAAACTGGAAGTGTTCAGATACAAAAACCTGGAAATAGAACTATGAGCATAATCAATTGCCTTGCTTTGTTCGCACCTCTAAAAATAAAAAAATAAAAAAACTAATTAAAAAACCCCTACAACAAAACAACTTTGATTTGAGCAAAAATAAGAATTTTTACTGAATCAACATATTTTTAAATTAGTTAAACTTCTTTAAACAAACCAAAAATGTTTTTCAGTTTTTTGATTCATTTTTTCAGAATAAAACAGTGGAAACAGTTTCCAAAAAACACTGGTAATTTTTTGTTTAAAGGGCCAGAATGCTGTGATTTGAACTAGCACGTACAAATTTTCTTTCTATGTGAAATTTTTATCCAAATCAGAAATAGTCATCCATTGATTTTGTTAAATTTTTCTGAACAGACAATGAAGAGGGAAGCCCTGAGTGACTTAAATCAAAAGACAACTAAGCTACCATTCAGTCGAACCTGGTCAACATCTGAAACTGCATCCACTGGAACCTCAAGTCCAGATGATCATTTTCTTCCAGAGAATATCTGGAAGACGCAAGAAGAAATAGATTCACTTTATGAAAATCTACAGAGCCTGGCTGAGGTATAATAACCCTTTCTGCTTTGCAGTTTATGAAAAGTCAAGTCCAAAGCAATGAAAATGGAAATTAAGTGCTGTGCTGGCTCCTGTTTTTCAGTTTAATGATGTGCCTCAATCCTGTTAATTCCAGTAGGACTTCAAGGCTTGAGATTATCATTGAAGTTTTATATCCAAACAGATTTTATGTTGCCACATTCTGTTTTACAGAACAGAAAAAGGGCTCTGGAGGAGATGATTGGATATTATCGCTTCTGTAGCTCCTGTGAAGAATTTCAGTCATGGATGAGAGATAAGGAGAACATTTTCCGGACTCTTCAACCTCAAGCAGACAATGTGGAGACCATGCAGCAGAAATATCAGGTACCCCTTTTTCCTCTTCTCAAATGACTCCTTTTAAATCAAATTGACCCTGAGAGAAAAGATAAAGTTGAGAAATGATGTTTTGAGAGCCTTTTCATTAATTTCAATTTAAAGAGTCATACAGAGATCAAATATTTCTTTTGTACAGACTATAACAAATTACTGAAGCTGATGTGACTCTGTTCATTTATCTTCCAGTGAACATGGTGTCCTGTACGAATACTGTGGTACAAAAGGATTCTTTCTGTGGTTTCTAACATCACTTTAAAAAAGTGCCAAATGATGAAAAAATCCACTAGTGCTCTTGCATCCCAATGGAGTGGGACATAGCTGCACAGATATAGTGTGCACCAGAGAGGTCAGGTTTTGCAGGGGAGCTGTGTGCACAGGAGTGCATGGAGTCAGCAGGCAGGCATACGGAGAAGCCAACTGTGGAAGTGGGGGATGCATGGATATAAGAGATTATTGAAAATTTTGTCCATAGAAATGGAAAAAGCTCAAGTTCTTCATTCTTGTATCTTTTCCATTTTAGACCTTTTTAATGGAACTGACTGCAGGCAAAGGCCAGCTGGAAGACATTGAAAACTTAGCAGTTAAATATGGAAAGATCAGTACCAGCAAATATTTTGAGATCCAGACTTGGATGGAAGAGATCAAGATCAGGTAAAAGTGCTACTGATAAGCAGAGTCTTGTCTCATGGTTATCAGAGATAACCATGGAGATTCATGTCCCTTCTAGATGACACTGCCACCAGCAGGAAAGGGGTAGCCCTCAGCTGGCTGTAGGCTGGCCCTGAGCCCAGTATCATGCCTCCAGGACTGAGGGGTACTCCTAGGACCCTGACACCAAGTTGTCTAAACTGTAGCAATTTGTGTGTGCATGTTAAAGCACAATGTGAATTCACTCAGAGGTGACAGTGATGTATTCAGTGATGTATTCAGAGTAATTTTGCAGCATTGCAGCAGCTGATTTGGTTACTTCAGCATCAGGGTGAAGACACACTTCACAAATCTTGAAAGGAACACCAAACCATGTTTGACTTCACCAAGTGTATTTAGTACCTGTTCTGAATGTACTTCTGGCACCATGTCACTCAGTGGGCACAGCCAGGTCCTGATTTTTTCCATGGTTGTTTTTTTGCATCATGTTCAGAATGTTCTGTTCACCTGAGCAGGTCCCCTTGATTGAGATGGCACTGATACGATGTTGGGAGGGAGTACTAATATTCAACGCCTCAGCCCACTTAAGTCCTGATGAAATCTTTACACACGACTTTTTCTGAACATAAAATGGATATAGTTCATTTATAACAATGGCTATAAATTGTTATCTCTCTTTAAGATGGGAATGTATGGAGACTCTGAAGGAGGAGAAGGGCTCTGAACTGATTGGAGTAGCTGATGTGAAGACATTTCTTCAGGACTGTCAAAGCATAGGAGTGTTACTGCAAGACAAGATGGTCCAACTCAGTGACTTGGAACCAGGGACCTTGCCTGCTGCACTGGAGTCAGACAAGCGCAAACTCTACACAATTGAGAGAGAGGTCCTCGTGCTAGAGAGGAAAATCGAATACTTGAGGAGTGCTGCGAAATCGTAAGGAACCTTGTCTCTGTTTCCACTTTTTTTGCTAGTTCTCTAAGATCATGCTGTAAATTATGGCTATGAAGAGAATGAACAACTTTAAAAGTTTCTCTTTCTAGCAACGCAAAGAATTGACTAGCCTGGCGGATTGAGATGATCTCTCTTGAGTGTGGTTGAGTGATTGGGGAAGTGTCTGTTTCTGGACTTCACAGTTGTAGGGGGATGAATACCAAAGGATTGTTTGTGGCTCTAAAAAATTATCTCTACTAATGTACTATTGTGAGTTACCTAGTTAAAAATGTGGAGGTATCACTTAGGTCCTGAAAGAGGGTAATCAGGAGAAGTAAGGGTGATGGTAGGAAAACAGCAGAGAATTGTGCACAGGCACTGGGATTTGAAATATTAATTTAAAATTTTTTATTTCTTTAAGTTTTCTGTACATTCACAACGGGAATTTGTGGCCTTGGCTGACTTTCTTTTTAGTGGAAGTGTAAATATCCAGATCCATTCCTTTTAAATAGTACTGGTTCAGCTCTAAATAAGTGTTCATCCAGTTGAATATATTTTATTGTAGGATCAAGGACACCAACCCTGCAGAGAGCAAGGCCATCACTGAGCAGGTAGAGAACATGGAGAGACTTCTGGCAAAGCTCAGGCTGGAGATCCAAAAGAAGCAGGACATTCTGCAGTGGGCCCAAAATCAACAGTCCTTCCTGCAAGAGAGCCGTAGGCTCCTCCTGTGGGCAGAAGGCATTCAGGAGAAACTGAGCAGTGAAGAAATGGGTGTGGACGTGGCTTCTGCAGAGCAGTTGCTGAAGGAACATAAAGACCTGCTGAAAGAAATTAGCTCTCAGAAAGAAAGGTAGAGAGCTCTGTCAGGGTGGGCAGAGTGGGGTGACATGGCCACTGTACTGTGGAAAACAAACATGTCAATCACGTACATAAATTGTGCATGAAAGTGATACCAAAAGTTTATTCAAATGCACTTGAACCTTGTGACAAAAGGAAACTGCAAACACAAAATGTGGTCAGCTTTTACATATTTGGGCTGACAGCTGATGGAGGGGGAAGGAGGAGCTGTATGTTTACAGTAGTAGTATTCCACAAGCTCTCTTGACACTCTTACATAGTGCCATCTCTACTTAATTGCAGTTCCCCCATTCCTTCTCAGGCTTTATGCTTCCATTTGCCATCATTTTAGGTTCTTCTTCTGCACTGTTGCAAATTTCCAGATACTGGTGGCCCTCCTTTCCCTTTAAATGTGAAAGCCTGCTTATGTGGATTTTCAGTCCAGATGTGGAAATCTCACCTACTGTCTCCAGCAGGTATCCCTGAGCAAAAAAGCAGATGTACTTTATAGTGCACAGCCATGGCCAGCAGGCAAAACATAGAAGAGAGGGTGGGGTAATTTGGTGTATGGGCACTACCAAGAGAGGAAAGAGCTGTGATGACAGAGAGTTCATATTCCCTCATGCAGTAAGGTCTCATTTTTCTTTTTGACTCTGGGAAGATTTGTGCTGCTGGAAGAGCTAATGCTCAGTGTGATCCACCAACAACCCAGTAACACCAGGACCACAGATGTCTACCACTCCATGGAGAGACTTGCCAAGGAGAACAAAGAGTTGGATGAAATGTGGGAAAAGCGACGGAAAAAGCTGCAGGATGGCCTGGAATTGCAGAAATTCAATAGGGAGGGAGACCGTATCAATGCGGCCCTCTCTGGCCATGAGGCCTTTCTCCGGGGGGATGACCTTGGGGTATGTACAGCAGCTGATCTTGTTTCCTCCTACTTCTTCTTCCCATCCAGGAAGTAGCAACAATTTTCTTTATTAGATTGGCTTCTTTGTTCTTCTGATCACAACATTTCCATACTTGGGAACTAGACTTTCAGGATCTTATTAATATTCTTATGTTCTTACTCATCTTAATGAGAACAAAGCTCATTGTCCCTCAAAAAAATTTAAAAACAGCTACAGTTGTGATCTATTGCTGTGTTTGTACGTGTCATATGGTTTATATAAAATTGACTCATCCATTTGGTGGCTAATCATTAAAAAATAAGGTTTTAGGTTCAACCTTTTTTTCCAAGTAAAAATGTGACCCTCTAAAAAAAAAAGCTTTTTCTTTTCCTTAATTTAAAAACATTAACGCATATGAAACAAAACAAAAAAAATGCAGACAGTATTCATAAAATCAGTGAAGAAGGAGATTGTGGCGTCTCACCGTCTCTTATGTTTACAGCTGAACCCAAGATATAGATTCTTTTGGATCAACCAAGTGGAATAAAGTTTTACTTAGTTACTCTTTTGTATTGCAATTCCCTAAATGTGCCAGAGTGCTGACATAAATTTAGAATGCATATTTTCTGAAAAGGTGAAAATGGAACCATAAAGGAAACATACAACAGACAAACCAGATATGATACAAACCTGCTTGTTTGTAGTTCTGAACATCCTTGGGCACATGAAAGTGTACACTCTATCTCCTGCCTGAAAGAGAAGGAGGAAAATAAGGTCCAAATATTTTTTTCACTGGTACAGAAAAAATATGACCAAGAAAAGTCTTGATCAAATTTTCTTTCTTAAATGCAGGACCATGTAGATGCAGTTCGAAGCCTGCTGAAGCAGCATCAGGAATTTGAACAACTGCTGATGGCACTGAAGAGACGAGTTGAAGCACTCAATGAAAACGGGGTGAACCTACTAGAAAACAGGCACTTTGCATCTCATGTGTGAGTCCAAACACATTCCTTCTTTATTTAGCTATAATAAATGATCCAGTGTGATCAGGGTGAAAGGAAAAACTTTCTCTGAGAAGAAATTAGTTGATCTCCAATCCATAATCTGCTGGAGGAGGTGGGGGAAAGGAATTTTTTCCTAAAAATAGACTTCTTGTGGTCTCAGGACAAATAAGCAAAATGCTTTAGGTTAAAAGTAGTATTTGGCAGAATACTAGAATAATTTGGCTTGTATCAAAAATTACATATAGTGATAAAACTTCTTTAATGTGAATTCATCAAATACCTACAGAAAAAAATATTCATTTATCAGTAACACATATTATAAATATTGTTTGCTTTTAAAAAGTTACAGAAGATTTCACAAGGACGTAACACATCAGGAGCAGCTCCTTTATGTTTTTGTCAAAGCTGAACTGTAATTCCTTTTTCTGTGCTAGAGCCACTAGGATCTAGTAAGGGGACCCCTTTGCAAACAAGACTTAGAAATGGAGGGTTAGAATGGACCTCTTGGATCAGAAGACCATGTTCTTGTGATCATAAGTGATAATGTCTTGAATGTTTCCTCCAAAATTTATAAAAATGCCCTTAAGATCTGATTTTTGCCAGCGCTACTACCATTAGAAGGCCGTTCCAAAGCCTCATTGCACTTACATCAAAGAGGAAGTCATTAGCTAATTATAACTAATGTAACAATATTATGGAATATTCAGGTGAGAGGGAGGTCTCAGTGTTTCAGTATATGACCGCAGTTCTCTAATGTGACACAGCCATACACAAAAGGAAAAACCAGCTCAACTGGCAAGCAATAGCTGCTTTCCAGATGAACCCAGCATGGTGGTGGGACAGGGTCCATATGTCCTTTCCTCCTGTCAGCAAAATTGTTTAAATTATATTACATTTATTTCACAGTCATGACTATAGAATGAGCTAGAGGAACCAATATGAGTAGTACAGCATTGGACTTCCTCTTTTTCTTGATAGTATTGAAGAGAGAATGGTCACTCTCCAGAGAAGGTGGGAGCAGCTGATACAAAGCAATGCCAAGAGAAAACAGAAGTTGTTGGATTCCCTACAGCTACAGGTAAAAGAACTGATACTGCAGATCTGGTAGGGCATGTGTGAATTTTGAATTTTACCCTGTGTCTTAATATGAGACAAAATGTCAAACTGCTGAGCATTCCTTTTGCAGATTGCTTTCTCTTTGGCTGTGGGACAGAGATTCATTCTCCAGGGAGCAGGTGATGCACTGGTGATAGAAGTTACAAAGCTAGAACTGTAGAAATATTCCAAAACAAAAGTAGGCTTTTTAGTGAAAAATACCCACAGAATGTTTTGACTACTGGATACGTTCATTCTGTTCATTACTTGTTATTGTTCTGGGCCTTAATAATTTAGCACAGTTACTCTAAGTTTTGGCACCAAACTTATCTTTCAAAGCTGAGATAAAAAGTTATATTAGAGGATTGGTCCTCTTATGGTTAAAATACTCTATCAATGATGCAAACCTTCACTGACAATTAAAGAAAACAGATTAGTAAATGTGGTAAAAAAGGGGCTAAGATATATTACTATGATGGCTTAAAACCTTATCAATGGTTCAAGATCATACTTTTTCATTAGTTAAATCAATTGAATCCTGTTTTCTGTAAGGAGTTTAATCGTGATGCTGCTGAGCTTTTGATATGGATGGAAGAGAAGTACAAGATTGCATCAGATGAATCCTATCGTGATCCAACAAATGTTCTGCGCAAACTGAAGTGGCATGAAGCTGCTGAGAGGGAAATGTTGGCTAATGAGAAGCACTTTACAACACTGATAAAGGTGAAGGCAGTTTTGGAGCTAAGTTTTCCATCCTGTGCTAAAATTCATAGATGCTGATCTGCTAATAAAATGGTGTGCTGTGTTTCTCCAGAAAGGAAATCAATTGATTCAAGACAACCACTATGCTGCAGTTTCTGTCCAGGAGAAGATGTCAGAGCTTCAAAAGAACTGGAAGGAATTGTATGGCAAGATGATAGAGCGAGGTGACAAACTGAGACAAGCTGGACAGCAGGAACAGCTCATGGAACTGCTCCAGGTCAGGAAGTCGTGGGGAACGGGGGGAGGAATGGCCTAGGAGCCTGGTTTCTCTCTTGTGTGGACACCGCATAAAAGAGGGGAATACCATCCAGATAAAAGTGTATTTTGAGGTGTCCATTTTGTCTACAGTCCCAGGAGAGAAAACCCAATATTATGCTGACCAAGCTCACTTCAAAGTTATGAGCAAAATAACAGTGCCAGCACAGCATCAGGCTGCCAAACTCAGCCTCAACACTGCATCTGTGTGGCCACCCTGTACTGGGAAAACAACCAAAGCTCTGTAGGGGTCAATGCTGTGCAAACATAACTGCTTGCCTGGAGTCAGCCTGGGAGCCACAGGCCTGGCACTGTATTAAGTACATGGTCATCCACTCAAATTGTATAACAAGAACAAGGTGCTGTGAAGCTGTTTCCATACCATTATGACACGGAACTGCTGTTGTGTTATAGCTACAATCTGAAGATTTTGAAGATTGTTTGATTCTTTTATATTATGTCACTGAAGATAGCCCAAAGATACACAGTTTTTAATGATGTGCTTTAGTGTCTCAAAGAGAAGAATACTCTAAAATAGTTTGCAAAACACAATATTCCCAGAAGATGCCTCTTAGAGACACCCAGCCATCATATTACCAAGAAAGGACAATAGTATTTAAAAACTGTGTCCAGGAAGCTGCCGTAGGAGGGGGTGAGTGAAAGAAAATGGTATTGAAAGGACAGTATGAGTGTGCTGTAATCTTTTCCTGGCAGGATGCCAAAAAGAAGATAGAAAAAATTGAGAAAGTTCTGCAGGAATCTGAGACAGGCCATGATTTGCGCTCCAGCCGTGATCTACTAAAGCAGCACAGACAGCTGGAAAACGAGACAAATGAGCTGGCAGAGAAAATGAATGCAATTGTATCTCATGCAAGGAAAATGGCCACCAATCACTTTGACTCCCAGAGGATTCTGGATGAAACACAGAAATATCTGAGAAGGTAAGTGTCACTCTCTTTTGGCCCCCACCCACCTCTTGTGACAAATAACATTTTTTTATTCTACCTTCTTAAAAGGCCTCTTGGTTGATTAAGTTCAACCCATACTCAGGAATGATTTCTCCACCCAGATGGAGCACAACTATGCTTTGATCTGCACCTACACAGCTGCCTGTTGACCCACCTCAACCTTTACGACTGAACATTGCTTCTTGCCAGCTAAAATCCTCCTCTAGTCCCTTTCTTATCTATAGGTCATCTGCTGCTTTCTAAGAGGTACAGTGATCCTGCCTTCAATAGTGATTACTTCCTTAAAACATCACAGGACAAGCCTAGGACTTTAAAGGTGTAAATAATTTTTTCTCTACTTACATTTAGCATTATCAGATAGGTCTGCGTGCCAAAGGTAGCCTTCTCTAGAAGGGATCCTTGTATGTGCAGCCAGTACTAACCATTGAAATTTAATTGCAAAGAAGTGTCCAGTGTTTGGGAATCTTCACAATGGTATCATAGCTTAATTCCTTTGGCAGAATCAGGAGAAACCTTTGTTTTAACATATATTTAATGGATGACCCCTAGGTTTGAGTCTTTGCAAACACCTCTTTATGAGAGGCGCAAGTTGCTGGAAGGTGCAGTGGATCTCTATGAGTTCTACCATTACCATGACATGGAACTGAACTGGATTAATGAGCGCTTGCCTATTGCCCATTCCACCAACCGTGGGAAGTCCTTGGATGTGGCTCAAAACCTGTTGCAAAAACACAAGGTAAGTTCTATCATCAAGTGCATTATAGCACAGTGGCACATTGTACTTCACATGAGTACATTCACTGATTCCAGCTCTAGCCCAGCTAAAATGGTTCACTGGATTGAAACAAAGTAGCAGTGTGGTGATAATTTTCAGAACAAATAGAAAATTCCTGTGAGAACTGCAAAATTGGTCATACTTTTGAGTGTTATTATTATTATTCTGAGAAATTGTGTAGTTCTTCCCATTTAAAGTGCATTAAAAGCTAGTGTGTCTGACACTAAATAGAAAAAAAAGAGGGTTTTTCCCTTTGTGGGTTGATCTGGGTTGAATATTTTGACTGTTACAAGCTCATCCTATTGTAGTTTTTTACTTACTTCTTCATTATACATGCAATCTTGAGGTCTGTGCATGCTGGATTTTCTAGAGGAGCATATAACAGCCGTTTAACAATTACTTTAATTCTGTACTGCTTTTGAAATTGTTTGAACAAGTGATAGTCACTGCACTTACAAAGACAGGTTAACAATGGTTTCTGGGGAGTTCGATTCTTTGTAGCAGTTCCTCATGGCCAAAGGGACACCTCAGCTGTCCTGCACCACAGGCAATGCTGGATTTTGCAGCACCTTAATTTCAAGTTCCATGAGAAAGGTTATAAGACCAGTGGGGAGGCTTTATGGAGCAGTAGTCTAATAATTTGCATGGTACTGATGATAATGTCTCTCTTTCTATCATCCTTCAGCCCCTTCATTTCTTGGATATCTTATTTTCCCATCACCACCTCAAAACTCTTTCCTGATTCCCCCAGCTTTATGTCTCATCCATCTACTCAATCTCCCAAACCTCCTTGGTTGTTGAACAGGGAAGGGACAAAAGCATGGTAAAGAGAGGGCACCAGGAGGACTTTGGTATATGGAAGTTAAGGGATGTCTGCTGCCTTCTTACACACCTTTCCCTCCTCTCTCAATGGCAGTGCCAGCAGCAGAGCACTATGCAGGTGGGGCTGGCACCAGTGACCGAGGCTGCAGATGTTGTAGAAATAGACAATCCTCGTGTCCTCTTACTGTACTCTGCCCACTGTCATTAGCTGCCAGTTCTGCTTAGGGCTAGGAACACGCAGAACTCACTTGTCCTCACACTCCCTTCCTTTATTCCTCTTTTTCCTTTCTTCTCATTCCCAGGAACTGCAGGCAGAAGTGAATGCCCACAAACAACAAGTCCAGCAGGTCCTGGATAGAGGAAAGACAATGGTTGTAGGCCAGCACCCATCAGCTCAGAAAATAAGTGAGAAATGCCAGGAGCTTGTGACTGCCTGGCAGGGCTTGGAGAAATCCTGTGAGGAAAGGATGAAGCAGCTGCAGCACTCGGTTGGCTTCCAGGAGGTACAAATTAAAGCAAAGAGGTTATATCGTAGCTTCTTCAGACAAACAAGAGGACCAAAGTGTTAAAGTGAATAAAAAACCAGCTTTATTGGGACTGGTATTCTCTTCAGTTACTTGAGGCCGGACTCATACGAGTGAAGGGCTGAACTGCACGGTTGAATGCAGCCCCCACCCTAGACCTGCTGCTCTAGAACTTTCCTTTGGGTTCTATACCCTGCCCTTATGGCTGTGTTTAGAACACACATTTCTCCTAGTAGTACCTCCTTTCTCAGTGTCTTTATACAGTCTCAGGCTTTGACTTAATTAATGTAATGGATCCTGAACTGGCCCTTGATACTGGAGAATTATGACACGGAAATCAGCAAAGAGGGGATTTATTGTGCTAGCCAATATTTACCTGTTTCAGACAAAAATGTTTCAGGTAATGAAGTGATACTGAGTAACAGATAACATATATCCACTCTCAGAGCAAGTTAGGCATTTTGGCTCTATTATTTTCTATGGGCTTCTGGACCTTCATGCTTAACCTGTTTCAAAAACGTATGGAAAATTGCATGCAAATATTTATATCAATAATCCAAATTTTCTGTCATCGGTGGGTCATGTAGGTGTGCAGTTATTCAGATAGCACATGTAGTTTTGTAGACATAAACAATATTTGCACACAGTTCGCAGGCCCAGCTAAAACATGTTCCCTGGGATATTTGATCATCTGGATCTTATTTCCTCCATCTGTAAAAACATTTGTCAGTGCAATAGATTTTATGAAGCCTGATTCTTACAGTGACTTGAACTTCTCAGGCAGGGGAAGGAGAAATGTCACACTGATATTATACAGTTGGCCTCTACCATTAGTGAACAAGGTAAAGGAAGAGTCAAGTAAGGAAAGTTACGTGAAGAAAGGTGAGACCTACTGCCAGAGCTGTAATGCCTGGAGAAGACCTGCACAGAAGTCTTCCATCTGTGATTGTCTTCCTTTTTTAATGATTTCACAGAACAGTGAATTAAGTATTTAATAAAACATTGCAGTAAACCTTACAGTGCACCATCCATTTAGAATTTATCAAGTTAAAAAGACAATATTAATGTTTTGAAAGCTGAAGTAGAAACTCATTTGTTTTCTCTTTAACTGATAGTTTTTAATGAATATTTCTGACCTGGAGGCTTGGATAGCAGAAAAATATCCACTTTTGGCAAGTGAGGACTATGGTACAAATGAAGATGGAACGCTGAAACTCATCAAGAAACATAAGGTATTTCTCTGCTTAAATTCTGGATGCTATCCTGATGTTTTGGTCTCTATGGTCATAAAATGGTTTTTCTCATTGGTAGTTGAGCGTCCAGCCATCTACAAGATATTCCGCATTGATATATGTCTATATATGGATAGACTGATAGAAGAGATTGATGCCGTTTACTATCATAGTTGGGAAAATATAGTATAGTTTGAGGAAATATAGCATAGTTTGGGGAAAAAAAGAGAATGTTGAATATTCTCATCTTATTTTTCTGAGGCCAAAACTGGCTATCTGCTTTTCATTTTCAACAGGTGCATACAGAATCCCTGTAATTTTTTACTAAAATCAAAGATACAGATAGAGTATTATTCCAGGAATACTTTCCTCTACCTAATAATCCATCAGGAAATTCAACTAATTTGTTTGAATTTATGTACAAATTTTTTCCCAAAAAAATGTTGCTAGAAAATAATCTAAAATTGATCAAGTCTTGGAAATGTTACATCCTTCCCAAAAGTATTTCTCTTTCAATGTCTCAATCACTACACCCTAGGCTGTTCAAAAGTAGTGGATGTCTTGGACAACTGGCTCTCAATTCACTGTTTTTCTTTGTCAGGCACTGGAGCATGAGATTGCCATTTACCAAGATTTGTTGAAAGAATTGAGTGAAAGTGCCCAAACTCTTCCCCTTGTGGGCTCCATCCAGTATATTGAGGTTGATGCACCGAAGGAACATGTTCATTCAAGACTCCAGGAGTTACAGGAACTAGCAGCAGCAAGGTATAAACTAGAACTGCCCTTTGGATCCTAGGTTTCATTTAAAGCCCACTGAGATAGTAAAGGACATCTCTAGTTACTTGACTGGAATTTATATACATTATATTAGAAATAATTTTATCATTATTAATTATGATTGTATAATTATTAATTGTGATTGTATAATCCAATTATATTCACTAGATTCACAATCTCCTCTCTTCTTCATTTGTCTTTAGGAATGTAACAATTCTGTGCATTTATAAATTTTTCATTTTTGCTAAACAAAACCTCTACATTTTATTTGAGTTTTGCTACATATTAAGGATCTGAAACCCACAAATTTCCTCTTTACCTTTAATCATTCTCCTGTAAAGTGATTTGAGATGCCAGATTCTGACTTGCATTTGTGGTATTTGGAATCTGCTATCAATAGGAAAAAATATTTTTAGAAGGTTCCCTTAATCTTACTTGAAAATTAATTAATTTTTACATATCATAATAGAGACAATTATGGATACACTTATTTTTATGCCCAGTGACAATGGTAGTATAAGAAGGCTTTTATTCTTGACTGAATCATTCACTTTTCATTTCACTTCCTTTCAGTTATTATTACAGCAAGATGTTTACAACAGGACAGTCGGCTTGTAAACATGGTTTTTAACACTTCTGGTTTGTTGTCAGGAAGGAAAAAGTCTGAACAGTTTAGGTTTTTCCTTGACAAAAATTTCACTCAGAAAAGGAAGGGGCTCTGCAAATAGAATAACAAATAAGTGAATCTGACTACTAGAATAATTAAGCCTAGATTAAATGCTGGTATTTTACTTTTTGGTTTTATTCTTGTTTCAGTTGAAAAAGTAAAAGCATCAATAGAAAATTCTGTGAATGAAAAGTTCAGAAAAAGAAATAATCTACAAATATCAAAACACTTGTGTGTGTTGAACACATAGAAGTTTTGTTTCCATTCTTGCTTAATGTTAACCTGGGGCTTGTGGTGCCTTATTGGTGCTCTGATCTGTACCTCTGATCTGCACCTCTGATCTGCATTCTCCTTGGGCTGGACTCTTAACATGTTACACCTCTTGTGGTGAGCATTTGTGTTTCAAACATGGAAGCGAGGTTCATCTTTCTTGGAATATTTGCACAAAGCCCAGGCGGTGGTAGCAGATGGAAAATTAATATATTATTTACTGTGGAAGCCCTGTACTATGTCTGGCTGAATTATAAACTAGTCTAGACCATCAGAAATATGCAACAGGTTGCAGCACTTCTGCTAAACAGGGAATATGAGCAGAATTGCCTCAAAAGGCTTTCATCGCATCTGCTTTCCTGATGCACCACCTTCAGAAAGATTTCCTTTTCATTTTCATAAGCAATTCAATTCTCTTTAGAAAGACAGATCAGGGCAAATCTGGAAAAAAATAAAGAGTATTTTCATGGAAAGAAAAAAGCCAGCAAAAACTACAACAACAGCCCCCAACCAAAATCAAAAACAGAACAGGGAAAGAGTTTGGATAGGCACAGCACTCTTCTGGGAAACTCAGCCAATGAGGTGAGTATGACCTGACTGACAGATGTCATTCTACAGATATAATTTCCTATTTTGAGAAATAAGTCAGCTCTTTCATTAAAGAGAATGAGTCTCAATAGTGAGAGGGTTTGAGGATTCATAGGAAGAAAGTTACTGATTGCCCTTCTCTTATATTGCTTTGGTCCTGTTGTATTGTCTTGTCTCCTTCCCCCAATAGAGGGAAGAAGCTGGATGAAACTCTTGTCTTGCATGAATTTCTACGAGAATACGAAGATCTAGATGGCTGGATCACTCAGCAGAAACAAGCAGCCAGCTCTGAAGATTATGGAAATGATTATGAACATGTCTTGGTGAGTTTTTTTGAGTAACAGTTCAAAAATCAAATAAGCTGTATGTAGTGTGACGGTAAACAGATACTAAGGTTGTCCTTGAAAACTTAAAAGAGTAAGGAATATGTATAAATAACTGGAAGATAGGAAGAGAAAAGGGTGAAGAGTGGGTGGGAAGAATTGAAGAACAGGCAGTATTGCCTAACACTTATATCCTATTACCATGAGGGCTGAGCTATGTGAAGCAACTGCATGCTGAAATGTCTATGCCTTCAGAGAGTAAAACTTTTCTATTTTTAATAACCAGATATTTCAATAGGGTATCCTTTTCTTTATTTTTGGTTTTTAATTGTGATTGTTGATGTACAGATATCTATAAATATACCTTGTCACATGGCACAGAAACCACTCTAAAGTCAGCCTGGTAGAAATCAATAGCCATTCAGAATCCTCATTTTTATAATTTATTTCTAAATATCTTGTTTTCTCAACTTTCAAATCAGACTACATTATCCATTTGCAGTGCTGAATACACACTTGCATTCACTAAGTGAAAACATATAATCTAATAATTAAAATTCATTGTAAATAGAAGGTTTTTTCTATCCCCGGTAATAATGTTTCTTCCTCCCATCTGCATTAGAAATCTTGTGTTTTGCTAAGTGTTTGTATCTCCACATGGATTTTGGAGGTAGAATCCAGTCATTCTCTGCACTTTCACAATCTCTAAGTATGATCAGCTTCTTACCTGGTTTTTTGCATTGCTCTGATAGATGAGCAGGTGTGTTTGGAAAAACAGAACACTCAAAGGGGGTTTTCTTTTTGTTACTGTTTTCCCTTCAAAAGCAACTTCGTGCCAAATATGACACATTCCGACACCAGATGGAAGCAGCTGGGAAAAGAGTTGTGGCTTTCCAGCAGCTGGCAGACAACTTGCTGGACCGTGGGTATTCTGAGTCCTGGGAAATTCGGCTGATGCAGAAAGAGATAAGGTAGGAGCCTTGTGTTAGCTTTAAGATGCTTTGTGCTTTCACTCTGGAGAAGGAGGAAGTGACAAGAAAGGAGAAAAGGAAAAGGCATGTCCTCCTAATTCTCTGACTGCAGACTATGTGGTTTGCTCACTGATACAGAGCTGCTGCCAGCCTCATTTAAAAATAGACATAATTTACTTGCTGTTTTGGCTTCTTGTAAATTGCATTGGAGGTGCTTTACAAGTAAGTGTGAGTGAACTTCCTTTGCCCTTTCAAGCAGGATCACTAACTGAAAGGCTCAGAGTTTGGATGCTTTTTTTATTGCTTCTTATTTTTGAGTTTGAATCCCATGACTGCTCTGCAGAATAACATTAAGATGCTCTGAGCTCCTTAGTTCTGACATCAGTCCAAACTGGCCCAAAGCAAAAGTGGATCTGTGTGCAGTTTGGGGCACCACAATATAAGATATTAAACTATTAGAGAGCATCCAAAGGAGGGCCACGAAAATGGTGCAGAGTCTTGAGGGGAAGCTGTATGAGGAGCCACTAAGGTCACTTGTCTGTTCAGCCTGGAGAAGAGGAGACTGTGGGGAGACCTCATCGCAGTCTGCAAATTCCTCATGAGGGGAGGCAAAGGGGCAGACACTGATCTCTTCCCTGTGGTGACCAGTGACAGGACCTGAGGGAATGGCTTGGAATTGTGTCAAGGGAGGTTTAGGTTGGATATTAGGAAAACGTTCTTCCTGCAGAGGGTGGTTGAGCCCTGGAAGAGGCTCCCCAGGGAAGTAGTCACAGCACCAGCCTGGCAGAGTTCAAGAGGTGTTTGGACAATGCTCTCAGGCACATGGTGTGATTCTTGGGGTGTCCTGTGCAGGGCCAGGAGTTGGACTTCAATGACTCTTGTGGGTTCCTTCTAGTTCAGGTTGTTCTGTGATGTTATGACTCAGTCCTCCAAGTACTGCATATAAAACCTGAAAAGCACAAATGAGAGGGGAACTCCTGTATAGGATCGTCTCTTTAATTCCTGGAGCAGGGAGGAGGACAGAGTAGGGTGAGATACATGCTGCCCTTCAGAGAATCACTCTAACAAAATTTAATGGCAGGAATGAAAAACTAAGTAAGAAGAGGTTTTGTTTTCAGTCTTTCTTCAGACTGTTGGTGTCCTTTATTCCTAGTGTGAATGTTTTACGTGGTTCTTTTCCCCATTTTCCCTTGAAGGAACTCTTGGGAGGAGCTGTTGGAAATGACCAGATTAAGAGGTGAGAGGCTGAGAGATGCTGAGGCGATTCACAAATGTTACCAAGATCTGACAGATGCTCTGGCCCATATTGAGGTAAAAAATAATGGAAAAGTCTCATATAATGCAAACTTTATTTCAGCTTTTTGTGGAATATTCTTATGATTCTCAGCATGCTTACTGCTGACTTCAAAAAAATTCTCAGTAAGAAGCCAGGGTGATTACTCATAGTCTTAAAAAAAATGCTGGATAATCCTTTGACACTTGACTGGTTACCTTCTGAGAACCATTGGTGAAACCAGGTGTAGCTGGAGTTGTTGACCTGTGGGAAAAGCTGAGAAGATCAGGGCTTGAACTAAGTTCTCTCTCAGTGCAATACATATTGTAATGTTTGCAGTCATTAGGCCTAAGAAGCTACTGCCTCACTATGGTGGTTCTTAGTACACTGTTGTAGCTTTATGTGTGCTGAAGAACTGTCCTGTGAAAAAGGCATTTTGAGTACAGTGACTATTAGCCTGGGAGGTTGTCAGGCAATCATGTGACTTGATGTGAAAAGCTGGACCAAAAATCTTATCCTCTCATTTCAGTGCCCAGTACTGGCAATAACATCAAAGAGTCCCAGTGTGAAAACTAGGGGAAGAAGTCCCCCCCAAAAAATCTTCAGCCTTCTGTTTTATCTGAACATCCTGAAGAATTTCACGGACAAACCACATCCTTGCTGTAATGAGAGGTGTGGTTTCCCTATTGCAGATATTTACAGGAGGCAGGGATCAAACAGGTTCCACTGTTTGCAAGGCAACAGGGCTTTGTTTGGTTACATGCAATGGATTTTCTGCTTGGTTTTGCTGGCAGAGACTGCCCTATTCAACCACGTTATTCCTGTTTTTGTTCCCTGTCATGAATAGAAATTCAAACACAGTATTTCACTGTATACCAGCTGGGATTTTCAGAACCTGGTGCCTGTTTAACTTCAATGATGAAGTAATTGATTCTGAGGAAATGACAAGAGTTCAGAAACACTTCACAGATCAGCTGTTCATTGGTTTATCCCCATACCAAGTTTGGTCCAGGCAACCACTACACCTTTCTTGCATTGCATTTTGTTAATAGCATCACGCCAGGGTGGGAGAGCAGTACGGTCACCTTGCCCATGCCTTCCTGCATGTCTTGGTCAGAAGTCTACCAGGGAAAATCATTTCTCATAGGAATGTAGTACTAGAAGATCCTGCTCAAGTCATCAGTTCCAGTGCCATCATAATACAGGCAACTACAACATGCATGTCCTTTTATAGCGCCTTACTAAGATGCATTGTTGGTATCCCAAACTAGCCTGTTTCAGAAATGCACTCCTCCAATGATTGGAATTGGTCCGCTAATTTTCCCTAAATTGACCTGGAACAAGTTTCTAATAATTTTATTCTAGCAGCAATGCTGTTCTCCAGCTGAAATGCCTTTTCTTTTTGCTTGCTGTGTTTTCAGTGCATTCTGGGTAACAATTAAATCCCTTCAGTAATCTTTCTTGACCATCTAGAACCAAAATTTTTATTTAAAGAGGAAGACCACCTGTATCCCAAAAATTTGCTTGGTCATGCTACTTTTGAGAACTCACTATGTCACTGCAGTAGCTATTCAAGATTTATTTTAAACAAAAAGCCTGTAAGCCATTCTCCTGTATTGTCTGATCAAGGAAAGACCTGAACCTTCATTTCTCACAGTCCATTTGAATAGTATAATCATTAAGATACTTAGGAATGAATTACTAAGAGAAGTTTTACTGGATTCCTTTTAACTATCATAGTTGAGTAACCCAGAGTGTCCTCAAGTGTGCAGTATGAGTTGCACTACCCGAAATTACTAATGTAAGTTTTGACTGAGTTTTGCTTGGAAGTAGAAAAAAACAAAGCTTTGTCTGATTTTTTTCCTTCTAGGAAAAGTCCAAAAGTATTCCAGATGATGTTGCTAAGGACATGAGAGGTGTGCAAACCCAGCTCCGGAACCACGTGGCCTTGGAGCATGAGCTCTCTGGGAATGAGCAGCAGGTAGTGACAGTCATTTGTGGTCTTTAATGTGTAGCCAAAGTTCAAGTCTCCAAGATAATAATAAAAATAATAATAACAACCACAAAAACAAGAATAACAACAAGAATAACAATAATAATTTGGTATTGTGAACCCAATTATTACTCTCACAGAAAGCCTGGAAATCTAGCGATTTTCCTTAGTTTTCTGGGTTTTTCTTATATATTCAATGTCTGATGGCAGTGATAAAGTAGGTAATTAAAACTTTTCAAATAAGGCACAAACTATAATGACTGCTGACTTTTGAAGTGATTCACGGGGATATTTTTGATCATTGTTTGAAATGTAAGATTATGCCAGGCTTTTTGGTGTGCTTATCATCTTCTTCAAAGTGTTTCAAGTGATTACAAGGAAAAATCCAGAATCAGTTTTATGTGCAGAGGAAATTAATATTGGTACAACTTGGACTGTGAGAAGGAAAGATAGGGCTCACAATACAAACATGGAAAAATTTTAGCTCATAATAACAGCTACCTTGTATATGGGAGACTAGATTGGCTTCAACAAGACAAATAAAACTAGTGTGAGTTTTCTCTTCACTCCTATGTTTAAGAAATGTAATAGTATACAACATTATAAATCACAGCATGTGTTATATTGAGATTACTGAAGTAGCTATCCCAGTATTACCAGTAGCATCATGTATGGGCCTTGGGGCAGATAACATTAGAATTGATCCCACCAGCTGCTCATTACTGTTAAAGGTAAAAGCGTGAGACATGCATGAAGAGAATGTCACAGTTAAGCCATATGGTCAATGAGGTAAAAAAGTAATGGTTAGCTATTACTTGCATTATAAAAACAATTATAATACTAGTTGCATTGTTCATATCATAAATACTACTTGTATTGTTCATATACTAAATGGTTTAGTAAAAAAGGGAAAACAAAATCTGCCTCCGAAATATCACTGTTGTGATGAGCTTTGGCAAACACTGGATGTCACTATCACTCCATAGAACTGAAATTATGGAAGCTTTTGTTTAATATAGGGAAAGTTAAGTCAGAAAATGCTGCTTGAATTGTAATTTCATACGGAATTAATGTGGCCCTTACCAGAACTTTTCTAATATTAGCTGGATCTCTGTGACTCTCTCCTTCTTACCCTTTTCTTTCATCCTTGTGTACAGCTGCAGGAGCTGATCCACTCTGGAGATCTTGTGCTGCCCCATTGCTCAAAGAAGCAGGTGGAAGACCTGAAGGCAAAGCAGCAGGCAATAGTGACCGATTGGAAGGCCCTGAAGTCCAAAGTGGAAGAGCGCAGGAAGCTCCTGGAACAAGCCTACAGGCTTTACGAGTTTCAGGCACATGTGAGCACTTCTGCCTTCTGTCTCTTGGTACTCAGGGGAAAATTGCCTGCAATGTGTGTGAATCAGAGGTGCACTTCCAAGATGCAAAAGGCTGCAAGTGCTATCTGTGTTATCAATCAAGCATTTAACTGCTTTTAGAAAGTTGTTAGAGGATAATGATCTTTTACCCTCTGTAGGAATGGAAGCTTATATCTAGCTGTGTAAGGAATAATTGTCAGCTATCATTGCTGTGCATGAGTAGCAGTAATCTTTTCAAAGACTTTGCAATTTCCACCGAGTAAGAGTGATAAAAAGAAACGTTGCACTCCCTTTTATAATGCATTAAAGTTTGTTCTCTCTCAGGGCATGCAAAAATCCTTAGTTAACTTATGGAATATATTAAATACAACTCACTGCTTTTTGCACTAACCTCTAAAGTTGCTCAAACAGTGACGTGGATATATCAGCATAACACCATAATGAGCAATGCACAGTAGCTTTGTCTCCAAAGAACTCAGTGAATCCTGAGCTATGATTTGCCATGGAAAACTTTGCAGATGTCAATAGTCTCAAAAAGGCACTTGACCTACATCACTGCAAATCTGTAGATTATTCCTGCAAGAGCTGCAGGTGATAAATCGGCAAGAGTGTCTCCTTATATCAGGAAGGAAGTTGTTAACATAGACTTCTAGAATACATTTACGTTCTTTTATTCTTGAACTGTTCCAGGTGTAACTATTGTGTCAATTCAAGATACCTCTGGCAGTTCTCATTCTGGTCCCATTTTTGGTGGGAAGCAGAGGGTATCCAGAGTACACTCACCTGAAAAAAAACTTGCTGCAAATTTGTCTTAGCTGGGATCAAGAGCACAGCAGAGTGTACATGGATCATTTTTTTAGCATGAGAGACTCCTGCACATGCACCTAATCCACTTAAAGTCTCTTATAATTATTTAAATCAGCATTACCTTTCATAATTAATTTTTAAAAATTATATAGTTAGAGATAAAGGATGCTTCTGGCAATTTGGGTTTTTTTAGGGTTTGCTTGGTTTGTTTTTTAACCGTTACAAGCTCCATTATCATGTGCAGAACTGTTGATGGGGAAAATTATCCTGATTCTACTGATGTAGATGAAAAGTTCATTTGTCCACTGTCTTTCTAATAGTATCTAGGAATGATGGTAAGAACAAGGAAAACTTTTAGAATGTATTCTTCTAACATATATTAGATTCTTGAAGTCTTCAGCCTGGAGGCGTCTTCATCAGGAGGTAGATCTTGGTGGATTTATCCATTAAAATGTGGTTGCTCAGAGTTCACTTCATTATTGATTTACTTCATGACTTACATCACAAATTTAGTTATTGACTTCAGATAGAAAACGTTGAGTTCCCCCCATCGTGTGGGAGGCTTTTCTAATTTTTATTGCTGGAATGATATAAAACATGTTTGGTTTGAATTTGGCCTGAAATCTGTGATGCATCCTGTGACCTGACTGACAAATATATAGCCCATTTCTCACGGTGGCAGTGTGCCCTTTGATCTTCATGGTTCTTAAACTTGTAAAACGAAATGGCAAATACAGGTGATCATATTCTCAGTGACATGTCTAGACAGGACTATGCCTCAGGCAACTCCCTGTCTCTGATGTCACCCTGATGGCAGAAAGTATTCACAAACCTCTCAGTTTTCCCCTGCTCTCCTGACAATAGTTTCTGAAGAAGTGAAGAGCTGGTTCTGCAAGTTTAGTAAGCTTGTCTTTCTGCCGAGATGGGACAAGGCAAGATCATGCAGTCATGTGTATTGACTGTAAGAATCTCAGTAGCTCCAGGGTAGGTTAGATCAGCTTTGCTGCAGAATATTACCGAAGCTGTTGAATACGAAGTGACAACTTTGCTACCTTTCCTCTTTCAGCTGTGCCAAGAGGCACACAAATTTAATTTTAGTCACATCTGTTCCGTGTACTTTTTTCATTATATTGTTCATATGCAGTCCACAGGGGTTTTTATTAAAAAATTATGCACAGATTAAGCAAAACAAACAAAAAATCAGTTTCCATAAAACAAGAATTCTGCACAATCATCTTGTGTATTTCTTTGCACCCCATCAAGTACAATTTTAATGTGATTAAACAGCAGAGCCAGGCCTAACTGACAACACACAGTAACAGCAGAGGGCTTCAAATCTTCCAAGAAATTTTGTCAAGGAAGACAAGTGTAGACACACACCCAAAAGTATTTCTGATTGATTTGAGGCTCTTATTCTGAAGTTTATGCTAGGATCTGCATGATGTCAGTCAGGGTCTGCTTAGGAGTTTCCTGCAGACTGATGCCTAGTCTATGCTTAAATGTTGCTGGCAGTGGCAGTCCAATAACCTCTCATTGGCTCTTGACTTGTTCCATTGCATTATATATCCTGAGATTTATGGATTTTTTCCTAATACTTAGCTGAAAATCTCAGGGAGTTTTAGACATTTGCAGTGCCAAGTGCAATGAGAGTGTCTGCAGTGACATGCACCTGTGTGAATGAATTTGTTCTACAAATCCAAATATGTAATATTTGCAATATCCAATAATTCATGTGCTCTACATGGGCCTCTTTAAAGGACCAGAGTCTTTTTAAAGAGTCATTTAGTAGCTGTGTTCACTCGCTTTAAGAAGGCAGTATCCTGGCTTTACAGTCTAGACTCAGGACCCCAGATTGGCCACTTTCAACTTTGTGGTGCTTTTCTGAATTTTTTTCCTGGCTGTCTTTACAAGATTTTGATGATATGAGCAAAAATCTATGGGTAAAATGGAGCAGCCAAGGATCTATTTCCATTACATAGTTTCCTCCAGTGAAAAAGCCGAAAAGCATTTGCCAGAGAAAATTTTTCATTTTCTGCAGTAAAAAAGATTTTTCTTCAGCATTTACTTTCCATAATACATTTTTTAAACCTGAAAGACTGTTTACTATCTCAAAATTGAATCAACTAATCCAAACATAGTTAAACTATAACAAAACTTAATTATCAAACATAATCCTCTATATATCCCTCACAGTCCTAGCTTTTACCAACACATAAGAGCAAAACTCCCATTGTAGATTCAAATAAGATGCCTAAAGTAAGTGACTGTTGAAGGTGTAGAATCCATTCGAGAAAAAAATATACGGAGAAAATCAAGTTATTGTTTTTCACCTGAAAAGTCTCACTCTCATTTTATAATATGTGTACAACCTAATTTTCAAATAGACTTGTATTAGCCAAAGCTAAATGATATCATGATGTCATTGATGTCATATGACACAGTTTGATTAAGATTATGATATTACAAACCATGTAACACAGTACATAGAAATTCCTGCAGTCATGTTATCCACCCTTGCAAAATTCATAGAAGTGCTGTAAACACGAATGAAATATTTTGTGTCTTATCTATGATTTTATTACCTATTATTCACTTAAAGTTGAACAGTCAGCCATGATTTTCCTGCCTGCTTACCTAAGCTTAAGCTCCGACCTCAACTTTCACATTATCTTGGGTTCCAGGTGTGGGACTATTTCTTATGGACAGCAGAAATAATAAGAGAAATGAGAGCCAAGGAGACCATTCGGGACATATCTACTAGCAGTCTGAGACTTACCCAGCATCAACAGCTACTGGCAGAAATTGAAGCGCGAGAAGAGAAGTACAGTCATGTTGTACAGCTAGGACAGTCCCTCTTGCAGGATGAGGAGATGGCTTCAAAAGAGGTAATTGAAACTCCTCTGAGTTCAGTTGTATGTATTCAGCTCCCGGACCCCAGTGTAATTATGATTCTATATTGTATCACACTGTGAGGTACAAAAACGTGTGTACACTCACTTATCCATGTGCATGACCTATATTTGCCTGCTTTGGGTACAAAAGCATCTGTTCCATTTCCTACTTCAGCAATAGGAGTGTGGAGGCGTCTCCTGAAGGCCCCCTGCAGCAAAGCTGGGCTTATTCAAGTTCACCATGTTCTGAGCAATTCTACCAACTTCCCAAACTGGATTTTCACATAAATGCTACACTTCGTATTACAGTGGTAAATCCACACCAGAACAGTCTGGACAAAAACCTGTCAACCATAGAATGAAAACACTCAAATATATGAGAGTTTAAAGATTGATTGAAACATTTTCTGTAGTAATGAATTATGCTAGTAAAATATATTGCCTGGAAGTGAAAGATTGAAATCAAAATGTCAGTTCCTTGCCTGTAGAAAAAGGTAGGAAAAAATCATTTCTAGAAGGCGGGTGGATAATACAGTGTTTGAAAGCTGAAATTGTGTGAAGTCTAACATTGTGGCATGTATTCACTGACTAGAAGAATATGCTGTGTTGATAATTAATATTTCAGTAACAGTCACATAAAAATTTGAAGTGTTTTCATAGCACTGTTAATGCCTAAAGATGATCAAGAATTACGATCTGATTCGAGAAGTCACACTTGAGAAACAGTTACCTTTCTTTGTTTTGGTTTGGACTGCTGTATATGCTGTAAGAAGCATTTCTCTGTTGCTGAAATGAAGATTATCTCCATGCCCAAACAGGAGTGCTAGAACTTGTTCTACTTTTTTTTTCTGTTTAATAATTTTGTTGCAATTTAAGGGGATTATCCACCACTCCACTTACTCCTTTCTCCTCTCAACTTACCTGGATCCATGGGATATAAAGACCAACCTGAGTTTTTAATTGGAAACTATGTTCAGATTCAGCAGAAGCTGCAGGCTTTGTTGGAAGAGAAGGAAAATGTATACAGTGCATGGAAACAGAAGAAGGAGTGGCTGGAGAAAATACACCAAGAACAAATGTTCTACAAGGATTGGGATCACCTTGACATGCTCCTGAACTCACAGGAGGTGAGTGAATTATAAACTTGAAAAAAGCAGTTAAACTCTTTAAGTGTTTAAACTCTTTCTGTACGTAGACAAGACACTGTCTTATTGATATTGTTGACATTGTGGTGGAGACTGCAGGAATGTACAATCTCCTTCCCTTTCTCATGGGGCTTAGGGGTGGAACCAGACACAAATAGATGATCTTTACCTGAGAGACAATTCATTGCAACTAAACACAAGAGCAAACATATGAGAGTCACAACAGAAGAGGGAGACAAGAGTCCAATATTAGTCCACTTTATAAACAAATCTCAGCATGCCAGCTGCTTAACCACTGGCAGGTTGTTTTGCAGGCTTCAAAGAAAATAGAAATTGTAAAGAGGGTTTGAAGGGAGTTTACTTTGCAGGTGTGGCTGGAATTGTCATCTCAGGCTGAGAGTTAGTGTTGAGAAAATTCAACTAGTGGAAAATGGATATTGGCAATATGAGTTAATACAGGAAAGTGAATTGACTTCTCAGTTCTGCAAGGGCATTGATAGCAGTGTGTAGAAAAAAATATGAAAATTTATAAAGGAGTATTGGTTTCTGTTTGATGCAGTTCAGAAACATGAGCTAGTGAAAAAGGCCTCATGAAAAGAGAGGGCAGATATAAGGAATGGAAAGAGATAGAAGGATGTTCTTAATATCACAATTTTGCAGCTCTTGAAATAGAATTTTTTCATCATTATTGAATTATATTTTGTCCTTCTTGCACTTTCTTTGATTCATGTAACTATTTTAAAAGGTTCCAGTTCGAGGTCTGGCACTTGCTATTACAAAACAGCGTGCAGTCACTACAAATTCATGAACTAATTGATTGCTGTAACTGTGCTGAGACTTGGCATGCAATCCACATCAGTGGGTTGAAGGTTGCCAAACTGAAGGATTGACGCAATGCTGAAAAATTACCTCTGGGCCATTTTTCATTAAGGAAAGATAATTTTTAATTCTCCAGTCACTGGCAGCAAAATATAATGGCTCTCAGTTTGTACCGAGCTCTGCTTTCCACCAGTGCTTTGCCACTGGCACTAAATCCTTTTGAAACCTGACTCGGAGCTGTGCCATGCAGTGATACTTAATCCTTGTGGCATACAGGCCAGGAGTGTTCTGTTACTCATTCCTTGAAGGAAATGCCTATCACGCATAATTCCCTACAATGGGTTCTCTTGGCAAGTGTGAGTTTGTGACATGAAACAGAGAGTTTCACCTAGGTTCAGGTTTCTGGAGTAAAATATTACATAGTTCTGCCATTTGTTGTTTGATTAGCAAATGACATGATTTCCATTATATCTATCTCAATTCCCTACCAGGTGGTGGTACATAACTGTTAGGCTCCTGCATAGGAATTCATCAAGGAAAATGTAAACTCTACAAAAGTTTGGCCACTGTCTTTTTTCTCCTTTCATGAAATTGATATCAGCCAACAGAGAGGCACTATCACTATGGCATCTGCTTTGCTCTATGTACTTCTGCTTTGCTCTATGTACTTCAAAGGTAAACGTGTAGGAAACTACTGTGGGTTACTATTCTTTTGCCCCTCAGCTGCAAATCCTGGTTGCAAAAATCTGAATTACTCTTACATGAAATGGTAATGCACCTGGCATTTCTGGTATGGCCCCAGCACATTCTCTGCAAGTAAATGGCACTTCATATTACTTCTTTGTTCAGATGAATTTGCCATTGCCATAGGCTGTGCCGTAGATTGTCACAAAAGGGGTGGGTGTTCATCAGAGTCTGGGTAAATTCTCCTGCTGGGATCAGTCACAGTGCCCATCTCCTACTATGTGTTTCTTCAGCCAAAGCAAAGCCTGGGAATGAAGACTGTGACCTTGAGGACCATGAAGGGCAGTTCTGTTATCAGAATCTTTTTCTCACAGTATCTTCTCTATGAATTTCCAAGGAGTCTGGTACTCAGTTTTCCTCACTGATGCTAACCATCCAGAAAGTGAAATGGTAAAACGTGGATACTTGGCTGTCCTTTCCAACAGCTCTTCACACAGACAACGTCTTACAGTCAAGCTATGTTTTGCAGCTGCCACCATCTGCCATGCAGATCAGTATATACAATTTGACAGTGGAGTGAGGTTCCTTAGTCACTACTTGTATTTCACTTCTCTGCGGTTGAAGAACATTTGGAAGAGAAATCTATTCATTTTGGATTGAACTCTGTCACTACTAAATGGTATTAAAAAGTGGCTGCATAGTGATGCAGACTCAGTTCCCTAGGGATGCAAGCAGGATGGTAGGAAAGCAGTTCTTTCAAACAGGTTTTTTTAAAAAAGGTCAGCCAAGGTGTCAATTGAAGGCTCTCAAACCATTTTCCCAATGGAAATTTCATCATTTTCTGCTTTCAGAAAGGACAAAAGGAAATACACATACAAAAAGAATTCCTATCAGGCAGAAATATAGAAACAATCTCTTCACCCCTTCTGTTTCTCCTGACTTTTGTGTTTGAGTCAAGACTCAGTTATGTGCACTTCACTTCACATGTCTGCAAGATATCTGTGTTAGAAAGCATGTTTTAATTTTTCACTCCTATTTTGCTAGCACTTCATATGCCATAGACCAGCAGCAAGAAACAGGGGAAGAGAGAAGGTAACAGAGGAATATTTTAAACTGAGAACTGCTATTGAGAATTGCTCTTTCATTTGCTGTCCGTGCCACTGTGACAGGTTTGACTTTAAGCCAGCATCTTACATTACATCGAAGTTACTTAAGCCTTCAAAGGATTTCTGCAGAGTATAGTCTACTATTGTTCTATGCTACAGAAAATAGAGCACATGTGAAGAAAATTAGGCAAACATCTATCTTTTAATTTTTTTTATTAATTCAGTTGTACCATCAAATGAAACTTTTGTAGGAATCTCTTGTAAGACCTGCGCACTGAGATCTTGTCATTCAGAGTGCAGACATGCAATAGCTGAAAAAGAGAAAGAAGGAAAAAAAATATTTTTGCTTTGAGCAGAAACTGTGTCCAGTACTCTCAGCTCTGTTCTGATCTTTTCACAGCAGCAGATCCATTACTAAGGTTAGCTGCTTTTCTATTTTTCAGAGATGAAATAACAGCGAGTTCGCAGGCTGTCTCTGGCAGGCACTTTTGGCTCCCTCCTACTCTGTCTGCAGCCTCACTGTCAGAACACTCAGGGAGCAGAGCCGTATGCTCCATAATTTATCTTTCTGCCCATCCCACACTCATATCGCTTTGCAGACATGACAAGAGGTGGTAGCAGTGTTAGAAGAGCTGAGATTTTTTATTTTGAACGTGGATTTTTTTAGTTACTTTTTTTTTCCTGGAGAATGTTTATTCATCTCTCATTCCTTTGCTTCAGAGGAAGAATGGAAATTTCCAGTGCCAAAGGAAAAAGGATTAGGACTTGGTTTTAAGCACAGGGGGAAAGGCAAGCTTCTGTGCCTTTGAATTTTGCATCATTTAGGACTAAGCTTCAGAATGTCGTACAGGGACCATCGCTGCAGATCTTCATCTGCAACCTATATCTCCACTGCAAAAGTGTTGCTGTCTTCCAGTAGAACGAGGCCACCTCCTCCTTTTGAATCTGCTGTATGGGACAGGCCTTTTCAAAACATGCCAGGACCAGCACGACATCCTCCCACCGGTCAATCAGCTGCAGAGCTTGCTCCAGGAAATGCCATCTCACCACCCAGCAGTGTGTCTTACTGTTCAAGGCTAGACATCATCCTGGCACACACAGACCAGAGGAAAGGTTTTGAGAGTGCTAGTCACCGTGTCAGTCCTTCTGATGAGACATTCACGTGTTCCAGAACTTGCAAGGATCCTTGCGGCCATGGATACAAGAGGTCTGGCACTCAGTCAATATCTGCATCTTACAAGCAATGTTCAAAAAGTGAAAAAAGTGTTCATCATATTTCCCCGGAAAAAAGTGATCCCTTGAAGCTTGCTCTATCTTTGCCCTCCAATGTCCTTTCCTGCGAAGCTCCACCAAGCTGGACGTCACGCCTAGATGTTGATCTGTCTGCAAATCCAGCTGCTTCTATACTCCACAGCAAAGATCTGCATGCATACCTGGAACCTTGTGATTCACTCCCATCCCGACAAGACTGTAGCCAGTGCAATGTCCAAATGTCAGACCTCCACACTTCAATGAAGCTTTATATTTCAACATGCAGCTTGACAATCAAGCCTATTCGAGCAGGTTCCCGTGGAAGCTGTCATGCTCATCCAAGTCTGCTCCTGCCACAATTAGAGAAGATGCCTGAAATTTCCTCCGGTCTTCCAACAAGATCCCAGAAGCCAAAACAAGGTTTCCCTTCAGGTGGGTCTCCAGCCCTTCAAATCACAAGATTTCATGTGACTTCTTCTAAGTATCCTGGCCTTACCCAGCAGACTTCCTCCAGAGATATATGGCTGTCCCCAGCTGTGCTGACCAGAAGAGAAAATTCAGCTAGTGAGAATGAGGTCATCAGCAAGAATTTCAGTCCAGAGCTGATAGTCTTTCAGAATTACCCTTCATATAGGCCAGAGTTTAGGAAGACTCCATGTGATGGTCTAACACCTGCTCACCACAAGGTTTCCAAAATCACCCTGATACTTGCCACTCCTTGGACTGCTATGCCTATCCAGGTGGTAAGAGAATTTAGAAGAAGCCCAAGTCCAGCAATCTTTATCAAAACACATGATTCGGATATAGCTGGTCCACCCTTTCACCCTGTGGAGATTGGGGCTGGCCTCTCTCTATCAGTGAACCCAGTTTGCTGCTCAGGATTGCTTTCTAGTCATTGGGCAAGATCGAATTTGAGACCTTCCCAGGAAGCATGCACTATAAAAAGTGTGTGCCCTGACAACCTTTTGACAAACATACCAGCTCACACCATGGCTTCAACTCACAGAGACATGGAGGGTCCAGGGTGTCCATCTATTGCTGTCAACATCGCATCCCTTGGATCTGGGAGGAGAGTGGTGAAAATTTCCATTCCGTTCTAGGAATATTTGCAACCAGAATATCCAAGTTGTGTTTACTCAAGCCATATGGATTTCTTTTTGTGTGCTTCCTGCTATGTTCTGACTCCCTAGAGATGACTTGTGACACAATGAGAAAACTGCTTGTCTTCTGCTGTCACTGAGGCTGCAGCTACAGCTTGATCCATCCTAAGTGAAGATAACCACTCTACTCTGATTGAGCACTGAACAAGAATTTCATTTGAACTATTAGAGTGACACTGTTAACACAGCGTGCAAGTGCTTGCAGACTTGGAATGCCTGGGCCATAGTGCTCAGCACTTCAAAGGTTCAAGACTTCAGAGCCAAGAACTTGTTTTCTTCTCTGCTAGTCAGTCTGGAATCTGAAACAAATCCTCAGTGTAATTTTTTTAGTTTTTTTCTGTGTCACTGTTTTAATTTTCTTACTTGTCAAATTATGCTATATTTCTAAATTGTTAATTCCTCCTTTTGTCAATTTTAAAAATAACACTTGTTTTCAAAAGCCAAAATATATAAGTGTGTAGGAAGAAATCACTTTTTTTCCCCTCTTGTAAAAGGAGAAATACCACCCTTTCCTGAGGGAAATGAAGGGAATTTAGTGTCCACAGCATGTCAAATTTGGATATCCCAGCAAAGTTTCTAGCAGTGAAACTATAGGGAGTTTCAGAGGAATTTAGTCTGCCTTCAGATGAATGTTTCATAACTAAATATTTAAATGATGATGTTGTATGGGTGTACGATTCTGGTCTAACACCTACTACTTACAGGATTAGGGATCAAGCTTGTGAATTTTGAAGAAGGAGTAAATAAGTGTGAGGAAGAAGTTATAGCAGTTATCAGGAAAAAAAACCAGTTTTATCTCTGTGTTTTTCCCATATATATTTCCAATATCAGATCATTATATTCTTATGCCAATTCTTATCCCAAGCATGCAGTGGGAGGAGGGAAGGAAATTTTAAATACATTCAACATTAGAATTTTGCATGTAGATTGTGAGGACAGATGCCAATAATACAGTGATGTCAGTATGATAGAAAAAATGTATGTTTTCTTTTTATACAGAGCTTTAGCATGTTTTACTCCTCTTGTGGCTATAGTATGATACCTTCTTAGAACCTTTATTGAAACGAAGCATAGTACAACATTTTGTGAAACTTATATGAGGTATCAAGCACATTTACTTACTTTGCTAAAGCAAATTTCAATTTTTTTCATTAATTGCTTTTAGTATTTACTTTTATAAGAATTAAGTCAAATCAAACCTTATTCTTCTCTATCTGGGCAGATCGTTTGGACTTGATTACATGCTCTAAGTGAAGGCTTTTAAAACTGGGAATAATTCAAGATTTTAGTACATGGTTAGAGCAGAAAGATTTTCTATGGAGTTCCAGCAATCTCAGCAGCAAGCCCAGGGCAGGCAGGGAGGGGCAAAATCTGTGGAGCTTGTTATACTGCAAAGAGCAAAAGCAGCAGAATGAAGTGGATTTGCATAAATACTTTAAATATATTTTATTCTAGAGAAATAAAAACTTTTTTTGGAATATGAATTTCTTTTGGGGCTGTGTCAACTTCCAGTGTGTATAAACATGAAGTTGTGGCACCCAAAAATCATAGTTATGCTAATGACTAAAATGTTTCATTTAGTATTTCTCCAAAAGCTGGAGCTGGCATATGCTGTCACAAAACTATGTATATAGCACTGGTTTATTTTAAATGATTTTTTTTTTTCAATTGGACCTTGCTTTTAATTCTGCATTAAATTGTACAAAAGAGGTCTTGTGACATTCTGGCAAAAACTATGCAATAAACTCAGATATAAGGAAAAACTCCAGTTAAGTAGGGTTAAAACCTCTGCTTCTATGCTTCGCTTTGGTAGTAGCTTGAATATCTATTCCATAAAAAGTCAGAAATCTCAAACACCGTTTTGTGGTATTAAACATCTTTGCAAGCTTTCACTTAAAAATGAATCTGTTTTATAGTGAATGGCCAAGTCTTTCATGTTTTTTGTGTCTGAATGTTAAATTCCTGATGATGGGCCGTGATTCATAATAGAAACAAACATGAAAGAAAGTTTATACCTGCTGTGTGCTGTGGGAGACCCTAGTAGGTTACCTGAGGAGAGCTATGCAGTATTTTGTATTTGAAATCGATGTGTCTCATTCAAAGCAGGATTTAGGAGACCTGTCTAAAAAAATGCCAAAGAGTGATGAAATTGGCCACAGGCCAGCATTGTGGCATGGGAGCCAAGTATTAATCTGCTTTCAGACTGATATAACAAATGACTAAGTGAAAAAAATGTTGTGGTTCTGATTAGAGCAATGGCTGTCATAAGATTTCTGTGTAAAAGACAAATGGAAAATTTTTACCTCAGCAGCTTTCCAGCAGCACTGTTGGTACTACAGGGGCTGCTCTCCTCCAAGCGTGTTGCCATTGCCTCCCCTGCAGTATACGCAGACAATTCCCCTTTGCAGTAATTTCCTTTTTGTGCATCAGTTTTACTACTCAGTGTAAAAACCTTGGTTCTCAAGAACATTTGCACAGCTTCTACTTGGAGGACTTGGTCCAAAGCTTTCAGTAGTCAGGTGGACTTTTCCCCACTCCTGTAACATCCGAAGGAGTTGAGTTTTGAATACTCAGTGTCGTTTGTGTTTAGTGGGTTTCAGTGGGAGCAAGGCACTGAGCACTCCAGTGGCAGCTGCGTGTGTCACCACCTCACAGCCCTGCTCTCACAAGTCTCTGTTCTCTTCCTCTAAGGAAAATACCCATCTTTACCAGTAGGTGTCCCTTGCCTTTTTCTTCCATCTGAGATACATGAGGAGGAAAACTAACAACTGACTATTTCTTCAGGTATCAGTTTCACTGTTAACGGTTACTAAATAAAAGTCCTTGAGGTAAATCTTCTTTGACCAGGAATGGTAGATAAACCACAAAGTATAAGGAGCTACAGTATTTTTAAAGCAGTGTTTAAAATACCAAAACAGAGATGCAGCATGTGGCTGTATGTCTGTGTACCCCAAACAGCAGTGAGTTAGATTCAGCTGATAACTTTTTATTTCTGTGTTAGTAGCAGCAGTGTAAATATAGGTAATTATAAGTGGTTTAATAAAGCATTACAGTAGACAGACCTGGAGCCCACACAGGTGGAGACTTCTCTTCAAAAGAGCAAACTAAATCCAATAACACTCTAAAAATATATATCTTTCATCATTTCATACACTTGATAAGTAGGATAGATCAAAGGATTAAAGTTTGAATGACAGTATCTGCCTTCTGGTGGGGATTGTGCTTAATAGACAGAGGCATTAATACATTTTTTTAGGCATTAGAGTGATTTATGGGCCAGACTTACTACAAACTACAGTGGCCTTTCCCTCTTCCTGACAGTGACTACTGTGATGGGCATGGATTAGCATAGAGCAGTTTGAAAATCTGGCTTAGGCATGATATTCTTCTGTGCATTTTTCTGTATATGCACAATATTCAGTCCCCAAAAATGGACCAGAACATTAGGCAAAGTCTGGCTGTCAGTCCTCTTATCCACAGGTCCAAGGAAGGCTGAGTGGTGGCAAAGTAAAGAAGTCCATCAACAAGATGAAAGAATGACAGCAAGGTAGTGACTGAAATGTGGGGTCTGTCGAGGGCAAGCAGGGCAGGGTTCAGACCTCCCCTCAGTGCAGCTCAGGTGGGGCTGGCAGCCAGGGCTGAGCCTCAGAGGGACCCCCAAATGGGAACAGCGGGGCCATCCAGGTCCTGTTAGTGCAGTCAGACCCTGACAAGTAGGTGTGGATTACCTTGCACCCGTGTTCATACTCGGGAAGTCTCTCCTTCAGAAGATGCCCTGTGGGCTTAAACAGTCATCTAACTGTGCAGAGGATGAACATCATGACTGGTTTTCTAAAGTAGCTGCCAAAGAATATCTATTCCCCCTTAAAAAAACACCCTGTAAGGCTGCTACAGAAATGTAATGCTTTGCAGAGCAGGAGTGATCTCTCCAGACGTTATTTTTCCTGTGAACATCTAGGCTTTAAAGGCACAGAAACTTGTCTTTTACCAACCCTTTTCTGAAACTATTAGCAGTTGCGTTTTTTCACTGATTCTATTCTGTTAATTTCACTTTACCCAGGCAGTTAGTGATTGGAATTTCTCATCCTTGTCCAAATACCTATGATTCCATGAGCTCACAAAATGGATTACACATTACACACTGCTGATAAATGCAATCCCTCACAGCAGTCTGATCTCCCAAAATCTGTCCAGACATAGTCACTCCAGTATGAACCTTGTGCATGGGTAGTTTTTGCTCATGTCCCATCAGAGCCTCTAATTGGGGTTTTTGTCCAGCTGTGGTCTCATCACTGAATAAGAAAAAAAAAAAAATGTGGGCAATTACATCCAATGGAAAATAATAAATTCCTATCAAGCTGTATAAAAATGTAGTTTTTTCTTTATAATAGATAAATATGTGCTTTATTGTTTTGCATTTGGCAAGACTGAATATAACAGAATGTATGGGACAAGTAACTGGGCAGTCAGTTTTCTTAACACCAGAAGACAGTCAGGAAACACCGCAGTGCCTTTGAGATGTGTGTGGGTTAGTTGGAAAATGTTCTCACAGTGTTAAAAGGTGCAGAGGTCAGTTTCCTTAAAACTGCATTAGAGGTTTTAGACTACAGTTTTTCTGCATCAGAGACTCGCAGAACAGTCAGTAAATAAAATTAATGCAGACAAGTTGGAAAGATGGCCTGAAAAAATAACAGATGTAATGCACTTGGTACAGATGCAAGCTGTAACATTTTTAGGAACAATCAGCTGCATAAATACAGGATGGGGACAAGCTGGTCTGACAGCAGCTCTTATGAGAAGTTTCTAGAAGCTCATAGTAGACTGCAAGGTGAACTTGAGTTCATGATATTGTAAAAAAAATAAACACTACATGCACATGTTGAAGATTGCAACTTGAAAGACGCTCTGCTGTCTTTACAACCTTCACTATGGCAGCATTATTGCTTAGTGCCACTTATTATATCAAATCTCAAAATAAGTGGAAATGGAGAAAACCCAGAGAAGAGCAATAAGAATAATCAGAATCAAAAACACACAGCTGTTGTGGATCAATGTAGTTTTAGCCTAGAGAAGACAGAAATTCCAGTACACAAGAAGTCTGCATACACGTACAAGGCTGAAGCAAACATTAAAGGAATGATCTGAGCGTGATGAAAAGGGCAGTACATAACAAGGTGTAGTGTTAGCCATGCTTTTCCAGGCTAGATATTTGGAAAATCCTGCTGAGGGTTCAGGTAAAGAAGCACTCGAATAAATTGCCCAGGGAGGCTGCAAAGTCTCTGTTTTGGAACTCTTCTAAGAAGGAATCATATGGACATCTTTCAGACATGACAGTGATCTTGCTTGGGATTATAAGGATGGCTTAGACCTCTGGAATTCACTGCCTTGTGACTTAGTGATTGTGTTAAGCACTGACAGATCACTTTCTTTAGCTAGACCTGTTAATGTTTCTCTTTCTTGCTCAAGGCCATGGACTTCTAGTTAATTTCCGGTTTCAGTTGCCTCCTGTTCCTTTTTTCTCCCTCTCAAGTAGTCTCAGCAGCAGAGTTATTTATTACCTCTTCTCCCATTTATGAATCAAGTTTATGGGATAATTAATCCACTGAGACAAATAATAAACTTTTTTTATAGATTTATTTGAAAAGCAGCGACCTTGGAAGCTCTGTAGATGAAGTAGAGCAACTGATAAGGAAACATGAGGCTTTTGAGAAGCTTCTGGCATCACAGGATGAGAAGGTAAAAAAATCAACAACAAATATCCTACCACCTAGAATTCTATGGGCTAATATTTTACACCTATTAAAAAATATATATATAATGTATTTTTTTAATATGATAACATACTGAATTGCTGACAGGCATGAAATTCCTCTTATGCTTAAACCAAAGATAAAATTGGGAAGCTTAGGGAAATAAGAGGCAGAGCATTGGAGGACAAGTGTTAAAACCCTCCATGCCCAAGTCTTGCCTGTATTATCTTGCAGCAGATAGGAAAACCACTCAGTAAGCTGAACAGTGGGACTTACAAGAACTATTTAAAGCAGGCCATATTGTGTTCTGGATAGCAGAAGTTTCTGCTTTTTTCATTTAAAAAATAGTGGCTTTTAAGGCACGTAAAATAGAGTAGGTATTTTACGAAATACAGTAGGCATTTTGACATTAAAAAATTGCAAATTACTTAAATATACATTTGGTAATACAAGGATGGTACTAAATGGGCAGCCTCTCTGCATCTTTGGAATAGATACTGAATTGCTCACCTGCATGTAAAGGAATCTGCCTGGCTGTGGTCACTGCTCACCCAAGCTAAGGCTAAACTTAAATCTGGGACTGCGCCTGGGTTCTGCCTGCGCCAGAAGGAACAAACTCCCAGAACTCTTGCCAGCTCCCTGCCAGACTGACGGCTCATTTTGGGAGCTTCCAGCACCTGGTTTCCACAAAGAAACAAAACCTGAGCACTCGTACCTGTCATGCTTGCTCCATGACTCCCTGCACTGGATGATCAGTGGCATAGGGACTCATGGAGCTACAGCTTTAATTCATTTAAGCAGCCAGGATGCACCACAGAGTCCAAGGACAGTAATTTCATAGATGTAACATAGTACAGGATGAGGGGGAATGTTGGTTAACTTGTCCCTGCTATTCTTGGTTCATTACAGAAAAAAGGAGAATCTTTTATCTATGGAAAGGAGCTTGTTTTTCTTTCTTTCACACCACTTGGAAGCATAAAAGTAATTTCAGCTTTGTTACCTCCTCAGATGACGTCTCTTCAAGAGCAGGCAAGCAGGTTGGAAAAGGCTGATGGACTGGAAGGTCGAAAGATTCAGCACAAACTGAATGTCATTCACGAGAGGAAGCGTCAGATCAAGGATCTATCCCAGAGTAGGAGAGAGAAGTTGCAGACTGCCCTTCTTCTGGCACTTTTCTACCAGAACTTGGAAGAGGTAAGAGGGTTTTAGACTGGGATGGGGATGTAAAGCAGAGGCATTGCCTACCTCTATTGGATGAAGTGCTCACTCTTGCCAGACATTGTTAGGTGGATGGATAATGTGCTCTGGTATGGCAACTCCTGTCACACTCACACAAAAAGATGCTCCAATGTCATTGCTGTTACTATTGTTGTGGCATTGTGCCTTTTACAGTCACCTTACTCATCAAAATCTCTGCTAAAATAAAACAATTGAAAGGAAAACTGCAAGCTACTATGTATTTTTCCTTTGATGGGAAAGAAAATATATTTCAAATCAGGGTGAACACGAAGTGGAAAGCATAATGGCCTGGGCACCAAGTTTCATTAGCGGATGTTCACTGAAGGTCTCCAAAACACTGCTGTAGCTTAGCACAGCTCTTCAGCCACTCTAGGCTGGCCTCTGCAGAACATGTTGGTCTCTGTCTCTTTCTGTTTTGGCCTTAGTCCTGTAACTGAGTAGCTCTGCTCTGGCACTACTGTTGGAAAGACAAACTAGGTCAGCCTTTCAAAGAGCAGCACAACATGTGTGAGTGAGAACTGTGCTGGCATAAACAAGAGCACACAGATCCAGGGGGACATTTGCAAGCACTCTTGCAGGTTTGGTATCCACCCCTTGTGCTGCTGCATCCTACAGAACATCCTCCACGGTTTAAAGAAAAGCTGCAGGTGCTGTTCACCTCCCAGCCCATGAAAAAGGCACGTCCTGACACAGGTCAAACTATGATTGTCACCAAAGGAGAATGAATGCTTGCAACACAACTGCTGCTGCTAACCAAATATTTCTTTTTAGTTTCTTTTTTCTTTTCCTTTTAGAAAAAGAGTAATCTAAACAATAAATGGCTGCTAAAATTCCATGTACAGCACAATATGTTTGGAACTCTTCACCACTCCCAAATAGTCAGACATTGAAATGCCCTCTTTTTTGGCTACGTTACAAAGCCAAAACTATGTTTTCCTTTTTTTACCTTAATATATTTCCCTTTTTTCCTATATTTCCTTTTTCCTTTATATATTTCTTTTTCTTTTAATAAACTTATTCTGAATTTATTTATATACCCAAATATTAACTTGTATTATTTAGCTGTACTTTTACTATCACATGATAGGAAAGTAGTGAAAATCCACCAGTAATGGCCTGCCCACCCTTGGGGCTAGCAGAGGGGACTGGATGGTGCATTGCACACTGCTAATATTTTCAAAAGAGCAGTGTAACTCTGACAGAAAATTTACAGGACTACCAACATCGTTTCTGGTAGAGAAACTGCCAATGCCCTTCGAGAGATACAATCAACCCACTAGGTAGGAATACTTATGCATTTCTTTCCATCTCTCAATAATTGTCAAATCAGTGCTTGGGCTGGGGTCCCCTTGCATTCTTGAAACACACACTTAGAGCAGAACATCTTGCCCTGCACGATTAGGAACTTTTGCCCATAATCATCCACTTTCCCCACATAAATTGAGCTGAGAGTTCTTTATGGAGTTTTTGCTCTCAGCTTATGTGCTCATTCACCTCATCAATCTAGAATCATTGCCTACTGCTGTAGAATGTGAATTCCACCTAGGAATTAAAAAAGAAAAAAATCTTACAGTAATATCTTTATTTTCTTTGTTGGATAGGATGGAAAATAAAATGTTTAATTTTATTTTAATTATATTCTGGGTGTGTGCAAGTTCATACATGAGAATAGTCCCCACAGGGATGTTAAATTCAGAGCTGAGTTTTGAGTTTAGCTGTGAAATCAATGAGCTCATCGCTTATTCTTACTCATTAAGAGAACAAGACCCATATCTCAGGTCCCACTCCCCTGAAAACTCTCTATCCTGCAAGCATGTTAAGTAATTTCTATTGATCAGGTTTTTTTGTATCAGCAGAAATTAGTGCTCACTGTCATCATTAAAGTCTTCTAGTTACTGTCTAGAAGCAATTACATAGAGAACTATACACATTTACTTCTTTATCTCAGGGGACTGAGAGAGAGAATTAGTTGTTCCCTCTAGATGTCTTGAGCAGGCACATCCCTTTATATGCTTTAAATATTTCTGTTATTAAAACTCAGTGTAATTTGCAAATAGTTTGTGCTCACAAGATTGAAGGAACTGATAGCTTGAAAATGTAACTTTCTAAACTGCTAGTGTCCACATTTTTTATGAGTCACATAGAAATAAGACTGGTCTTGTGCCTGAGCACTGAGCATAACACTAGCTTTATTCTTGTCTTCAATAAAGTGAAAATGACTGTCCAGACACCCATCAAGTCTTTCCATAGAAGGATTTGGGAAAACAGATCCACTTTGCTTCACACCTGAATGTGGGCACAGTGCCAGGAGAAGGATCTCTCACTCTCTAGAGCCGTCTTAAGAAAGCCTTAAAATAAACAAAGCCACTAAGAGTGAAGATGTTCAGTATCTTATTAAGCCATTGTTTCTAATTAAAAACTAGGAAAGAAATTAACCTATAAGTGGCTGTATCCTGTGGTTTATTTGTTTCTCATTCCAACTGTAAGCCATCGAGGAGGGTGTCAGAATTGAAAACAGCAGATGACAATGTGTAGTGCTGGGCAACCTTGACATAGCCTGTTTGAGTCTCTAACTGCTTCGGAGGGAAACTGTTTCTGGAGAGCATGCTGCTAGTGAAAGCTATTTCTGTTATTGTTTATAGAATCTCAGCAGCTGAAACAACACTTCAAATCATTAATTGAGAAAATCCTCCAGTTGTCAAGACTTGTGTGCATATAGTGCCCAGTTCCACAAGGACAGCCAAGATATTTTGAAACTGATAAAGCTGCCCTGCAATTTGCAGCTCTCGTGTTGTCAAAACATTACATTAATGCAGTGCTCTGAGGACAACAAGATCAGTTACAAAGTGATGTCAAGTGTTCAGTTCTTATTGTTTTGATGGATAGAAAATATTTCCTTCAGTGCTAAGGGCTAAAGTTCAGCAGACCTTAAAGAAAATTGTGGAAAACTCACTATCCAGTTGCTGATTTTATTCCACATTCTTTACATCCCCTAAAAAAATAATTTCCTAAGAGAAACATATAGCTCTTGTTTGTTAGCTCTCACAGATCACCTGCTTGTCTGAATCTGATATTCCCGACCAGACCATTTTGAATTTTACAAAGTATAAAAGCAAATAGAATTGTATTTCCTTTTAAATAATTTGACTACTGCTTGGGCCCCCTCAGTAAGTCTTTATTTGCTTTGCACTTTCCGTTTAGGTCTCACAACACCACTGAGATCAGGACATGTTAGTGCTATTTTATAGGTGAGGCACAGAATTCTAAAGAATCTTTACCCAGTTTGCAGGTAGGTCAATGGCAGAGATACAAGATGAAATTCAGAACCCTAAATCCCAAGACTCTGTAGTCATATTATTTTAAATGTCTACCATGTTAAGGCTCAAGGATTCTCTGTATATAATCTAGAAGATTGCACAATCTGTTTATGCCTTGTGATAAAATCTGGGGTATACAAGGAATTTTTCATTACTCTTGTGGTCAGATGAAAATCAGTTTCACTCCTACCTGCTTTTAACAAAGTATAATAGTTCAGAAACTGGAGAGCCACCACAACTGTCAGCTCCCACTCAATCTGCCCAGCCCAGGCATAAACACTTGCAGAGAATAATGACATATCTTGGGAGGAGGCCCCAGGATCCCATGGAGTTGTTGTGCTACTTGGGTGCCTCTCCCTGCTGCAGGCGGAAGACTGGATCAGTGAGCGCATGCAGAAGCTGGAGGATCGCTCCATACAAGACCCCAGCAATCTGCAGGACAAGATGAAGCTGCTGCAGAAACATCAGGTCTTTGAGGCAGAGATTCTAGCAAATGAAGAAATCATCACAGCGGTTAAGAAGGTAACCCTCTCACTCTGTTAGTGTTTTTAAGATTATTGATGCTTCTCTAAAAAGGACAGATTGATGAAAAGTAAAGGAAGAGTAGCTTGGTCATAAATTCTGCATCAATTATCCTACTTGTGTGACAAGAACCCAGTCACTTTGCCATAGAAATGTAATTCTGTTAATTTACAACAGGGAGATGCATTAATTGCTCTATCCAGGGAGCTTCCATCTTTCCTTATAGCCTAAATAGGAAAATATCACTGATTTCTTCCTTGCCTGAGGTGATTATTCCTACAAAAGGCAAATAAGATTTCATGCCCAATTTGTGAACATTCTTGTTGGAACTGTGAATCATACAGCTAAAGGGCACATCTGTAATACCTCTCTTGGTGCTCCATTCCATGAATATCTTTCTTGGCAAGGAAATATTTCTATGATTCCAGTTTCCCTCAAAATGTAAAAGCTTTCCAGCTTTTTATCATTTGGGCGATAAGAATTCATATTAGTAAGCTATCATTCAGTCCAAGTTAGGAAGGTGAAAGAGTCCTGCTACAAAGGTCATGCAACATGGTAATCCCATTAAAAATTTCTTCTTCTTCTGAATGTGAAGAAAGGAGAAGCCCTGGTATCAAAAGGCCACCCAAAATCAGGAGAAATCCGTCGCCAAGTCCGCATGCTTCAGGAGCATTGGGAGAAGTTGAAGAGAGCTGTTGCTGCGCGTGGAAAGACGCTGGAGGACAGTCGGGACTTCCTAGAATTTCTCCAGAAGGTGGACCAGGTGGAGGCCTGGATCAGGGAGAAGGTAAGTGGATTTTAGTATTTAACCCAAGCAGCACACTAAAGATTTGCTATTCAGCAATGAAATACTGATACATGTGTCATCTTCCGGAATATTTTCTTATTGGCTTTTGTCTGGAAGAATCATGACAGGTTCTACAAACAATATGAAAGGAATGATTCAACAAATTCTAAAAATTTCCCTCAGTCTGTCCATACTAGAGTCAGCTGGACAGTATTAGCACATCTTCTCATGTAAAATGTGCACATGAAGAGTTTGTGACTTTTTGTGGCCATCTCACATATCTGCGCTGAGGCAGAGAAATGAAAGCAGATGAGAATGGAAGAGACTTGAAGCATTTGGCAGTTGGCTTTCAGTCTCATTGTATATCAAATTTGAAAGTTTCTCTTTGTAGAAGTGAAGGAAGAACGACTTTCATTCAGAGCTTGCTTCCATAGCCAGTAATAGATTGAAAAGGGAACTGGGACTAAGTCTCATAATTATCTAAAGATCAGAAGAGACTTCTTCAGAAACTGTAGGTCGGTGATTTACAGACACATCACAGAACTTACTGCATAAGCATAAGCATTGGGGTCTGCTATGTTCTTGTACTCTTAGCCTAAATATTTGTCTGTTTGCTGCTTATTTCCCCAGGAGGTCATGATTAATGTAGGTGATGTGGGAAATGACTATGAACACTGCCTACAGCTCAAGAAAAAGCTGAATGAGTTCCGTGGAGCAACATCAGGGGTAAGTGATGTTTTCCATGCAGATTCCTGGTGTGGCTGCAAGCAGCAGTTAACTTTTCAGTTCAGGTAGCAAACACAGTTCCAGTACTCTGAGAAGGTATAAGATCAAGGTGATAGGAAGCATTACCACCTCAAAAGTCGTTAAAAAAGATAGAATTTTCCCTTATTATGCTTTCTGCTTTGAAGATATGTAAACAGAGTTGTCAGGTACTTATGAAACAACCTAACATCTCAGGTTAGGTTAAATGCATTGAATGACTGGAAAACTTGCCGTGTGAGCCTGAATTTGAAAAAGTTTTGATTGCAGCCTGCAAAGTCACAGTGATTTCCACCCAAATGTGGTTTAAAAATTGTTGTTTCAGCCATATTTGTTTGAATCTGAACACGGATATAGACCTTCCATGAACAAGTCTGAAAAAAAAAAAAGCCTACTTTCTCTTTTTCCATCCTTTATTTCTCCATTTTTTTTCCTCCTGAGGAACAGTCTCATTCTCATATTCCTTCATCCAAATTAAGCACATAAATCTGGGGGGCCTTTGTTTATACAGCACATGTGGTTAGTCATGAATCATCACATTAATAAACAGACATTTAGTAAAATAGAGCAATGGTTTACACTTTGGATAGCAGCCATGTGACAAGACAGCTGCACACTTCACCTTTCAATGTTGAGATTTCTGACCCTCCTTTGTGGTACTGACTCATGGCAGCTGCCTCTCCTGCCCCCGGTGAGATGTGCTAACTTGTGCACCAACCCTGGGAATTGACCCTGCCACAACAGGGGCCTCCTTGTTGTGTGCTACATCTCCCTCCATAAGAGCTTTGAGGGCATACATTGAGGGGATGCATTTGCAGAAACCTCTTGTTCTCTCTGTGTACAGTTGAGGGCTAACAGGTCTGTGTGTCACACAGGAAAGATTATCATGCTGATTTGCTAGTCTGGAAATTGTGAGGAAGGTCTGGAAAGAGGTGTATTAAGATTTTGTGAGTGAGGTTTACTAGGTTCTCTCCTAATATTCTTTATCCTTTGTTTGCTTGCTATCTTCTTGCCAATTTCTTTTATGGCAGATTCCATCTTCTATTTTTGTTCCCTAACAGCAGAAGGAGACAATCCTCTTCTATGAAAAATAGCAGTGTAGATATGCCTGACACTGGGGAGAAAACCCTGAGCTCCCTATTCCAGAGCCCAGCAGAATTTTGTGACAGTGCATTCACACTGGATTTGGATAGAGAGCCAAATTACATGGCTTCAGCACCAGGAAATTGGTAAATTGAATAGATGTTCATTGTACTCACCAGCTGACTGTGAGGTAAGGGGTTGAGCAAGCACTCTTCTACAGGTTGTACCTGCCAAAAGAAAGATGGTTAATAGGGCAGAAACAACCCAGTGTCCCAGTCAGCTTAATCCTCTGAATAGGAAAATTTTACCATAAACTAAGGTAGATCTTATGTGCCACAGCAAACTCTTGGCCTTAGGCATTATCAGCTTGTAGTCACTGCTCCTGTAACACTCTGAACATGACTCCTGCAGACAAAAAGCTGAGACAGTTAAGCCCTGATAGCTGATGCTCAGTTACGCAGTGCTTCATAGAGTGATACAAACAGAAGCAGGCTGCTCCTGGCACAGTGTATGCATCCATCCAGTCTGGGTTTTCTCACTAGACAAATCTGAGATCGGGGTAGGGAGTAATCATCCTGCATTGATGGCTGCCAGACTTTCTACTCATTGAGCTGCTATTATTTTCCCAGAGAGGAGACCGCAGAGTTTCTGAAGAATATCTGTCTGTCTGCTGGTTTCTCTTGTTTACTTTACGGCTGTGTGTATTAGGAAAGCACATATGGAAACACACATACTGTGTGTGGTATAGATGCAGCATAAACAAAGGACCCAATGTAGTGAATACTTCCATTAACAGTGTGCTGGCATCTTGCAGCTATGCTTCTATTACATCAGTGATTGTCTCCCTGCTAAACTTGTGATTTATTTGCCCTAGAAAAATAAAGAATGTTTCTGAATCTTGGAGCATTGTTCAGTGTTGGCCATCTGTAAGGTTCCAAAGGAACTATTATTCCACTGTAGTCCAGATTATGTGGGCAATATGCAAATATTATCCATTCTATTTTATGTGCATGGAAAGCAAGTCACCTTGAAAACTTGGCGTACTTTTAAAATGCAGTGATGTTGCCTTAGAAGAAAACTCAGTGGCATAGGTTGTCTGGGATTCTCAAGGCTATATGGATTTTAAGCCTGTTGTCTAGAGTACAGAAGGCACTCCTGGGCAGAAGTTTATGTATATAAAGCAGTGATTAGGCCTAGAGCCATGAGTTTGGTAGAGGGACAATCTGCCACACATCAACTGTTCCACAGCAACCACCTATGTAACCTGCAACTGCACCTGTGTTTCTTCAACAAGAGAAACTCTGCTGGAATATCTTAGAAATGAATGTCTGAAGGTCTGAGGGCCCTCATCTAAACCAAGATCACTGTTGTATCTAGAGCAATTAATGTTCTTTCTTGCCTTTCCTGTCTTCTCATCAGAGACTTGGTAATACCAGCACTTGTAGTAGAGCAAACCCCCTGTGTCTGAAATGTTCAGTAGTGAGGTAAAACCCTTTCTTGTTGCTGCTAATGTTGTTTTTCACATCTCAGTGGAAAACCCAGTCACAAGCAATTTGAACATGTACCTTTGTTCCCTTTCTCACTTTACAGGAGTCAACAGTGGATGATGCTCACATCAGAGCTATCAATGCCCTGGCTATGAAACTGGAGAGACAGAACAAGGAAGAAACAAAGACAATCTATGAGCGCCGAAAGCAGCTTAATGAGAAGTGAGAATGCTTTCAAATACTCTGTGTAAAGCAAAAACAAGAAGGGAAAATTAGGTGTCTTTTGCTGAGATAAATGGAGGAATTGGAACATATGTTTTCTTCTTTAATATCATGACTGCCAAATATCAGACCCTGGGTTGTCTTTCAAGACTCTCAGAGCAGTTAGCTAGCAGGATTTTTAATCCAGAAGTGCCAAATTCATGTTTCTAGCCTTGGAGACAAAAACACTGTGTCACAGCACTTGACACACAAGATTCATGAAGCTACAACATTTCCATCTATTCACATAGTTGTCCTAGTGAATTGCCTACTGCTTTTGCTGCTTCACAGCCCACTATCTAAGGATGGAGATATGGACTGTGAGGTTATTGAGAGTTTGAGGAAATTCAATCAGTACTTTTTAGCTCTTAACCCCCATACCATCCTGAAGACATGGAATAAATACAACCAGATGGTCTTCTCAGGCTAATGTTTTACCTCTGTGATGTGGCCCCTAATATGAGGAATTGGGGATCAATACATAAGGTAGTTCAAAAAACCTGTCTTTTTGTTTAAATGTGAGCATCATGAAACTCAGTTGTGGTAATCCTTACCTCTGAAATACATCTCTAAAATTTTATTTTCAATTAAAGGTGGAACAGTTTTCATGGTAACCTGAATGCATACAGGAAGAAGTTAGAGGGAGCCCTAGAGATTCATGCCTTAATTAGAGAAATAGATGACATCACAGAAAGAATTACTGAGAAGGTGAGTTTTCCAGTTCTGAGTAACTGAAATGGAAAAATGTTCTATTAATCTTATTCATTGAGAAAATGGTAGCAAAAGTCCCTATCCTGGATTGTAATGTTGATATTAATAGAAAATAAGGCTATATAAAAGCTAATAATGTCATCAATGTGAGTAATTTTACTTATTTAATCATAAGTCATTAGGCAAGTGGTAATACTTAAGGTTACAAAGCTGTTGGCTTGAAACTTTTATAACAACTTTTAAAAATGTATTTCTTCATTTTATGGGATTTAATTTCTGGTAGGATCCTGAGGGTAAATTTTATTTTTCATATTTTTATAATAAATACCTGAAAATGTCTCTGCCACAATTTATTGGGATATGGTTTTCTGGTCTGGCATATGAAAAAAAAAAGGGGGAAAAAAGATTGAGAAATGCAGGGAGGAATGCCTATCTTTGTTTCACATGTGAACGGCCAGAGGCACCTTAAGCAGGATTATGACTGTTCAAAGAGATGTGGATTCTTGTTTCATCTCTGTACGGAGAGTAGACAACATGCTCTATTGATATTTAAAAGACAATAAGAACATTCAAATGGCAATACAAAGAGGTGAAGGAGGAGACTCTGAAAGAATTAAGATACAATCCTTTTGCTTGGTGTCATCTTCACCATTTGCACATCCTACTGCCCTTTCCAGAGTGTATTGATGCAAGCACTGGATTATGGAAAAGATGTGGAAAGTGTGGAAAACCTGATTCGAAGACATGAAGAAATGGAGAGAGAAATCAGTGTTATTAAGTCGAAAATGGAGGTAAGAAGTGGAAGTACAGAGGATACTGTAAAAAGTTTCACTTTTGCTGCTTGTAAATATGGTGTAAAAATCATTGTGACTCTTCAGATTGATTAGTAGGCACTTTCAGCAATGCAAGTGCAGCATAATTTTTTTCTCAATAAAATACTGTGTCGCATAAAATCCTAGTTTATCAGATATTATTCTTCTCAATGCACCAAATCTAAGAAGAAAAGTTCCTTTTTAACGTTATCTCATTCTCTGGCCCTCATCTACAAGCCAGATCAAACTGTCCTGTGCATTTTGAAAAGTGTGGACTCCATCTTTCCTTCAGATTCTGTACTGAGCTGAACCAAAATCACAATTCTCATTCTGTTTACAACTTTAAATGCAAACCCCACAGTGCAGGTAGTTTCCTGACATAGACATCAAATGTGGAAATCTTAGGTTATCTCAGGCCTGCCTGATCCACTCTGGCTTTTGTAAAATGGCCAGTTTTCATCATTTAGGACTAAACTTGAGCATTAAATATGGGCCCGAGCTCCTATATAGTTGTATATTTTTAATTAAAAGAAGTATTTTCTGTTGTACCACAGTAGTAGAAATCCTCTGACAAACTCACACTTTTACACTGTTGGTCAGAGTATTAAATCCTTTCATATAGAAAATACCAAAAACTTTTTCTTCACAATATTATACAAATAGTGACAATAGTGACAATATGTGTGTTAGCTTCACACTTTGAGACTTTGTTAGCTAATTCTCATATGAAACATGGGTGATTGCTAGAAGGCATTCCACAGCATTAACAAGGCTGTATGGGGACGATGGGCAATGCTTGGGTTTGGGTCTTTTAGTATAATAAGTCTACCTTTTCTTATCGATCAGCCTGGCATATTCTCCTTTCCACATAATTAAAATTCTTCTTTTTCATCAATGGAATTTTGCAAGAAAGTTGTCAATGTTAAACCTGGGTTGATGAGTGTTCATCAGACTGTGTGGTCAGACTGTGTTAAGGAAAACAGCATCAACTACAAGTCTACACTGAAAATAGTGGTTTGATGCTGCTGTTAGCTGCAATTGACACAAATAATATTTGAGTCTGTTGCTGAAAGGCAGATCTGGTTGTTTCTGTGTATTCCATATTTTCACAGCTTTTGTTAACCATCTTAATTAGATTAAGCTAATAGAAGTTACAATTAGCACTTCATTTTCTTAGATGTTCATCCACATTCTGCAAAACTGTTTTCTTAATTTTAAATTAACATTTGTGCATGCAAAGCAATGCACACATACCTTTCTTCAGGTGGATGTTTGCTCACAAATGCATGTGCATTTTTTTTTTTTTGCATATAGCATGTTCCTTTGTATGTTTCGTTATTGCAATTTAAATACCTGACTTTGAGAACTGGGGTCTTAAAATGAACTATTTTTCCTGAAAGGCAAGCTCAGAAATGAATGTAAACATTTGGCATAAATTCACCCCACTACAAATCTCTTCCCAGCCACTGGAATTGGCATCTTTCCGCCTTTCCACAAGGAATCCATCCATAAATGACAAACTGACTATGAAGCAACAGGAGATGAAAAACAACTGGCTACGACTCCAGGGACAGGCCAAACAAAGGTGAAGACTTAGAGTGCTTTGAATATCTCTCAGCAGGAGCGAAGTTGCTCCCTGGGGTCTAGACTCTACTTGCCGGGGGTCTTTTAAGGATTTTTTAAGGATTTTTTTTTAAGGATTTTTTATGGTTTTTAAAGATTTTTTGCAAAGTTTACACAGGCAGCTAAGACACCTGCATTGGAACATGTGACTTGGTAAACAAAAAGTTCCACTGACATGCCTTTGGGAAAACTAATACAATGTGTTTGTGATTTATTCCATTAAATATGGTTACCAAAATGCCTTCAGACTAACAAATTAAATCTAGCACAAAGCCTTTGTGCTAGACTTCTTTCTAGATGGGTCTAGAAGAAATTTTTTTCTCAATTTTTTCCAAAACAAGAAAGGCTTAGGCCTGGTCTGTAATCATTGCTGAAATCAGCAGCTATAAGGCTTTTTTACCTTTCTTGTGCTAATGAAATGATGTAGAAAAATCAGTAAGCATGTTGTCTCCAAGGCAATGTGCATCTACTGTGATTCTGGTTAACATGAGCGCTGTTAGGAACTGTCAGGGAAAGCTTGAATTCACTTCATTTGGCTTCTGATAAGATACTTTCTTCTGCAAATGGGGAGGGAGAGGCAACTAGATAATTCTGTGTCAGTTAATGCTGAACTGCATTGTGTGGCAGGAAGGAGAAGCTGGCAGCCTCCTATCAGTTGCAGAAATTTAACTTGGAGATGAAGGAGATACTAGACTGGACCCAAAACACCAGAGGTTTAATGGAAGCAGCAGGGCTGCCTAAAAGTGCAAATGAAGCTGAAAGTATGATTGAAGAGCATCAGGAGAGAAAGGCAAGTATCATCATTGCTTCCAAATGAACATATTGAAATCTTTCCTGTGGGAATTAATTGCTGCAGACATATCAGAATTTTGCTGAATGCAAACATGGCCAATAACATGGTGAAAAAAACTGTTCTCAGTGCCAGGCTGGGGATAGAAGTCACCTACATACAGTCAAAACTCTGTCTCATGGGCTGTTTGACAGCTTGTGTCTGCAAAAAAAGGCTCAGAAAGCCCCATGAGCTCTCACCTCTACTGCTGTCCAAGCCTGTCAGTAAAAGCCAGGTTCAGTCTCATACCATGCTCACTGTTGATCATGAGTTAATGCATGGTATTATTTAACTGCATGGTTATTTTCGTTTTCAACTTGCATACATTAGAAATTCCACATTCAGTTTGCAGGGGTCATGGTTGCTTTTATGCTTTCACCTTCAGGATTCAGTATATGGGCATAACTCATTCCTCAGAGCAGGTGCAAAACTTAAATGCATTTCATTTTAACACCACAAAATAAAGTAAGACCATATCTTTCATGTAAAAATCTGATGCCAACTTGTTTGTCAGGAGTGGAAAAATTCTAGGCATTGTTCCTTAAAAGAACCACCTTTATGTAGGAAGTCTGGGGGTCAAGGTAATAATTTTATTTGAAATCGTTTGAATTGTTTATTTTAATTTATTTGAAATTGTGTTCATTTATATCTCAGCATTTTCTAATCTGTTTCTAACTTAACCCCAATTTTCATTTGTAGGAAAACAGTTGTTCCTAGACCAATAAAGTAATTTATTGTTTACATTTATTCTCCCTTAGGCAATTCTATGCTCTTCCAGTCACATAGCTCAAAGATGAATGATTTTCCATACAAATATTAGTGCTAGAAAGTTACAGCCCAAACTCTTCCCCTTAAGGCTTGTATTCTGAGTAACTGGCTTTTCATAAACCTTTGACATCAACCTTAGTAATATATTTTAGGAGGAGATTGAAGCACGAGTGGAAAGATTCAACTCTCTCAGTGACTATGGTAAAGAACTTGCCAATTCTGGTCACTATGCAACCCCTGAGATTCACCAGTCCCTCTCCAGACTACAGCAAGCCTGGTCTGAACTGATCCAAGCATGGAAAGAGCAATATATAAAATTGTTTCAGGCACAAGATTTACAGGTGAGTAAGAGGACATTCAAGAGAGAATGCACATACCACTCATAGTTTTTCTTGATTTAAACAGCAAATTTATGAGATAGTAGGATGAAAGACATGGTAATAATACTCAGTGTTTAATGTGTATTTCACTGGTATCTGGAAGACATGCTAAGAGCCAAGCACAGTCAGTGGTGACAGGAATTTGAGAAATTGTACCTTTACAAATCACAGAAATTTCTGTGGAATATGTGCTCATATGTTTTTCAAAGACTATAAAACTTAGCAAAGGTTAGTCAAACTCTCATACAGCTGGAAAAAGACACATACCTATAATGCAACATCACTACCCTTCCAAATTCTATAACCTTCCCAAAAAAACATGGAGCCAGACAAGTATTTCAAAAAAATTGAAGAAAAATGTAGCATGAACAATGTATTTTTTTCCTGGCTTTTTTTTTTTTTTTTTTCTAAGAAAGGAACTATTTCGGCTGCGATTTTCCAGAAATACTTCCCTGTAATAGTCATGTCACTCAAAAGATTTCTGCTCAAACAGAGATTTTACAATAGGGAATGTCAAATATTTTAAATAACAGTTGGGCTGCTGGTCCCATCTAAAATCTTCACATATATGAGAATTTAAATCTTATGGTATGGGCAGTTTCAATGCTTCTTTATGTATAATATTAATTTTTGAAATAGCCATGAAGTTTGTTTTTTTCAGGGCCAGGTTGACCTCTGTTTTACAGCATTTTTTCGTGTTTGTGACTGCTTTTTTTTTCCCTATACAGAAATTCTATGGCCATGTGGAACAGATTGAGAGCTGGCTCAGCAGCAAAGAGGCTTTCCTAGCTAATGAGGACTTAGGGGTATGTGCTCTGAGAAATTACAATTTTCTCTGCAATCGGTCTGGAGGAGAGGGGCCTGTAAAGTAGGATGGGAAGAGGGGCCTGTAAAGTAGGATGGGGTGCTCTGAAACTTCTGGTGCTCTTTCTCCTTCTGAAGATACTGCTCTGCCATGTTGGCAGTTTGGGATCAGATGTCTTTGCTTGATACTGTTACACAGGATGGGAATCTCAGCCCCAAGAGTAATGAAACAAACCATTTACTCAGATTATAGCAGGAAACAATCCAACTACTCTGGTTATAGCAGGAAAATGAGACTGCATAGCAACACAGAATTGTAGAATGGTTCGAGTTGGAAGGGACCTGAAAGATGATCCAGTTCCAACCCCCCTGCCATGGGTGGGGACACCTCCCATAGACCAGCTTGCTCAATGCCCCATTCAGCTCAGCCTTGTCTTATCTGACCTAAATACATTTGCCAGCAGTGTGCAAGTCATTCCTGCTGTCGCTGCTGGCATACCCAGTGTAGCTTTAAATTACCTACCACAGGTACCAGAACACTGCAATCGCTGAAATTGCAGACTGATGAACAGGTTGCAAAAGCTGTGCAGGGTGCTGGATATAAATTCTGACACTTAGCTCACCCTGCACCTTGTACAGGTAGTGCCAACAAATTAGTTGTCTCTGCAGGAGCTACAGTGACAATTCAAGAGTTCAGTGTAGACACAATTGGTACAAATTGTATAAAAAACATAAAATGCTAATGGCTGGTGTCTGCGTCTGTAATTCTCAGCATAGAGGTATGTATTTACAGTCCCTTCATTATGTACTACATGAGACTTAGAAGGAGTCACCCAATCATATTTAGCTCAGCAATGTACAGAAAATGCTCCGTGAAGAATTTCCCATCCAATGACTCATGTAAGCACCCAGAAGTTAAGATTTTTTTCTGAACCATTTGTGAGCTTTATTGCTTCCTTTAGAATAGCAGAGAAGCAGAGTTTACTGCAGTAACAACATTTTGACACCACTGATTCTATAATTAAAGTGCAGAGGGGTGCTGAAAAGAGAACTCTGAGTCATTAAGCTTGGAAGTCACAAACACTACAAGAAGTGTTTCTCTCCAGATTAACTGTAATGTCAGACTCCAGTCCTCAGATTCAAAACTGGATCTGAGCTCTTCCAAATTCCATGCGTTGAAACTAAGCTCTTCCAAATTCCATGCATTGAGACTCTAATTTTAACCTCTTTCTGTGACATCTTTGTTCACTTAACTCTGATTTCAGTTTGGCATCTCACATTTGCTCTCAACATGGCATTTGTCTTAAGACTGATTTGCAATTGGTTGCTGATTTAGTTCTTGAGAAGTTCTATGCACAACAATATGCACGAGAAGTGAAATATCCAGCAGTTATTTCAGTTTTGACTCTGAAATAACAGCCTCAGACCTTGCACAGAACATTATGTAGGCCCTAAGTGTCCCATTCAATGCCAATAAATTTCAAAGAACAATAAATTTTCTTGGCAGCTAGTTTGGAAATCTGGATTATCAAAGTTGTGGGTGGAAAAACTATGACTGAAAGGAGCTTCACTTTTTTGATTTCTATCCAGGACTCAGTGTCTAGTGTGGCGAGCCTGCAGCAGAAGCACGCACAGTTTGAAGAAGCCCTGGAAGCTCAGATGGAGAAAATCGATGAGATGGTTTCATTTTCCCAGAAGCTAATGCAGAACAAGCATTATGACTCAGACAATATCACCAACAGATGCCAGGCTGTTCTGAGGAGGTGAATTCAAACCCTTCCCATGTCAGCCACCAATCTCTTCTGCACTGAGACCCTCCTCATGTGACCAGTATCTTCAAGTGATTTAAGAGAACTATATGCTGGTTTGCATTTGCTCAACTTTGGGCTTTCTACTGCAGTATTCCCAAATTGGCCTGAGCCTAATCAATGTTTTATTAGGAGGTTTCCAAAATTCAGTTAAGTGGAGGGGGAGCAGGATTCAAAAAAAGGCAGTTTTTCTGTAATTCTGTATTCTGGCCTGGCCTTAGGGACAGTGCTGCACACAGAAGGCCTGCCATGCCATTAAGTACTTCATTATCATTAAATACCATCAAGAAAGGTCATTTGCTAGACAACTGCTTTTCACTGCTCTAATGGGCTTGATCTTAAAGCCCTGCTCTAATTATCCATTAGGGCATTTGCAAATTTTTTTTTCAGATCTTGCCCTTTCATGTGAATTACTGTAGTTCCACTAGCAATTTGCATTTTGTGCATCTTAAACAAATGCTGACAATGAAAGCAGTCATATTCACTGCTATGGCAGATGAAAAGAGATATGTAAAAGTTAGGAAAAGAGATTGGAGATCCCTTATTATTAGAGTGATAAGATTATTATTATTGATAAGATCTTATTATTGATAAGATCTAATTTGATATTATCTATTAATATCTCACACTTGCATTAACAGAAATAAAGTGCTGCAGGTCCAAAATTGGAAAAGAGATTAAAGGATGGTGTAGTTTTGCTTGATCCATGACAAACACCATTCTACTAGCAGGATTTCCATGTCAGAAACATGCTAGGTTTATGTTCTCTTGAACCCTGAAAGGCAATAATGGTGATTCCTAGAGGCAGATACCATATACACAGAATTTTTGTGTAGTTTAAACATATCTGTCTGCTAGCAATCTTTCTTATAGTGTCCTGGGCATCTTCTCTGACAGCCCAGATCAAAGGCATCTGCATAGTACAGACATTTCCCTCCTAGAGAATGGAGAGTTAGAACATGTGTTTTAGAGGTAAAATTTGAAACCTCTTACCTACCTAATTCACCCTGTGACTTTTACCTCACACATCTGTCTTCATCTCAGGAAAGAGAGACTGCTGGAGAATGCTGCTGCTCGCAGACATTTGCTGGAGGAATCGAGGCTTCTGCAGAAGTTCCTGAGGAATTCCTTTGAGGTACAATTACACAAGATTCATAGTATTCTCGTTTCTTATAACACACTGTGATGCATGGATCTTAATCCCCAGACAGATTTACTGTCAGAAAAATCAAGGAACTGAGTCTGGAATGAGATAATATGGGAAAGATGAGGATAAGAATGAAGGGATATTTTTTCATCTTCCCTCTAGTAACCAGATGACAGATATACTGTACATTGGGTGACAGCAAAGTGCAGAAGAAATAAATGCATTAAAAGGGAATGTGCCACCATTGAAAAAAAAAACCAAAAACATGAGAAGAGACAAATTAGTTATTTTCTTGAGAAATACTGACAACGAGTTAGAAATAGGGAGATCGTTGTCTATCCTCCCCCCTGCAAACATGTGTCCATGCATTTTCACACTGTATGGGGCCTGTCTAATAGAGACAGTTCCCTTTCCAGGTAACAGTGCTGGTAAAAAGAGATATAGCAGTGACTTCATGAAGGACAGGAAGAGATTCGGGAAGCAGATCCTCAGGAGGACAACTCATTGAGGTCCCCACTCACTAGTTCCCCAATTTATGCATCTAATAGGAGAGCCTGGCAGACTGGATCTGAAAAAACAGTGAAAGTTTTGTTTACTTCTGTTCATTCCTTCCCAAAGGTGGCTGCCTGGATTAATGAGAAGAATAGCATTGCCCAGGATGATAGCTGGAAGGATCCAAGCAATCTGCAGACCAAACTGCAGAGACACCAGACTTTCCAAGCAGAGATCATGGCCAATAGAAATCGTCTGGACTCTATCAAATCCGTGAGAGAAGAGGGTGTTTTGGCAAGGGTGGGGAACTGGGGTGAAAGACTCTGCAGACAGTGAGTTACAGGGATCTCAAACAAGTGAGGGAGAATCACCATCTGCTCACTGACATCATGCATGTTTTCTCTGAGGATACTGGGAAGTTTAATCTTTCAGTTCATCAAGAATTTTCTGTGTCCACCAGTTTCTTCCTGTTCTGTCTTACTGTGTGAGCGTGGTATTTCTGTTCACTGTGCTTGCTATGGAAACAGATGGGTGCTTGCAATAAAAGATCCAATCCACTGACTTCAGGGACATCTCTATGAATGCGACTTTAGAGGTATCCAGCAGAGGACCTACCTGATTGAATGCACAATTTTAGTATGTCATATAAGATGGATTGAACAAAAAGGATAAAGAAGTGTTTCCAAGTGTTTCCTTTGCAGAGACATGCTAGTAGGCGAGATATGAAGGAAGCTTGACAAGCTTTGTCAGATACTTGGCAGAAGCTGTGATCAGATGATAAGTTTGGAAGGACAGACTGTTACATGTTTATTAATTTTATTTTCAGCACAGTGCTTACTAGCTGTATTTTGCAACAGATTTCTAGGCATTAAAGGTAGATTCCCCCTTCCAGATTCACCAGCATCTGGTAATTAATCCCTTTTCCTTTTCTTTGTCTTTTTAAAAAATATTTTAACTCCCTGTGTGAAGACAAAACAGGCAGGGTGAAAGGGTGGAGTTAAAATTATCAGTAAACTTATAGATTTTTAAAGACTGGTTTGCACAATCTCTTTCACATTATTTCTTGGTTTCCTGACTTTTTCATTGGAAATAGTCTTAGTAGCTGCTCTTTGGAATGCCTACTAACTTCATATAGCAACTTTCTCTTGCTGTACCTCTTGCTTGCCTTGCTGTGCAGTCTCTGCCCTAGTTTCAGTAAGCCTTTTGTCTTTATTAGATTTTTCTGTCTGCAACCTCCATCTGTTATGTCAGGAGATGAAGGTTGCACCTGGTCCTTTACATAGCAGTGCCAGTAGTCTTTGATTACAGATGCAAAATTTACATATTGCTGGTGCATTCAGCAAAGGAAGAAAATTTTGCCTGTTTTCTCTGATATAGGAAGGGGAGAAGATGCTCCATGAAAGACACTATGCCCCAGAAGCCATTCAGTCCAGACTACAAGAAATGGAAGAGCTGTGGGAGGAACTGCTAGCAAGTTGCCAGGATAAATGGACTAAACTGCAGGATGCTTACAAGGTAATATAGGGATTCCAGTGGCTGGATCTTGGTGTCATTTCCAGAGATAGCATGGCTGCCTTGCTACATATCTCATCTACAAGAGTGTCACTTGATACAATCCAACCTGATTCTCAAAGACCTTTAGAGCAAAGAAACTACTCAGTGTGGACTGACTGAATGGAATTGGCAGGAGAACAGGAGACCCCTATAGAGCAAAAAGGCTGGGCTCTCTTCTGCTTTCTGCTGCTGGTTTAGATCCAGATTTCAGAGAGGGATACTGAAGAAAAATGCATTTACTCATATGTGGCAACTCTCTGCATCTGTCACAAGGGCATCTTTTCTCTAGCACATTGAGACAAAAAGCCCACGTGAAGCTGCTTTTCATTCTTCCAGCTCCAGGCATATGAATTCTCATGACTGTGATTTATGCTTGAGCTATCAGAAAGTCTGTGGTTATAAAACAGAGCTTTCCCTTTAAATTACTTCTTTTTAAGATGCTATGCCTATGATCTGCGTTTGTGCAACACAAGTCACATAAGCTCTTGCTATTTTCTGCATCTGTTCTTGCCTTCACCATGACTGAATTATCTTCATTTGGGCCACCATTATATATAGGAAGAGATCACTGAGCACTGGGAAGTTGCTCCACGTTTGTGTGTAATTTTTACAGAAAGTGACCAAGATTTGTACATCACATTTTCTGTCCTAAAGGTTTAAATTATGTTTTCTTCTTCCTTGTTCTCAGGGTCTTCATTTTCAGCGAAATGTAGAGGACACAGAAAAATGGTTGGAAGGTGTGGAAAATGAGCTGAAAGCACCATATAGTGACAATGATCTGGTGGTTTTGAACAGTCATCTGAAGAAACAAGAGGAACTGGAGGAAGACATTGCTGGCCATAGGGATCGGCTGCAAGAGCTTGTGGTCACAGCTCAGCAATTCCAAAAGGAGAAACATTTCCTTGCTGATGAACTAGAAGAGAAAGTGGATGAACTGGTGCAGAGGTGTGTGAGTGCCTGGCCTGTCTCCTGCCATCGTTTTTCTACTTTTATCAGCGTTTTTCTTCCCTGAATATTCTTTTTTCTTTCCTTCTCTACCCTATTCTGAAAAGAATGTTTTGTATTCATTCCTTATCAGTCTGCCATCCTCACTGGATTATCTTTAAAACCTACAGATACAAAAGACTACGTGATCCTCTGCAGGAGAGACGTGGAAGTCTGGAGGCAAGCAGACTTCAGTACCAGTTCTTCCGAGATGTTGATGAGGAGTTGGCTTGGGTTCATGAGAAGCTCCCCATGGCTTCCTCCAAGGATTATGGCCAATCCCTGGCAACTGTTCAGAGTCTACAAGAAAAGCACCAGGTAGTATCATGTGACAACCACTCACAGTCTTTAGAATCAAAGAGAGAACACTGAACTCAATTTGTTTCTAGCAAACTTCATCTGCTGTGCTTTGGCTAACAGGAGTCATGATGTCAGGGATCACTTTTATTCTTTTCATTTTCAAAGGATATGTCCATGCCTTAGCAACATGTGAGATCCCATCCTGCTTATCATTGCAGTGATGTAAGTACCACACCATAGGCTTTCCTGTGGACACATTGACTCTTTCTGTGAACTGAATTCAAACCCTGGCCTTTTCAACACAAAAAACGTTTTACAAACTTGTGCATGCTTTCATAGGTTTTTTTGGGCAACAGATGTCCTAGCAAAATTCTTTCAAACTCAGTAAGTACATCCAAGAAACTCATTGGTCAGATATCTCAGGATGAGCTCCCACTCCCAGGAAAACATTTTTCCCCAAAACTTTTTCTGTTTTGAAGTGAGGGAGTGAACAGGGAATCACTACGCTAGCTGACCTTCATTCCAGTGGTAGCTTTCAAGACAGCTGCTGAATTATTTCCCAAGGTTCAGAAGCCCCACCAGAGAAAGCAGTGCCTGGAATGTGGTCATCTCAAACAACAGCTACCTTCCTGATAATTTTTTAATAAGGAGCACTGTCTCTTTGCAAACACAAGGTGGAAGAAAAAATATTCCTGCTAAAAGTTTCCAGCAGCTACTGGTATTTAATGTTAGCAAATGACATCCCATTTAAATGCCATGTCAAGTGCCTTTAGGAAAAATCTGTGCAACCTGCATTAGGATTGGGAAAGAAAGAAGATCACATAAATTGACAATCTGTTTGATATATACAGAGGGAGAGAGAGAGAAGCCCAAGCATCTGGTGCAATCATTGCAAAACAGTATGAATGAAAAGTTTGTTTCATCATGATTAAAAGTATAAATGTCGTTATGAGTGCAATTACTTCTAAAAATTTTAAGTTGGTTTACATGGTAAGAAAGTAATTAAGTTCACAGAAGAAAAGAATGCTTGAGCTGAATTAAACTGAGAAAATATTTCAAATAACTGAAGGAACAGAGGAGACACTGTTTTAGGCTGCAATTATCTTTTTGTTAATTGGCTATGTCTCAAAATTTTTCAAGTAACTGTGAGAATAGGAGATATATACCATAAAATCAGTGCATATTAAAACCTTCTGACATTTTATTTACTATTCTGGAAACAGGATTAAAATATAAGCTTTGAATTTTCAACGTGTTAGCAGCTAGAGCCTCTGCACCTTCTTTTTAATGTTGGTTTACAAGCAAGCAAATGTCAGAGGTAACATAACAGTCAAGAACTCAATATACTATTAGTTCCTCCCTCTACTGTTCTAATGAGCCAGATTTGCAAAATCTGCAGTTCTTGGTTTGTTAACACAAAAGAGATTTTGTGTGAACGGTATTAACCTAAGGGGAAAAAAAAAGCTATCTTGCAAAACAGCATTTACACACAAATATATTATGTGTTCAAACAGCTGTTTGGCTTGAAACAGATATGGTGTCACTTTTCAACAACATCTTGAAATTAATAGGGGGAAGTTAAAGGCAAGATTAGAATCAGAGCTCTTTTTCAGCCAAGTTTGACACTTCAGTTGAAAAAGCAGCTCCTCGCCTCATAGAAGGCATCTCTTATACATTAGCACAGCACTGCAGTCTAACTCTGAACCTGATTATTTGTAGCTATGAAATTAAACAGAACAATGGTAAAATTTTGGCGCTTGTTTGTGCTCAAGGTGCTCTGGCGTAGTCAGCCAAGGAATGCATGTACGCTCACAGACAAATCACAGCATGGTCCTTGCCTACCCAGGCAAATATCCTATGAGAGGGTAACATGGAGGGATACATATAGTTTTAAAATCTACCAGTCTTCAAAAATTCATTTCAAGTAAAGTCTTTCAGAATTGCTTCAGGTAGTTTTTTTCTCTCTTTGTTCTGTTGGCTGCCTGGTAAAAATGTACCCACAGTGTTTACAATGGCTGTTATGCAAAGTTGTATCTTATACAAAGGCATTGGCAATTGATAAATATTAATGTGAAGGCAAATTGGTTGTTCTTCTCTAGACTCATTGTAATTCAAGAAATGCCATGTAATGGGGTGGAAGTGAGCATATTGCAGTGGAATCTGCAAATGAGAGGTTTATGATTAGAACCTCTTCCCTCCAGACCCTGAGATGGATGCACATCAAAGTACAAACTTCCTGGCTAAATTTGATTTCCATAATCACTCCCTTCACACCAAAAAAACTCCTTCTCTCCACTTCAAGCATGCACTCAGACTTTGGACCTCTGACCCATCTACATGAATATAAAGCAAATTTATAATGGAATTACCTGATTACATTTTATGGAATAAAAATTCCCTAACCTTAATTTTTGGTCTCTCATTTTGCTCTTTACTCTTTCCAGAATCTGGAGAATGAGATAAACAGTCGGGATGCTTTGACCAAAGCAGTGCTCAGTACAGGGCAGAAACTGGTAAGGGGAGGCCACTCAGCCTCTCGCAAGATTATGGAGCACCTGAAGGAGCTTGAGACTTCAGTAGAGACCTTGAAGGCAGAGGCACTAGAAAGGAGACAGAGGCTTATGCAGTCCTATGAGGCCCATCTCTTCCTGAATGAGGTAAATATGGTCCCTGAGAGATTTATGGTGGCCTTTTTTTTTCTTAAAACAACGGACACCTATATTGTTGAATGGATGTAAGTGCTGAGAAAGGAGCAGAATTCATACTGCCCTGATTTTTCTTATCTGGTAAACATGGGTACAGTGGAGAAATAGCAGTTATCTTCCCAACTAACTGAAGTGAGTAACATGTAACTGCAATTACTGGGTTCTGGGTACACATTTTTTGGAACAGCGTCTGCTAGATTGCATTACAGGAAGACACCTAAGTTGCTCTCTGTTTTCACTGATGTGTCAGTGCACCACTGCTTTCAGTTTTCTTTGTCTTGACCTAAATCAAGCTGTGTTAAGGCTCATTCCTCTATTTTATGCAGTTACTGGAGGTGGAGGCATGGCTGGCAGAGAGGAGTTTCATTCTGGAGACCTCTGATTATGGGAAGAATGAAGAATCCACACAAGTTTTACTTCGTAAACTTGAAGCCACCAAACTTGACATGGATAGTTTCAGGTCCCGGATCGAGAAAGTACAGCAGACAGGTGCCAGCTTAATAAACAAAGGCAGTCCAGAGAGGTAAGAAAGTGAAAACAGGTTTCTCCTCCAGGTATAACAGAAATAACCAGAGAAGACAAACACAGAAAAGTTCAAGTATGTTTGATGGCTCATTCAGAAATAAGACTTCAAGGGACAACCATACCTTCTTCATCACCATCACACACACTGAGCTCCCCAAAACCTTCATGATGGTTTCAATGCTTTCATGAGTGTTTTTTTTCTTAACAACAGGCCAATTAATGCAGATCAGCATCTTTGTTCATTGTCTACTCACAGGAACTGTCATCTACTTCTAATTTACTACAAATGTTCAAAAACCACTGTGCTTGGGAAAGGAAATGAACATTCTTGACAGTTCACTGTTTTTCATTGAAAGTTTGTTTTTATATCTGGGGAGGAGGAAGTGAAAAGAGCAGCCATTTGTATCATATACTTTAATTTCCTGAGCTAGCTGGCTTTAATGGCACAGCATAACTCACTCCATGATGTTATCTGGTTTATTCTGTATTGCAAAGGTGTTGCAAATTCAACATGTCAGAAAAAAACAATATTCAAGTAGAACAGTAAAACAAAGACATACCTTCTGCTTCTTATTCTTTGCAGTTCAGTAATACTTTCAAAGCTCCAGGGGATCCTAGCAGACTATCAGTCTCTCCTACAGAAGTCTGAGACCCAGAAAAAACGCCTGCAAGAACAATTCCAGCTCTATCAGTTTGAAAGAGAATTCCAGCTGGTGGATGCATGGCTTTCCAGTAAACAGTCTGTAGCAGAGTCTGATGACTATGGGCAGGACTTAGATGATGTTGAGGTAAAAGAAAATAAAAGGTATCACATGTATTGTCTGGCAAAGCAGGGATATATTTGCTGCAATTTTTGTGTAGCTGCTGACAGTGAAGCATGTTACAGTGACAAAAACTAAGCAGACCAGGTATCTCTACAGCAAGAACTCAGACGGCCTTCTGTCTGCTTATACAGGGCTCTCTGAGGTATCATCCTCCAACAGAAAAAGTATGTGTATCAGAAAGTTAGCTTTTCTAGGGATAAGGTGAGGTCAGCACACTTTACTACTTGCCCTGATCATAAACTTGACAGGACCTAAAAAATTTGACTATGGGCAATGCTCTTACAACATTTTGGTTAAATTTTGGTCAAAAACACTAGGCTGCAGTATTCTCACCTCTAGCTGCTGATTTCAAGGATAGACTTCTTCTGGGGGCACACAGTGAAGAGGTAAAGTTCATAATGTCCACTGCTTAACAACTGCTGCATATGTAGACAGGTGATGTTCATTAGCTTTTGCTCTGGGCAGCTTCTGCTATTTAGGATATGGCAGTTTTTCTCGGTAACATAGGATGTTAGACGATCAAGACAATAGATGTCTTCTTCTGACTCCAGATCATCTGGGTTTATCAAGCAATTTGCACTTCTAGATTGCAATGCATAGCTTTTGTGTTATATAGAACAGAGAAAGCGATTCCTTTTGTCTCTCTCATAGAGGTAGGCAGAAATTCTTATATCTATATTTGTGTCCTCATTCATTCTGCAGGTGCTGGAGAAAAAGTTTAAAGATTTTGTAAATGAGACGAAACCTCTGGGACATTCCAAAATTGTCTCCTTAAACGAGTTAGCCACTAAACTGGATAAGGAAGGCCACAGCAAGATGGATGTTATCCAGAAGAGAACAAAGCAAATCAATGAAATGTGGGATAAACTATGCCATGCCATTCAGATAAGGACAGAGGTAGGAAAGACATGAAAAACTGGGGCATTGATTTCCCTGCAGTCTCGCATGTCCTTTTTTCTTTCCCAAACCAATGTATTGCTCATGTTGAAACGCAAGGTTTATAAGGGCAATGAGTGCCTTTTGTTCAATTTTTTCTAGATTAATTTCCCTTTATAGCCATTGCTTACCTTACTGTTCCTGACAAGGCTTATACTTGAAAGATAAGATACTTATCAGCCTCAAGTAATTGTTTTCCTTCATTCACTGCTAACTCTGGTTTTCTGAAAAACAAATCCAATCTAACAGTTTACCACCACTAAAAGGAGTCTGGTTCTGACACTTATTGGTCTCTTTATGGAACTACTTACTGAACATCTTGCTAAAGAAGATCAAAATTCCCCAGGTTTTCTGCTGAGTTAGCTACTTGAAATCAAAGGCAGCAATGGGAGAGAATGTGATAGAGGACACGGAGCAAAATCCCCTACCTTTTGGCAGTGGTGTTAAATCAGCTCACTCCCTCTCAGGAAACTGCAGTCACAGATGTATGTGGAAAAGCAGGGGTGACACACACAGAACTCAACAGTTTTGTTTGCTTGCAGGGGAACATAAAGTGTCAGATGTCCTCAATCCTTTTTTTCACTACTGTTGCATATTCATTTTGTTTATGGAGTAGCTCAAGCCCAGTATTAGCAGAAATAAATGCACGACAATTGTTAATATGTAGCTTGACTATAAAATAGTATTAGAACTAGAATTAGAATTTTCTTTAATCCTGTCATTTCAGAAAAACATTATTTTTACTCAATTCCTTTTATTTTCAGTGTTTGCAGTGTAGACCATTGTTCCAAGCAAGTATTTTAGGACACATTCTGTGGTGTAGAAAGCTACCTTTAGAGGGCAATTCATGCTCTCCATTTTAATCATTCTTCTTTTGTAGGGACAAATTGCACTTTGGAAACAGCTCTTTCTTTCCATTGTCCAAGGAAACTTTGGTAAAATAGGTTATCTTAACACCTTACTTTCAGGTGACTTAATTGAGAAGGTGTTTCATTCCCACACTTGGTCAGTTTGTACAGAATTACAGCATATTAGAGTTTTTATGGTTTTTTATGTTTTAGACATGCTGTAAAGTATTACCATTAAATTGCTTCTTTATTCCAGAATCTAAGAGCAGCCCATCAAGTTCACCAGTATGACCATGATGTGGATGAAGTGAAGGGCTGGATGCAGGAGAAAGAGGCAGTGGTGGATATAGAAGATTATGGGTATGATCTTCCAGGTGTACAGACACTTCTCAGCCATCTTGAGGGAGTGGAGGTAAGGGGATCTGTGATGATGCAATAGCAGAAAAACATAAATGCAAAAAAAAATGGAGACTGATGCTTGACTGATGCCTCTCAAGAGCCTTGCTTGCATGCCAACAAAAGACAAATTTATTGCAGCCTTAAATATTCTTTGTGCCTCAGAGAAGAGGGCCTTTTCCTCCTGTGTTAACTTTGCGATATCAAATTATTAATGCTTTTGCTTCTAAGGATGCTCTGCTTCTAAAATCTATTCCAAGCTGTTACTGTAATTACAAAGGTGTCATCTGAACTACAGGAAACTTCAGCTCCACACTTGCCAAAATAATCTGTGCATTACATCTAAAGAAGCTTCTTTTATGGTTGGTGATGAATGTTAAAAGGCATTAAAAGAAAATTGAAAGGCAAAGATTTGTATTTCCAGCCTCTGTACAGCCAGAGGGTAGAAAATAAATGCATCATTGTTAAATCCACTTTTGATAGAACTAGGTACTGACTTGGTCTTACAATCCATTCTGACTCTGTTCCAGAGAGATCTAGGGGTAATCATGAAAGAGCTGGAACGGATTCGAGGAGAGGCTTGGCACCTCAGCCGCACATACCCTCAAGTTAAGGAAAACATCATGGAGAGACTCACAGAAGTGGATGAGTGCTGGGAAAACTTGGATAAAAAGTTTCTGGAGAGGAAGACAAGACTGAGCCAGGCAGAACAAGTCCAGCTTTACTTCAATGACTGCAGGGAGCTGATGTATGTGTTGGCCCCTTTAGTTTGGCAGTGTGCCTTATTTCTTGTCTTTCCCATACAGAATTTTCTAAATTACACCTGTTAGTATTTGAGCCCTGCCCCAGGTGCTCTGCAGTTTGCTCTCAAATCTCTTTGAATAATACATGACATCTTCTCAGCAGCACTTCACAGAATTTACCAGATATCAGAGGTGGCCATGAAACTTCAGCACAGTGTGCATGACAAAGCCACTTTTTTTAGACTATTTCCTAAATAGTCTTGGTGAATCCAACCACTGTGGATAGATTTGGTAGTTTCACAAATCTGCTTGAAAATATTCTTGATTCTGTAGGAAGATAGGGTTAGGTAGTGAAGTAATTTGTACACCTGCACAGATACCAGTGCCCCTCTCTCTCAGAGTCAAAGCAATTGCATTAAAGACAACCTTAGGACAGCACTTGCTCCAGTGCATAAAATGCCTTGCACACATGTATTTAGTGGTATTGCCCATATGCCCACATGCTTCTGTCCATTCTTATTAGGGGTCCTTTTTTTTACAATAATTCAAAAGCTGGGAAATTCCTCTTTTTCCCCTCCTATTTTAATCATTATTAGAACAAAATGCAGAATTTTTAAAGTACCTATGTTTAAAAAAGAGACATTTTGGGCTAAATGTCTCATTTTGTTTCAATCAATTAAGCCAAAGTATCTATAAGCAGAGGTCTAATGTAAAAATTGAAATAGTTTATGGTAATATGCTAAACACAAAGTAGCACACCAACATTAAAATATTATGTTTGATCATTTTAATGTCTTCTTCATCAAAATGTATACATTTTTAATGGAAATTGTTATTTTTAAACAGGATTTTTCACAGAAGTAATGTGGACAATTTTTAATCAGTGTAGATCATGAAAAAGTTCATCTCTAACAGGAGTAGAAATACAAAGACAATGAAGTAATTATCACTGACTATTGAAAAGAATGCACAGAACAATTTTTCACCACCCACTGACTTGTGCCCAGACAGTCCCAAAGCAGCAATTACCCCCTTCTGATCAACTGCCCACAGCTTATATACTGAACATGGTGTTCTACATTATGGAATATCCCTTTGGCCAGTTTGGGTTAGCTGGCTATGTTTCCCCCCTGCCCAGCTTTTTGTGCACCTCCTCACAGCAGAGCCCGGGAAACCGAGAATCCCTTGGCTTAGGGTAAGCACTACTCAGCAACAACCAAAGCATGAGTGTGTTGGTAACATTATTCTTGTATTAAACCCAAGCCTCAGCACTGTACCAGTTACTAAGAAGAAAATTAACTCTATCTCAGGTAAAATCAGCACACTATTAATATTTTTCGTGACCAAATGGAAGTCTGTATATATGTATACACAGCCACGGGATGTGTGCATTCCCAAATGCCCAAGAGACTCAGATTCCTTCCCTTTTTACCCTTTGGCTCCATTCTGTAGGGCCTGGGCCAATGAGATGCATGCACTGGTGATATCTGAGGAACTGGCCAACGATGTCCTGGGAGCGGAACTGCTCATCAAGCGCCATGAGGAATACAAGCGTGAGATAGAGAAGCAGTGGCTGAAATATGAAGAAATGCAGCGGGCAGGAGGTGACCTGATGAAGAATGGACACTTCATGTCTGTGGAGGTGTGTTGATGAGTTAAATATTTAACCAACAAGAGAGAACAAAGACATGAAACAGACAGGAGATGGAGGTACAGCTTTGTCTCTTAGAAGAACTAAACAGAATAATCAGGTTCTTCACTATTAAAAGCTATGTATTTCATGTCACACATAGAAAACGAAACCACCTTTTGAAGTTCTTGTGCTACATCGCAATGCAATCACCTGGTGAGTTCACCAGAAGATAAGTAATTCTTCAAAAATGTTCAAAGGGGAAAGAATGTTAAAATTTCTGTGATTCTGTTATCTGTCTACCTTTAGACTTTGCCCAAGACACTGTCTGTAGATCCAGAGATCACAGCATCAAACACATCTTCAGAATTTATGCAAGATTACATTACTACTGTTGTAGAAAGAACAAGAAAACTTTCCACAGTTGAAGTCTCTCCATTGTTGCCTTGACATAAATGGATGTATTTGTTGAATCTTCTGGATCTCACTAGTTTTATAATACAAGTTGCCTGGGTATAAAGTTTCATCTTGGGAAATCATATGGCAGAATAGCGATCATAGAGTATGTGGAATAGGCCTAAAATTGTATTATCTGGCTACAAAATTTACATGGTAAATTAATTCAAATAAGAAAAATTAAGACTCAGACATCTTTTCTAAATATGTTAAAACCACAATACTATCTAGAGGTCATCTTCTAAATCATGAAGGCACATTACATACTAGTTGACTGTCATGTGAAAATCTGATTGGATTTTTCAACTCCTGGCACTGCAAATTTTATTTTTCTAGATTGAAGAAAAACTGTTAGAGCTGTCAGAGCTGATGAAGAAGGTAAAGGAGAGCTGGGACATGAGGAAAGTGTTATATGAAGAAAACTGGGAGATCCAATTGCTCCGCAGAGAGCTAGAACAAGCAGAGGCGTGGTTGGCTGCCAAGGAGAGCTTTCTTTTAGATCCCTCCTATGGGGTGAGTAACTGCAGTGCAGCACTACTGAACACTGTGTGCCTCTTAGCATATGCAGAGGGCATGGCTCACAGATCAGCTCAGGCCTGAAATTAATCACAATCTCAACAGCAATTCACCCTTCAGATTAGAAGGGGCAGGAGCTCTGTCCTCTTGCACAAGTCAGCCCAGGGCAGTTGCTGCATTTGACAGGGTGATGAGCTCCTGGAAGTGGTGGCTTCCAGCAGGTGATAGAAGACTCGGGAGAATTGCAGACCATCTTTTCACATAACTTGCAGAGGGTTCAACCTTCCCTGTCTTGCTGAGAGCCTGTTTCAAAAGGAAAAAGGGTTTTTCCTCACCTTGTAGGGGAAAAAAAGGGGCACTTCCCACCTCATTCAGTAAGTGGTAGAATGTTTTACACAGCTTGATAACTAGCTTGTAAATTCCTTTTTAAACACCAGCATCCATATTTTTGTTTTGTTTGTTGGGGGTTTTTTTATTGTTGACTGTCTTCTGATAGCTTATAAGATTGGAAAACAAATTCATAAACTCAGATATCAAAAACTAAACAGGGGACGTGACAGAAGTCTCAGATGCACTTATTACAGGGCAGGAACAAACTCTGTGTCTAGCACAAGCTAGAGTCCAAGTACTTAATCTACACATAAATAGCTATAACTGGAAGCCATGGTACTACAGGGCTTTGCAAAAAAGGGAGGGTTGTTATTTGAGCTTTTTTTCTCCTGCACAGTAGACAGACTGCAAGCTACAGACTTTTTTTGAAGTGTAAATTCAGATTTTTCATACACTAGCAGGGGTTTAGATATTCAATTACAAAATTTTCAGAATCATCACTTGCCTAATAGAATGGATAATCTGAAAATTTTAGGCATAATCTCTCCTGATGGACTTGATTTGGGACTTCTGTATGTGGTAATTTTTCCATTCAGGATTCAGTGTCTGAAGTAGAGGAATTACTGAAGAAACACCATGATTTTGAGAAGATGCTTGCAGCACAGGAGGAGAAATTTGCTCAGCTCAGAAGGAAAACTAAGGTGAGTAGTAGTAGGCTGATCAGATGTATATGAGACAGAATGATACAGGTCCTTGACTGTGGATGTCACTCCATGTAACAATGAACTCCTGTGCTGTGATGGGGTAAATGAATGTCCAAAGCTGAGGTATTTCAGACAGAGCAGCTGAGAACAAGACCTATAAGCAGATCAAAAGAGATCATCTACTTTGAAAAAGCTGTAGGGGAGAAGTGGAAGTTTTCTTCTGCCAGGACAAGCAAAAAGGGTTGAGAAACAGGGTGATCCCTTGCTACACAGATGGAGAGACTTTGCTTCATTCAGGATTTCAGTAGAGAGCTGGAGCCACCTGAAAGTGAGAGAGGATAGCAAAGGGCTGAAAGTAAAGGGAGACCAAGGCACAAAGAAGCAGTGCCACAAGAAAAGGAGCTTAGTTTCTCTTGATCTTAAAAAACAAAGAAACAAACAAACAAACAAAAAAAAACAGCCTCTAGAGAATTTAGCAAGGGCAGGATTCACTGTATTTGAGGTTAACTGCCATGAGTATTCTTGGTCTGGGCAACAAAATAATGCTCAGCACACAACAATTAGGTTAATATCTAACTCTAAGAATGCCAACGGAAGTACAGGCTTTAAGATTCAATACCAGGAGACAGTGTATTTGAAAAACTATTCCTGCTTAAAATAACAAAACCTTAGGTAAGTAGTCACGAGTGCAATGAAGGTGATTTTAAAAAATGTAATACTGCTGTCCTACAGAGAGAGATGAATCTTCTGAAACAAGTGGACACAGAAGAGAGTGAGCACAAGGATAAAGGCAAAGTTGTACGCGTTCCTTCCCTGAGAAGAAAAACATCTGACAAAAGGAATGCACCACCAAAAGTGACGGAGATAAAGAGCACAACGCCACTGCCACCTGTGCCCTTACACAGCGTGTCCTGGAGAGTCCCACTTGAAACTATTTTCTCCCCTGTTGAAAAATCTCCAACAAAGTTCCAACAATTCATTTCTGAGGAAGTCCCTGAAGTGCTGAGCAGCAACAAAACAGAAATGAAAGCTGAGACAAGGCTCAATGAGATTATCACTCCAGCTACACCACAAGCTGAATCTTCAGAAAGTCACAGTTCTTTAGGCTCTCCTTTATCTCCTACTCCTTCAAGCCAGCAATGCAGCAGCAGTTTGTCAGAATCGCAAGCCACAGACCAACTATCTCCTCAGGAAAAAGGTGCTATAGGCTCCTCTTTCTCCAACCTGCAGACCAAATTAATGGCAACACCACCTGAGCCTGAACAAAGGTCACTAGATAAATCACCAAACTTACTGCTGTCTAACTCCTCTTGGGAGAGATTACAGAATACATCTTCGGTAAGTCACAGGAATTCCTGGCGCTCTCCCCACAAAACTACTATCCTGTGCCAGTTAAAGTAAGCTAATACAGGAAGTTCTGTGTGAAAGCCACAAAGAGTACCATACAGTGGGCATTTCAGTGAATATGCTCCTGGATTCAAACAACAAGAGGCACTTCATGTGCCTTTGCAAATGAAACACTTTCCGCAAAGACAGTTGACTTAAGCAGCTACATACAGCTTAAAACCATTTTTAATTTGCTCAGCTTTATAGCCTATGTCTTAACAGCTGTATTGGTTTCTGCTTTTCTTTCCTGAATTAGAGGTTATTCCAGCTGTTGGATACTCAGCAGAGCACTCAACAACAGCCAGGAGATGCTGTCTCACAAAGAGGCTGATTTACCTACACCCTCTGTGTGAGGTGACAGTGCTCAGTGCTCAGTGTCCACTCTGTTTAGAAGTCAGAGAGAGGCAGGACTACGTGGCACACTTGCCAAAGAGCTGACCTAGTACAAGGTACAACCTAGTACAAGTACAACCAACAACTCCTATTTGCTCACTCTGGCAGGAAATTCACTGTTAACTCATGGACAGACAAAAATTGTTTCCTTTTGCTCTTGTACTCTGAAAGGAACGTGTTTATCACATACGTATGTGTGTACAACATTATACATTGGTGTAACTCAGTAATCGTGGAGGAGGTATGAATAACTTAAAGAATTTAAGTTGTAAAATGTATTTCATAGTATAAAAATAATATTAGTTAATTAACACGCTATGATAGAGCAAATCCCATAAGCAAGGGATTGAATTGTCTTAATTTATGTGGTCTATGAAAGATATGATTACAACCTAGTGAAGATTTCCAAGTGTGCTGTCAATATAAAGGCAAGAGGAACCAGGGATCAGTTTCTTTGCAGGAATTTATCTAAAAAAAAAAGACCTTCAGAAATTTAACATATGCCTAAGGGCCATTTTAAAGTTAAGTAGAAACGTTCTTGTGTGTCTCAGGTTTCTGCAAGTCTCCAGCACATGGAGGGTTTCCTAGAGAAGAGAGACCAGCTCCTTCCAGGAAGACAACAGGTAGAAACAAATACTATCAATCTTGGTTATTTAATTTTTCCTTGAGTTATAGTTCAGAGCTCGTCTGACTTCTTCAGGATAAACTCTTGCTGAAGAGGAGCTCAATACTGTGGGTTTGCTTCAGATATCACTAAAATGCACAAGAAAATGTCCACTGACTTTGGCAGTACCTGCTCCTTAAGAGAAAGAGACAATTGCATTTTTGCCTGTCATGGGAATCATGCGGAACAGGGTCTGTCTACATTTAATGGATTTATGAACCAGAGTCTAGGCTGTATGAAAATGTTAATTACATTTGCCTAATTATAAACACAGGTTTCAACACATCAATGGAATTGGAAAAAAAATTAAAACAAACAAACAACCAAAAACACCACAACAACCAAAAAAACCCCAAAAACCAGCCACACCACAAAAAACCTAAAGTTGATGATCCTGTAACAGCATGTGATAGTTTGTCGGCAGTAGAAGCCCTCAGTGCCATGCTCCCAATACTTATAATTTCTAAGTGTGTTAGAAGAGAATGAAAGTTCTGTTTATCTTTGAAGAACTGATTTGCTAAATACAGGTTTGAATGAGACTGAAATGTGAATTCTTCTCCTGAAAAATACCACTTCAGGTCAGTAGCTTAATGATCACAACAAGGCAGGAAATTTTCTAATATTCACCACCAATCTGCAGACATCTGAGTGTTTGCTGAGTGTTTGTACATAAACAAGTTGTCTTGGATTATTTGCCACTTAGAATATTTCCTCTGAAATTTTTAACTTGAAAGACCTCTTTTAAAAACTGAACCTAGTATGGACCTCTGGAAGAGAAATTTACATTTTCTCCATTTCTGGACACACAGAATTTTGTCTGCGGTGACACTGAACTTCCATATTACCAAATAAGAAAAACTATGACTTACCTTCCTCAGAACTTTGTCCTTCCTTTTTTTCTGAATGAACAAATTGTCAACTTGATCCACTGGCATAACAAAATAATAACATACACAAGTAATAGAATCTTTTATCCAGAGGTTCTCATAGCACTAGGCTAAGCTTTCTGTGGTACATAGTTGGGGTTGGAAATAGCTGCTACTTTTACACATTGTTCAGTAGCATTCCACTGGGGTAAGTTTTGAAAATGAAGAAGAATTCAGCATCCATATTAGACTGAAACTACACACTTGATAAAAGTAGCCTGTAAGAAGCAGGCAGGGGACAGTGTTCCACCTAGGAACAACAGTGGAGCTTTAAGTGGCCAAAAATTAGACATAACTTTGAATATCCACCTTCACAGATGTTGCTGACCACATGGTGTAGAGCTTGCTTGAATCAAGTTATGTAATTTGTTCAGTCCTGACTCATACAGAGCCCCTCTTGGATCACCCACACCAGAAATTATAGTAGGTTCTGTTTTTCTAAGAGATAATAATGACTAAGAGAACTGTGATCATAATATGGATATCTCCTGGCTTCCTGTGGAAGTTGCATATGAAAGATTACCTATAATGGGTACATTATATAAAATATATACTTCATAACTGAATTTTATTACCATTTCTATTCATGTAGCCAGGCTCAAGGTCTTGGAAATTCTTCTATGTAAAACTGGATGGATTAAAACTTGATTTCTATAATGATGAAAAAGAAGCATCAAAGGTAATTTGTTTTTCAAATCTTTCTAGCAATCTCTCAATGTAAAAAATGCATCTAAAAAAAAAAGTTACTTTTGCTTTGGTTTAGGGCTGGAGTAATCTGTTCTCTTTCAAATAACTGAGTGAAAATTCAGTAATTATTCAACTGGTACAACTACAAGACAGAATAACTAGCCTGCAGAAGTTTTCAAAGACATTCCATAAAAGAAGTACCTTATTTAAGAATTGCCTCCAAGATACAATGCAGTTGTCCATTTTTCCTCTGTTCTTTCTGTTTTTATTTCTATCTAGAACTTTCCTCTAGTTCTTTCTATTCAGTGATTCTAGTTATAAACTTAGAAGCATAAAGAAATGGGTGTTAGTCTGCCTGCAGGTTGATATGGAACTGAACCCTAGCAGAAAGGATGCAGAAGACATTTTGTTTTCATTTTATCCCCCTTCAGAACATATCCACACTCCTGTCCCTCAGCATTCCTGGTGCCAAATGTGAGAGACTGGTGAATTACACCAGGAAAGAGAATGCCTTCATGTTGCGGTGAGTCTTATGGAGAAGTACACAAATAAAAGTCCATGCAGCTCCCTGCCCACAGTCACCTAAGACTGTACGTTGTTAGGAGGCATAACTGAAGAGTCCTACACTCGTGATCACAGAAGGTATAAGGCAAAACTGACTAGAATTCACCCTCTCCAATCCTTATTTACAGGCTGAGAGATGGCGCAGAGTACTTCTTCGCAGCACCTTCTCAGACACTGATGGAGGACTGGCTGCAATCACTACAGAATAATATAGGTACTTTCTCATTTCCTTCAAGGATGAGCTGTGTTTTTAGCAAGTGATGGTGAGAGAAAGAGAAGAGAATGAGATGGTGTCCTTAATTTGGGGCATTTTGAGCCAATCTTATTGCCAGTGTCACCTGCTACCTTGCAATGTAGTGACCTGGCAGCAGAATGCCCAGGGTGACTTGCAAAGCAGCCTTTTCATCAGGTTATTCCCAGGTAGGGAGCTGGGTCTGTATTCATCCTTTTATTACAGAGCTGCTTTGGATCTTGATCAACAGCTTTTCTTCTGAATCTAGATGTCTTTCTGGACACTTCCCCAGGCAACAACTTACTGGGAAGGAAGCCAGAGCATAATTATAACTATGATGGTCAGAGGAAACTGTTACAGACCCAGATGTAGCAAACTTTGCCTCTAATGTTACTTTTTATTTCTTGGGTTTTTTGACTCTGTAGGACACGGTAACAGTTCACATTCCACAGCGATGGTGCAAACTTTCATTTCAAACACAGAGACCTCCCAGAAAAGCGTGTGGGACTTTCCAGACAGGGACTCTGCTGAAAGACTATCCAGCAAAAGCTCACTCCTGAGGTATGGGCTCTGTGCTGCAAAGCTGAACAGATGTCAGTGCTGCTTGTACTCAGGTAGCAGTCACCTACAAAGAGACTGCCCTGAGGTCAGAGTCCTGCTCCTCTGTCTCTAATGTCACAAAAATAGTGTGGCCAGCAGGATCAGGGCAGTGACTGTCCCCCTGTACTTGGCACTGTTGAGGCCACACCTCGAGTGCTCTGTTAGATTCTGGACCACTTGCTTCAAGAAAGCCGGAGCATGTCCAGAGAAGAGCAATGAAGCAAGAGAAGGGTCTGGAGAGCAAGTCCAACCAGCAGCAGCTGAGGGAGCTGGGGTTATTTAGACTGAAGAAAAGGAGGCTCATGGGAGACACAGATATGGGAGGCTCATGGGAGACACAGTCACATCCAAATCCAGAAATTTGGCTTATTTAAATCAATTTCTGTTGCATTTGGAGTCTGTACAAATTTTACAGGCTATGATGTAAAATCCCAGTCCCGCTGCTGGGCAGACTTTTGCTGCTGAGCTAGATGCTTAACAAGTCCTTACAGATATATAGAATGACTTAAACTCCTCTGGATTGTACCTGATTTTCTGATGATGCATTCTGTTGATAGGAGAACACCTTCCTTCAAAATCAAACCAGAGAGAGAGTCTGCAGAATTTTCCAGAGATTTTAAGGAAGATGGGCCTGCAGTAACACGAGCCTCAGTCACCTCCCTAAGCCTAGAACAAAGTGGGAAAAAATCAAAACTGCTTCCATCTCTACTAAAAGCAGGAAGAAAAAAATGACATTTGTCTCTATGAATGACAGACCATTATAACTTAACTCAGCCCTCTGGAAACATATTGATATGTTTAAAGTTAATCACTTCCCTCTGAACTTTTTAAATTATGTATTAAATCTCATAAAACCTTTAAATATAATTAAACAAGATTGAATCTGGTATACTTTTGTGTGTAGGACAACTTTGTCATTTGCCATTATCACCAGAATGATATCTACTCCAAGTTACTAAACGAAAAGGCAGGGGCACATTTAAGCCAGACAGCTCAAGTGAAGTGATTCTGTGAGAGAGGAATGGGGAGCACTGAGCAAAGCATGAGGTGCAGGCTCTGAGTGAACTACAGCCATCTGCAAGTAGATTTGCAGATACCAACAGAATAGATTTAAGAGGCTTTCATGGTCTGTGGACCCAAAGGTAATGTTTGTTGTTTACTTCCTACAGCACTTAGTAGTCTCCATAATCTTTCCTTTTTACTACACGTTAACCAACAATTCTCTATTTGCCAATTCCTTCTGGATTAAGTTAGCAGGGAAAAGAAAAGGTCCTGCAGTGTTAGTAATTTTTAATGGAATGTGAAACTAAAAGAAGTTATGAACAATCAGTCTTTCAGTGTAAAAGGAGAGGAAAAGTAGGATAGCAAGGAACAGGTCTGGTCCCCAGGCAGCAAGCTCCACATGCTAAGGTATGGTGTAATTATGGGCAGGAATATATACCTTTTTTCCCTTATTTCTCTTTCTGAGCCAAAGAAAAGTTACTTAGCATGAAGCTGGAGAGAAATAGCATTTTTTTCTCCCAAAACAGTGTAGTGTCTGGGAGCTCTTCCCTAATAGGTGGAAGCTAAAGCTTCAAGTCCTTAACTCCTCTGACAAGGACTTCAGCCATGATCCCTTTTTAGCCAGTCTGAAGCATAACCCTCACTCTTGACTTGCAATACTCAACTTTGCACTGACTAATTCTCCAGTTGAAGGGAAGGGGAGCACTTTACATAAATACTTTATGGGCACATGCAACATCTAGAGTATAAATTTGTGTTGTCTGATTCAGATAGATCACTCACAGGCATCCAACAAGGTGATCTAATAACTTCAATTTTTTGGCTAGTCCATCCCTCTCATCTGTTGTACCTCAGCTGGAGCTGCTGCCTGTCACAAAAAAAAATATACAGAACATCAAAGTAACAGGATGCATTTCATTATTGTTGATCATATTTAACTTATTAAAAAAAAAAAAACAACAAACCAAAAACTTAAGTATTTTAAACTTATCATTTAATTGATAACAGTAAAGTTCAGTGAAAGACAGTCTTCTGAACACATTTAAATCAAACTACCAAGAGGCAAAACAAAGCTATACCTTGGCTGTGGCTCAGTTCAGCTGCCCCCTTGCCCTGCCTCGTGCCATTCCACTGAAGGTTTTACCACAGGAGGTAGGTTTTGTTCCAGGCTCTCCAGACCTTTGCAAACCCAAAGATCTTCTCCCAGAATTTTTCCATTCAATCTTGAAATCAGTAAATGCCCTAAGAAGTTCTCAGCATCATTTAGCATAAGTAGTGCTAATACCACTGGAAAAAACATTGTCTTGTGTTTAAGCGCATAAAGACTTTCATTGGTCTGGTGTTCTTTTGCAATATTTTATTTATAATTAATATATAATTAAACAGTTAAAAGACACAAGCAAGCAATTTCTATGAAGAGCAGCTAATAGTTATAAGAACAGTCTTATTTCCTTTGTGTTTGGCAGCAGATAGCAAGCTCTGTATTTGTGGGGGTTTTCCAGCAAAATGTTCATCAGACAGCAGTGATCTGGGGTACATTTCGGATGAGGTTTTTGGCAGGCATGCATTCATCTTCAGTGGTTAAGCAAACACAACACCAGATCAGCAAGGCCTCACTGATAAGTACGGCATATGCCTTTTTCTGGTGAGTCACAGAGAGCCAGCTTTCTCTTGGAAGTGCCTGCTTTGGTTTGCATGCACTCTGCTCAGTCACAGCACAAGATGTGGCACCACGCCAGGCAAGAATGGGGCCAAGGAAAAAAAAACCAAAAAAAAAAAAAAAAACACATCCTTTGAGGAACAAACACACAAAATTTCAGAGGCCCTTAGACTCTATGTATACTCTAAAAGGAACAAGGACCAGTCCTGAGAACAGGTCACTGATCAACCTCATGTCACTGAAACTATGCTCTATATTTCTATGGGTTTGTGGCAGTGCAAATCAGCATGCTCTGAACCAGAGCTCAGGTGTGCTTTGAGGGAGACCCTGTGTCAGTCACCACTTCCCAACAAGTTGCACATACAAGACAGTGCTAGGTCTAGGTCCCTCCACATTGCAGTGTCACCTAGCAGCCTCTGCCCTCACAAATGCCCTCAAGGTCCTCCTGCCACACCATCAAGCCAGCAATACACTCCCTCAATGTCATAGAACCATAGAACCTATTAGGCTGGAAAAGACCTCTACAACCATTGAGTCCAACTGTTAACTCAGCACTGCCAAGTCCAGCACTAAGGGGTGTCCCCATGCGCCACACCCACATCACGTTACAAAAACGAAAAGGCAACCAAAAAAAAAAAAAAAGGCGCTCTGATGGGTGCCCTAACACAATTTCAGGCTCTGAAGTGCAAAAATATATACGAAAAAATTATTATTATTTAAGACTACAGAGGTACCACGTGGGGTCCCAAGGAGATGAAGGGGCACGTGCTTGTTTGTGCCACCAGCTGCAAGGTTAAACAGCAGTTCCGAACTTTAAGTGTTGGCAAAACCTCTTGTGACAGTTTTCCCAGCAGAGTCACACCACTTTTCCCACCCACAGCTCCCTTCCTCCCCCCCTCCTTTCCTCTCTTCATAACAGGATTTAACAATCCCTCAGAAGAGTCATTCTCCACCAGCTGTGGGTTATCTGAAAACCCTGCAGTCCTGTGGCTCTTTCACATCTTAGTGGGCATTTCTGTTTGCATTAGCAGTACTATGAATACACCAAACATGCCCCAGTTATTGGTCTGTGCAGCATTTTGGGAGACCAAATTTTCTTAGTGTGGCTGAACTTCCTCACTGCTGGGCACATGTTGCCAAGGTTCACAAGGGTTACGGATTGTTCACTGTACTCCACGAACACAACAGGGATATCTTTTTGCAGCAGCAGAGCTTTATAGGACCAGCCAGAGGAGCATGGAAATGGTGCATGTGTATGCACAGAGCCATGTAGGCTTGTATGTGCCAAAAATACTGTGCCAGGGCATGCTGGTGTCCTGAAAGAAGGTAACAGATCCACCTGCATCAACTCTCAACTGAAAATGGCTCTTTGTGTTTTGTCTTGCAGCCAGTATCTGATCAGTTCTTTTTTTCTCGTGATCTGAATTCCACTGTACAATTGCATTGCAGCTCTTAAGACTCCTCAGGTTCTGCATGGTATTCCTTATCTCAGCAAGTAAGCATTGTACAAGGAGTATTGCTGAGTCTTACTCATTGCCATTGCAGCAGAAGCAACATCCAATAGATGCAGGGTTCAGGCAATAAAGCCTTTTGTAAATGCTCTCCCTTTGAGCTTCAATATTGCCTGTGTATACGAAAAAGACAGACCCCTCTTTCTCTTTCTTTGTCTAATTCTGGATTTCAAGTACAACTAATTCTAAGTCTCAAGTAAATTTCCAACACAGAAGAAATACATAAGATTTTCATTGTAGGTCCTGATGAATATGCTGTGTTTGGAATAAATATTTCAGAAGCAGGTCCAAATCCTTCAATGTGAGGAAGTCTGCAAACTTCTCCAGCTTCTGTGGAGCTCTGTTTTATATTGCTCAGTATCCTTCCCTATCATTTCTTTAATATAGTGGAGGGCTATACAGAGGTTCTGAGCTTCTAGTTCAAGGCAAAGTCTTTACTGCACTCCAAAGCAAATGAAAACCAGGTGTCATTTTCCAAATATTTTCCTCCAGCAAGAAGGAAAATGTGTGTCCTATTTTTTTTTTTTAATTTGTGCTCTATTTTATGTAGCACCTATTAAAAATACTTTGCCTGTGATGTTAGGGATAGAAGACTATAAAGGAAAAAATCTCCTGGGTGTGAAAATAAAATAGCTATGCACTCTGTTAGTGAGTTATGTTGTCCTACATTCAGTTTACATCTGTAAGGAGAACCAGCTTATGTCTCAGTCATGATTATTAAATTAATTGTACTTGAGTCTATGGTAATTATTCCTCTCAAGCTTCTGCTATAAAAAACTTGTTTGAGGCTCTTGACATTTTAATACATAAAGGTACTGCTGGTATAAATCAACACAATTACTTCTGCTTTAAGGAGAACTTTTCCTCCAGCCAACACTCAAAAGAACTGTACTCACTCACTGCAGCTACCACCCTCTCTCCTTGAAATGTAACTGCCCCCTTTGTGGCAGTCTGGAGCAGCATTTCTGTGCCAAACTCTTGCAGGGGAATGGAAAAAAGGAGTAACTTCTAAATCAGCAAGGGGAATCAGCCAGACAGAGTGCAATTGTCCACACTGCAGTCTGGCCACTGTTCACATATATATGTATGATTTTGGCCTGACTTCAAAGCTGAGCCCACCAATTCAGTGCAAATTCTAGCTGCTCAGCCTGTCTGAAAATCTGGACATCACTGAATGCAAATGGCCAGGACTTGGTTTGTAATGAAGCATTGAAAGGACACCAACAATGGGCTCAGGGTTGAAGGCACAGGATCATACAAAGAACTATCTATCACCACCACCATAATCTGTAACATCAGAGAGATCCTGGGACATCTCTGCTAACCAGGACCTTAATTTCCTAAGAAGTAAGACCACATTGTGAGGTTCTTGTGGGCTGAAAATATGGGGGAATGAGATTAAATAAACCCTTTTGAAAGCTAGGAGCTTGAACAAGGCAAGATGAGAAATGTACAGGTTTCCTCAGTTTTCTGCAAGTAATGAACACTGTGATGTGTTGCAATGTGACTGTGATGTGTTGCAATGTGCTGCCATAGCCTTCGGTGGGTAACAGTGCAAAAACCCAACCTAGGGGTAACCAGAGTAGCTGGGGAAATTCCCAGTCCTTCTGCTTCTCCTTCGTTCTACAGCACTCCTAATTGCCTGGAAGAGCAGGTCTTTGTTATTGAGGATGTTGTATTTGCTCAGGTTCACAAGTTTATCAAAATTTTCAGAGGAATAGATTAGCCTAATGAGGTAGTAGGGTGAGCAGTTGTTCTCCAGATTTACTTTGCCTTCTTCCATCTCTGAGTGACCACGCTTCACCCCTGCAGAGAAAGACAAAAGCCACCACAGTGAGCTGAATCTGGAGTACTATCACATGGTGTTGTAAAGGACTGATCTACTTGGCAGAACCCACTGTTAAAAACAGCCTCCAGGAAACACCGCAAATCCACCCCACAGCTTGAAAGAGCCATTTCTGGTCAATTTTCCCAGCTACTCCTCCTTCCCCTCCTGTTAAAGCTCAGACCTGGAAATCCCTCAGCAGAGCTGGCACAAATCCTGACATTTCTCTTTGTCCTGCCCCTGCAGATGTAATTCCTGAGCAGCATGCCCATGGGTCCATGTCCTTTCCCAAACCCTGTAAAAGTCTGACTCCTAGACAAGACACATACCTGGAACACTTTTCAAAATCCATGATCAACCCTGGATTAGTGGTGACAGATGCACATCTGCCAGCTAGAATGAGTGAACAAGCTAGTGCATACAAGGAGGCCTTTTGATGTTAACCACACAGGACTGCCTGTTGCAGAGTGCAGAGGAGCAGAGGGACCAGAGCACCCCACATCAGACTCTCAGCAAACTCCAACTTGGCCTCAGGTTAACTCAGCCTCTTGGAATTAGCAACATCCATACTCCCTGTTACATCAATGTTTTTGCTTAAAAGAACCCCTTAATTATCTGCATCAGGGACTTTGGCAGTCTCATATTTATGTTTCTATAAAAATTTTAGCTACATTTCTTTGCTGGTTTTTTTGTCTATCTCCTTGTAGTCTGAACCAAACGAGACCAAAACACAAATGTAATGTGAGATGACTGTCAGCAGGGCTACAAACAGACTGCTGCTATATTCCTCATGATGTCAACTAGAACATCAAGAAAATGACACAAGAATTTTGCTTAAGACATAGCAGGTTTTATTCTAACCTAGTGGATTCTGGGCAGTGTGATCTCAAGGTGCTGGGCACAGGCTACCGCTAGAAGTGGCTCTATTAAAAGTATCCCATGTTGCTTCATCAAGCCTCTCAAAATTCAGAGAGATGTATTATCTATGCTATCCACATCCAGATAAAGCCACATCTGCCTCAAGCACACAAAAGCACAGTCTGTAATCACTGCACTGCAAATTGGCATTTCACAAGCTGAGTCTCTTTAGAATTTAAATAATTAAAAACAAGAATAAAATGAACCTACATTCCACAAGATGTCTCTCATCTGCCTATAAACAAAAAGCTCCACTGTTAAACTTGAAATCCATGAAAGCAGGTTGCCAAGGACCCTCCTCCTCCAAACATTCACAACAGTTGCTGGCTGTCAGCTTATGGGATGAATCACTGACTGCTCAGACACATGCAGGTGAGCATCAAAGCTCACCAATTTGGGCCTGGAGTGACAAGAACGAGCAGCAGCTGCTCTGCTCTGCAACATTTAATCTATTTTTCACTCAGAGAATTCCAAAATCCTCACCTGCTTTACCTGCCACTCACGGTTCAGTGGCTGGATTTCAGCATGCATTGCCATTTGGACCCTTTCCAGCCTTCACTGAACAAGCCTAGTTTCCTTTACAGGGTATCTCCACTTTTCATCCATGGAGTTTCTAAGTGTGATTTTCTTGATTTAGCTCTTACTGTATATATTTGCTGAGCATCAGAGAGCATCAGAGCAGAAAAGTACCTCTACTTTTTGCTGCTGTTACTACGCTTCCCCAAATGCCTCCTCAGAGACTTCCATTTTGCTGTGGTCCAACTCAGGACTGTAGCAGCATACTTGGCAGAAGCTGATGCTGGGGAACTTCAGAACTGGTGGGAAGAGACCCAGGGCAATGCCCTCTGAACATTCTACCTCCAATATCTGAACTCCCCACCTGACCTGTGGTGAAACCCCATATTTCCCTTGTGTCACCTGTATCCCCAGCCTCAGGTTCCGTGTATGGTTATGCCCTGGAAGACTCTATATGGTCATGTCCTGGAAAGGTCTCTCTTCTCCTGCTCTCCACTGGTCACTTTGAACCAGGCATTTTCCTACTGGGTGTCCCCTGGTACCACCTCCCTCTAAAAGATCCCTGCAGAGCTTCCTCGCTCGCTCTTTCTCCTGGGTTAATCCAGCCACCTGGGTGTCACCGGACTTCCTCCCTGGACCCTCACAACACAACACTGGATTTACAATAAAAAGGCAATTATCCCAGAGAAGAGCCTTCTGTCGCCTTTCATTCGCGCTGACACCTTAACACCACACCTGGAGTAACTCTCAGTTTCAGAGGAGCCAGCAGAAACAGGTCATCTGCTGTAGCAAGAACTCTGTACTTTGGGAGAGTTGTAAAACCATTGCAACTCATCCCAGCAGGGATTTTGCTCGCATATAGGATGCTGCAGCAACCTCGAGAGCTCCAGGTTAAGCGTCCTGTAAGGACCACATTCGAATTTTGGGTAAAACTGGAAAAAGCTTGTCCCAGGCATCTTGAGCAGAGATAGCTGCACATCCCAGGCTGGTGCCATATCTCTCTGCTCTGCCCCAGCTCCTACCAAGCACGAGATGGAGCCTCTCCCACCACAGCCACACGTGCTCCCCCTGCCCAGGGCCCTGTGCCCAACCCAACCCTTGACAAATGGGCAGGAGATTCCCTCTGCACCTCCCTCTCCACCACAGGCAGCCTGCCTGGGGAAGGCAGGGTGCAGGGCTGACCCTGGGGCTGGATGGCCCATGGCTCAGCTCCTGATGCTGCTGCTGCTTTCCAGCCCACCAGCAGGTCCTTCTGGAGGCCCTTATCTCCCTGCTCCCACAGCTCCCTGGGCCTTTCTTTACTCTCCCCCTCCCAGCGCCAGAAAAGCTCCAGCACTTTGCACATCTCTCTTGGCAGGACATGGCATCAGGCACGAGTGAGGAAGACCTGCAGCTCTGCTCAGAGGGACAGTGGTGTGAGCCATCTGACACAGGCAGGGCTGGAGGAGGCAATGTGGCACTGAGTTGCCTGCAACTGTGTCCTCCCTACTTTCCAAGAGGAGAACAACCAGCAGGAAGGAGTATGAAAGTTGCTCTTCGGCGTGCCATCAATGAACATATACCAGGGGTAAAACACAGTGCATAATTTTGTTGACTGAATTTTACCTGGCTCCTTGAATTCCTTAAAGGTGTCATTCACCAGGGGAAAATGGATTACTATGGGTGCCCTGGGGTCCTCTGCGTCCGAAAAGATATAACATTCCTTTGGGTTCTTCTGTTCTTCTTGACTTAGCTCGACTTTGGGGAATGGGATATTTTGTATCTTGCAATATTTGTATGTCATCTCTAATTGCTGTGGACACAGAATGTCATGAAGTTAAAGCCCTAAGACAAGAATCAGGTTTACTCAGGTATCCTAGAAATACTATGACATCTTTACTCATTCCCTAGAATCACTCTGAAATGAATGTGTAGCCCAAAGAAACCTTACTTTCAGCCATCACTCACCACAAGACAATGCCTCTTGTCACCCTATGATGTTTTTTACAAGCCAGTGAAGGACACAAAGCCACACTCAGAATTCATCACGACAGACCAGGAGAGATCAGGTCTCCAGTAAACAACTGTTACTGCAATTCCCTGAGGATTCTAGGTAGTATATGCTGTAATCCCTACAGAGAAAAGAGCCTAACAATTTCTACAGTTCTGTTATTGAAGGACGTTTCTCCTCCTCCTCCAAGACTTGGTGAGTGGTTTGCTTTTAAATATATGATTAAGATTTAGACAGCTTTTAATAAGACAAGAGAAGTTTTACTGGGGCTGCAAGGAGTAGAGTTAAGTTAATCTTCTCACCTTGAATACATTCCCCAAACCATAATCAAGGGATATAATGACATCTACATTCCTTTCTGGCTTGAAAAGTGCTGCACCACTGGTGTTGATGAAATAGCCAACATCTATCAGACAAAGATATTTCTGCAGTGGTGTCAGATTGTTAGGGAAACCGTCCAGCACAGTGTCTGAAAAACATTTTGAATATAGTTAGTGGTGTATTGTTAAGAAAGGAGGAGTGAGTAATTCTGTCTGTGCTATATTTTAAGGGCAGCCCCTGGGTTACCCTCAAGACCAGGGTCACCTCCCCCCACAATGTGAGCCCACAAACATGGCCTCAGGAGCATGCCCTGCAAACTGCACATCTGGGCACACCTAGCCTGTTACCACACTCTCCCAGGCACACTCCCAAAGGTAGGCTGGGAAGTAGCCAGGCAGAGCACAGGTGAGACACAGACTCCACTGACCTTACAGCTGCCTGGGGAGTCATTTTTCACAGAATACAGAATTCAACAGATTTTTTTTTCCCCCCCTAAGAACTGGGAAAAATGCAAACAACAAAAACAATTTCACAGTGTAGCAACACAGCTAACAAATGCAACACATCACTGCACTTTTGCATTGCTCTTTTTTTGCTTTTGCCTTCTCAGGTTTAGACTCCTTTCCTGGATTGAAAAGTCTGACTTCAACTCACTTTCAGTGATCTCATATAAACTATCTTAGCCATGCTGTAAAAAAATACCACATCATGCACACAACATCGCCTACCAACAACTTAAAATAGTGCTTGAATTAATTAAACCTCACATTAATGCAAAAAGGGGATTATACCAACTAGTAAGTTGAGATCTAAAGCCAGTTTCTGATAGCTAGACTCTTGCTTCTCTGTTAGCAATCTCACTAGCTTGCCCTGTAGATAGCAAGTCCTGTACTGTTCCTCTAGTACCCTCCCAGTCCCAAGGAACAGGAAACATTTTAAATACCAAAATAGTGGTTCCTCAAGTTCACAAAACAAGGTAGCAAAGCCCAGAGTAGCATACTTGAGCCTTAAATCATTGTGTTTAGGCATTTTAAGAAACTTGATCACAGAAATACTGCAGGTAAATTCCAGCATTTCAATTCATTCAATCTCTCTGCTTCCTTGGCCTCATTCTGTAGTGTTGATTTAAACCATACAGAGTAACTCTAGCTTGTTCCACAGCCTGGAATCTTTCACACCAGCTTGAAGTAATAACACATAATTTTTCCATTCCCTCACTGGCAGATCTTTACAAAATGTGCTTATTTTAGCATTCAAGGCTGCTGAGAATTCACAGATTCTGTTGTAATGAGAGACATTTGCTTGCAGTCCCTCACAGAAGAAACAGGGAATACTTTTCAGTTTTATTTGGCCCAGTGAACAATTTTAGTTGAAATTCCATTACCACCCTTTTCTTATCTCAGAGATGGAACTATACAGCATTTATTCATGGCTGGATATGTGAACTAGAAGTAGGCATTTCCTTGTGAGAATTCCTTCCATTCCCCATCCAAATAGAGACTTCAAAGAAGTCCTGTCTCAGAAATTCCCTTGAAAGCATGAACCCTACTGTAAATACATTACACTAATTCCAGACTATTAGTTCTCAAATTTCTCATCAGGAAAATCAGGGATTTAAGCCTTGTTTTAACCTGTCAGATCACCTGAGCTGCAGGGAAGCCTTTAAAACAAAGCTATACTCTCAAGACCTCACCTACCATAAGACTGTAACTTCTACTAACAGACCTGGCATGTCCTCTTGCTCCTAGAGATGGATCCATACCTGGGTTAGCTTGGTCTTATGCAGGCAGACAAAAGAAGACAGAAAACCTGCTAATTTTTTCCACTGCAGACTTTCAGTTTCCCTTTTCCCACCATGGATTTCATGCTTTCCACATATTTGACTTTTTCTGTAGACTATCTACCCTGCAATAGTCTTTAGTGTTCCTGTGCTCATTTCCTCAAAATTCTCCTTGAAATCTGCTTCTACCCATTTGTCTTTACAAAATTGATAGTCAGCAAATGTAAGGTCAGTTATTTTTTAAATACTTACTGACTGAAAATTTCATCCTTCATCCACCTTCTTAAACTACTTGCTTGCTCCTTTTCTCACCCTTCCTTCTTATGCTACTTGTTTTCTCCTTCCCTCGTTTGTTTTCTTAGAGCAGACTCTTGGGACACAGACTTTTTGCTTACTGAACATTTTGAAAGCACTTAGCACACTGTAGGCTCTGCCTTAATCCACAAAAAAGCGCCATCATCTGTTGCCATTGTCAGCGTGTAGTAATGGCAGAGAGGGACAAAACACATTCTAACTTGCATAAAATAGGAGATAGAAAACACAAGTTGCCAAAGGGAAGGACTCAGAGGAGGCAGAGAGTATGTGCTTTCTTGCTGAAGTCAGATGAACCTCAATAATGTGTGGTCCTCCCACACTGCTACCTGTTCAGGGAATAAATGAGGATGCTGGGATTACAGGAAGGTTTCTGATGCACAAAACCTCAGCTTCATCACCTTACTAACATTTCACAGATTGTTTCATAAATTTTGAGGTTAAACCAATATGACTGTTAACTTCGACCGCCTGCAGAGCACAGGCCATAGAATATCTCAGTTCAATTTATATATGAAAACTATGTATATGTCTGTTTAAGATATGCAGTCTAAACCTATGTGACTTTAACTGTCTTTAGTTGGAGGTCTCTGGATGGATAATGCATCTAACAGAAATACCAGATATATGGGCAACCACATGCTTGCAACCAGTCCTTTCCTTCATCTGATCCACATAATAAACTGCTATTTTATGCTTCCTGGTGTTACCTTTGTTTCTTGATCTCAAAAGATTCCGCCCTTCCCAAATCTTTTAACTACTGTACCTATGTAGAGTGACAAACTTCCTGTAGAAGACCATTCTTAGACACAAATTACAGGTAACTTCTGGAAGTGAAAGAGCAGCCCATGGACTAGTTCATTTTAACCTGTGAACCTGAGTTCATTTTAACAGGCACTGTGAACTTAGGTCCAACTCAGCAGATTTCCAAACCCTGAAACAAATATGTCTAAATTTGACTTTTCCAAAGTCTAAAAAAAAAAAAAATCTGAGATGTTACCTGCACACTGCAGCTAACTCTTTGTTGCAGTTACCTTTCCATTCAATAAATTTTTTCTGATGGATATAATCCTTATGAAACTCTAAGCCTCTCAGGAAGTTATGAGACTTTCCCAGTAGTGGACGCTTGGTCATAATGTCCTGAAACATTTCATACAACTTTCCTGACAAACAAGATGGAGGCTCGATGACAGTAACGTCTTCCTCAGGAGAATGTTTTTCTGAAATAGAGAAGAAAACATAAGCAATCTGCTCTGCCAGACACCTTTGCTGGCTAGCTGACCTTATTGTCTTCCTGTGGGTCCCTCCCATTCCTGTTTCTGGCAGGCTGCTGGAAAACATGTGCACCTGACCTTTGTAATTTAAATACAGAGATACTTTGTTTTCTTTAAAGCAAGCACAGTTTTTGTGGTTTACTCTTGCAAATTACATACTCGCTTTGCACTTCTGCCCACGAGTAAAAGTCACCCGTCTCATTTGCAGTCATGAACAGAATCATTTACCAGAACATGAGGAAATTTTAAATGGAAAACATTTGTAACTAGCATGTCTCTGGGGAAAAAAGAGAAGACAGAATGGAGAAGGGGGAAGAGAAAAGAAGGGAAAAGGGACATAGGTGTCATTCTGATACAGATTAAAATCATGCTGGAAGATCCACAGTGAGGCAACACTTTTGAAACTCTTACCTATATCTACCATATCCTGGGCCCATCGTTCCCAGAATTCATTTGAATTTGAGGACCAGTACAAGCCATCCAGCAAATTCCTAGTAAAGATGTTTGTCCAAAGACCTGCAAGTCAAACCACATGGGAAAAATACTGCACTACCACATGTTAACCACTGACTATTACTAATATCCATGCTACATATTATTACCCCTCCTGACCTGACCCCATAATGAAGCAGCATAAGCAGTAGTCTCAGAGTCGAAACACAGTGGTGTCAGCACTTCAGTGCTCTTTCTCAGGAGGTAGCTACACACAGATCATTCGCTGCATAGTACAGAGTAACAAAACAAGAGGTATCAGTCACCCAAACGATGTTGTAGAGAGCTTTCTGTGTACCTGTGAGAGAGCAGGCTTTGAAAGCATGGTGAAACCACGTAAGCATAAGGGCCTTCTTTAAACTGACTTATTTAAATTGATCTAAGACCGATTTTTTCCTTCCAGGCATGTTTTGTTTCTGTAGAGTACAACTGGTCCAGGTTCAAAATAGAATTAGTTCCATATGTGAGTCTGCTTTCAGAAAAGAAAGAACTATCCTTTGTCATTAAGCCCCATGCCAAGTACTTACACAAGGAACAAATTTAAACTTAGCAGAGTCCACAGTGAGAGAAATATGTTTTTTTTCTCCTCTACCCTCGTTTTTGGTATCAAAACTAAAACTTTTACACAGATTTAAAATCTGCCTGGAACACATAGGTTCCTCGACTAGCAGCTTTTACCCTTTTCTTCACCTTTAGTGGCAGAATGGCCAGTCAAAGTAATTGTTGGAGGTCAAAAGGGCTTCCTTCATCCTTATGGGCAGAGAAGATTAGTGACACCATTGTCAACCCACAAAGATCAGGTGGCTCCTGCCTCTGTGGGTTGTTGTAAATGAAGTATTTTATTTTCAGCTCCTTCCAATTATACCCCATTAATGCGCTGTCTAAAAATATAGTTAATGAAGTTGAAGAGCTGGTGAGTGGTCAAGGAAGGAAGGCTTATTATTTCCCCAACTTGCCTCTTCCACCATCTTGTTTGGTTTAGAAAATGGAACGGGAACCATGCTGCAACTTTCCCAGATTTGCCCAGGTGAAAAGGGAGGACAGGAGGAAAGAAGATATGCAAAGAGCAGAAGTGTACAAGATGGGTGAAAAGCCCATTGAATGAAGACCTAAAGCAGACCTGCTGGCAAGGAGTGTTGTACACAGGCCCATGGGGAGCTATTATCATGCTTTCTACGATGTTGTGATTAACTACATTGCACTGCTATGTCACCTTCCAGATAGCAGATCCGAGATTCTGGCAGCTTTTTCACTCGCCTTCCCATGAAGAACTCACTGTCAAAATATTCTGAACGAATGGAGACTCCGTATTTTGGTATGGCCACCTCATAAGGAGAGAAATCTGCCCACTCTACAAAAAAATTGACACATGTCAGGTTTACTGTGATAAAAATAAAGCCCCAAACCTTTCCCAAGCTATCCACAAGCTCCAAGGATCTTGCTTGTCTCACAGCTCTGTACTATCCATACCTTTGCACTGCGAGCTGCATTGTCTACTTCCATACAGAGATTATTTGCAAACAAAAGGAACTAGCTTTTTCAGCTCAGAAAAAAAATCTAACATTAGGTTCAAATGCTTAGATGTCTATGTCGATATAAAGATTCTGAGATCACACTTCCTTCCCTAAATCACAAGCATCAACTGCAGGAGTGCAAGAGTGATCTGCATTGCAAGGAATGACTGGCATGAAAGCTCTACTAACCCAAACGTGCCAGTCTATAAAACATTATAAAGCAGCCTGAAGACACATCAGCATCAAACTAGAAATTATCACAGTGTGGCATGACTGTGCAGTTTCCTGGATCAAGCTGTCCTGCACAGGACATTGCAGTAGAACACTAGCTATAAACCTAACCAAATGTAAGGACTAATTGTTTTACCTTCCTGTATCTGCTAATTTTAATACCTTTTGTAGAATGTGTCCTGTGTCCATTCAAAGGATGTCATATCACACCCATCACAACAACTATACTCCACTCCATTTTCATACCCTCATCAATGTAGTATTTAGGGAAGCAACAATTGCATTTCACAGCACCTCCAGAAAATGAGGAAGCATCAAAGCCATTTTATAGGTGTGGCAGAAAAAGATCACATTATTTGCCCACACTAACTCACAATGTCTGTGGCAAAAATAGGACTTCACCCTAGATTTTTCATTAATGTCCTGTTTATGCCTAAGGATGTCATTCAGCAGATGTGGTCTTTCTAACCAACACGCACCAGTTTGCAAAAAAGACAAACATTTTATTAAAAGATGAATATTGAGTCAGGGCAAACAACAGAGTCAGGGCAAACAACAGTCAGGGCAAGCAATGGATGTATTCCCCTTTTTTCTCCACATACGCACACCCTCCCATCAAATTCTCTTTAATCCATACCCAGAATCAGAAGCAATTCTAGGAACACTTACCTCTGAATTTGAAAGTACCAAACTTCTCCTCTTTCACATTCAGGACTGCATAGAAAGGCAATGGGTTTTGTCCATGCTCCAAGGCTTTGCGCTGGTCTGTGAGTTTGTACTTTCTTGGCTAATCAATTAGATTAAAAAAACACAGTAAACCTCTGTTAGAGCATAACACTGGCACAATCTACCTGAGTAAGGATTGATAACAGATATTTTACAACACAGAGGAACCTCTAAGTTGCATTTTTGTAACAGACCTTTTCCTTAGTGTTCCTGCACAGAGGAATCTGTAAGTAACATTTTCATAACAACCTCTTTTTCCTTCATGTTCCTGAACTTTCCTTCCTGGTTGCCTTTTGATACCTAGTAACTTTTTCATTAGAATATCTAAATGCCTTGAATGCCTGCATCCCACATATCTTTAATGAGGCTGAGATTAATATGAGGACAGACTACTCCAACTTTCAAATGTCAAACTAGAAACGGATTTTAAAAGATCTGATTTTTCGGGGTGGGGGGGCTGGAAATTGCTCAGTTCTTTCTGCAAGGTTGCTTGCTGCAGTTGTTAGCTGTTGGACACCTTCAAATCATCTACCTGGAAAATCCTGGCTACAAGATCCTCTGTCATAATTTACAAATCACACTGGGATGCTTCAGTTTCTTTGGATTTGTTACCTTCAAAGAGTAAAGAAAATGAGTGGATGTTTCCCAAATGTGTGGCAGGACCCATATACATACCTGTTCATGTAAGAACATCTCCTGAACAAGTGACCACAGAGTTGTAAAAGATGACACATGTCCTGCTTTTGCCCTTTCAGCAAGTTCCTTGTGATAATACTTCAGATGGTCTATAGACATAAGGTTGAGTTTGCATTTTGTCACTTGTTCTTTCACTGCCTTAAGTGGCCCCTCCAGAGACTTCTGTGACCAGTCAGCATGTTCATACAGGTCTGCTAGGGTCCTAAGGAGTAGAAATGTCAGAAAATCATGCATTTATTTAGATTAGTTTGGAAAATTGCTACATTTACACCATCACTTTAATCAATGTAGAGAATCAGTAAGCCTAAACTGAAGTTATAATTGAGCACCAACAGCAAGAGCTTCACCAGAGCACTATTTTCACTCATTAACAATGTAAGTCTCTGAGAGACATGCAGCTCTCACTGTGTGGAAAAGTAGTCACAGTCATTCCAAATCAGATCTCATTTTCTATACGCACCATGTTGAGCCAGAAGCCCCAGTGAGATAGGTAACACAGTCCAGCAGATTTAGCTTCTGAAGAGCCAAGAGGTGGCCAAACATAGCTGACATTGCTCTGAGACCTCCACCTGTTGCCATTACAGCTATTACTGGGACCTGTTCAAAACAAAAGTATTATCCTCACAAAGTTACTCCCTTGCTTACTTGGAAAGGTCTAATTACAGTTCTTAGAATTTCTTCAGCAGACTTCATTGGAGGACAGGGACGTTAAATCAGCATTTAGCCAATCTCTACCAGTACCTTCTTTAAATTAATCTCCAGATAGTCTTAACCCCAAAAACTTGGATGAATTTGAATATGCAGTGACTTTAACTGTCCATTCTACCCTTGTTATTTATAATTGGAATTGAAATGATTAAGAATAGATCATTATATTATTTTATTATAAATAACAATAAATTGCAATAAATGCAATTAAAATGGATTACAGAAGTTTTTTGAACTAGGCTGATTCTTTGAACAGCATTCATTCAACAACTATAATTCCAGAAAGAAAACAAATTTTCCCTTAAAAACTCACCTTGGATCTTGGCAACAAAACATATTTCAGCTTGTTATAAAATGTTCTAACGTTCTTTCTTCACCACAAATAATTTTGACTTTTTGTGAGAAGTGTTTTGAAAATTAAAAAAAAAAGTAAGCCTAAAGAAGTGACATTACAATGATTTAATAAATATGTGTGAGGTGAATTTCCAGTACTCCTGTTTTTCTATTAGTTTGGGTTGTCCGGCTAGGCTGCATCTAACACAATGCCTCATGTTTTGCTGACCCACAGCATCATGCTGTTGGAAACTGGCTTTGAAGAGTGAAATATTATGTCTTTGGTAATTTGGCCCACTGGAAAGAATAGAGGCATAAATGGCTGAGCTGAAATTTTACATGAGTGTGGGGTATGTCCCACTGAGAACCTCTGTTCTTCTGTCATTCAAATCAATGGGTTTGTTATCAACATGCAAAAACTACTAAAAATTTCATGGGGAGTTGTGCCAGTTCTAATTCAATAGACCCACAGTCCATGCTTGGATTCCAAGTCACTGACCTCATGTGCATGTAGATCTCTTTCCAGGCGAAGAACCCGTTTCAGGGCACCGCCAACCACTCTCTTCCTTTTTAGCAAAAACTCTTGCTCTTCTTGACACAGATCATACCCCAAGCGCACATCTAGTTTTTCTGTGCTGAAACATAAATAAATCCAGAGGCACAGCATTGGTGTTTAAAATGTATAGGGATCCATTTTCAGCAACAGCAGTATAATAAATTAATAAAAAAATCATGATTCCTTGTTCAGATTTAGACAGAAATGCATCTTTCAGTTTGAAAGGAATCAACTGTTTTGCTTCTACGTGGTCTCTTTATTGTTTCAATGTAAGATTTTCTGTCAGCTAAGCATAGCAAATATGAAAAAAAAAAAAAGGCTTCTGAGTCTTTCAGTAGCTTTGTAAGCTGATTCCTTTCTACTTCTGAGCAAAGGGTGACTTGAACCTAACAAGGTCTTTCATGTGGATTTGTACCACAGATTTATACAGAAACAGTACAGTGGAAAAGATATTAAAACAAGTTTTGTTTGTTTCTTGTCTGATTCACTATTTACAATGCAACACTTTGTCTTCTCTAGCTGATATTTCTTTCTATTGATACCACCAGAGCCACAGCTGTTTTCTTAAGAGCACATGTCATTTGGGTAAGGTATGGACTCCGATGTTTTGTTATTTCAAATTCTCTTTCCTCTCTGCCTTCTTCATGTGCCCTTTTGAAGAAGCCTCCAATCTATGACTTTGGTTCTTTGATGCAATGACTAAGTTTGACTCAATGACTAAGTTCCTCACTGTTTGAAACTCCCATAATATTTTTTGCATCTTGGTGGGACTTCTTTGCTCCAAGGACATTTAGCTTTGATTTGTAGCGGTGACTCGTTAATAGTGACTTAACTACTGTTACATTTTGCACCTAGTCTTGTGCGTTCCTTATATCTAAATGAAGGATACTTTGTTCTAGATTTCACAGTTCAAGAGCAATAAAACCTTTAGAGGAAAAAACCCAAACCAGTCCTCTTACCAATCATTTAGTTGGAGGTACAACTGTAGTGGCACATTCTGTAAACAAAGATGAGAGCAGGAACATGAATTAGAGGGAAAAAGAGTTGTTTTGAAAACAAATTTTCAATGTCCCAGCACTACCATCCTGCATACATTATTTTTTTGAAAACTGTAGCAGTTAAGATATGGAAAGCAGCTAAACACCAAATACATTGTACAGAGAAGTAAAAGAGGCAGGCAGGGTCAAAGTGGCTGGACAAATGGGCTGTGAAACAGGACTTCTTCCTCACTGAGAATATTCGTCCACGAACCAGCCTAACTGAGCAGCAGTATCACAATGCCACCCTCTGCACACAAATGCTCTGGTTGTATTTACTGCCACCTAATAAAACTTACAATGAAACATTCCTGAGGATGGAGAAAAGCAGCCAGATAAAGACAGTGACAGATGAGGAAATACAAATCACCACATCCTTCCAAAACACTGGAGATAAAAGAGAGTCCAAAGAGAGAGGTGGGGGATCACTGGTGGCAAAACATACATAGAAATTCATTCTACCTTCTCTTTATGGGAAAGGCTGCTGAGAAATTCTTCTCCTCCTATTTTTACCTCTCATTTCCAAGGTCTGGAAAAGGATGTCTGGCTGTCTTTAACAGCTTCACATATCACAGAATATTCAGAGTTGAAAGGGATCCACAAGGATCATCGAGTCCATTTGGCCACACAGCAGCATTACTACTGCCTTTAAAGCAACTTAGAGTTGTATCTCTCCACCAGCTACCATTATGACACTTATAAGAATGTGACAGCATTGTTCCCTGAGGATATAATTCAACACATCTAACATTAGCCCTCTAAAATGTAGGTATATAGGCTTGATAAAGAGCAGTGGAGCATCCCAAAACTTTGCTGGGGTATTGAATATTCTCCTTTAACTATAAAAGTACAGTAGATGTTGGTCTGAAATGCATCTCAAACTTGCCAGGATGAATTCCCAATCACTGATTTTATTGACAGAAAATTTCTCTGAGAAAACTAACCTTATTCACAGAAAACCTGTATTTGCCCAAAATTCTTACCAAAATTTACTACCTGACTTTTTTATTTTAATATTTATGTGGTAAATAGTGAGGGTTATTATTATCATCTCTCCAGAAGATCATATAAATTATGAAACACTTACGTGTCTTACAGGGAGGGTTACTTTCACTTTATGTCCAACAGGGAGAAATTTCAGTGGTACTGTTAAGGTGTCACTTAAATTGCTGTTGTCACCTTCCTTATCAGAAACTTTCTATACAAAAAAAAAAAAAAAAACCATGGGTGGTATTCATAGAACAGAAACATTCCAGTTCTTTGCTATTTTTGGTGACACTGGAAATAAGCAAGCAGTATGAATAGTAGTATTTTATAGAGCCCATTACCTGCAACCTGACTTTTAGAACTGGCTCCCAAGCCTTCACACAATGGAAGTAGAAAGTATCTGTGTCCTCTGTAGTCTTCTGTGTTCCCTCATGAGACGCAGGCACCGTAAGCACGAGATTTTTACCCTCTAGTGAAAACAGTTTTGTTTAGAGAATAATACTGCTGTTCAGGCGAAACAGCTAACAAAGCTGGCAAGCTTTCTGCTGTAATAACTTTCTGGGGTAGCTCCTCTGTAAGCTGCCATGCTGGCAAGTCTCCTACAGCACAGGAACTGGCAGTCCTCCCTTTACCCCATAGCTTGGAGTGCTCTCAGAGTCACCACTCTCTCATACTTCTACCAGCAAAGTCTACTGTGTCCAAACTTGATAGCTTCAAGGAAAAGACACAGAGATCAGTGTTACAACTGAAGGCAGTTCAGGGAACTTCACCACATTACATTTTATTATTTAGGACATTTATAATTATACATATATATAATTTAGAACATTCTTAGTTGTCTCTGTACTCAAAAATGCCTCCATCTGGGTCCGAATGACTATGATAGGGTTGATTTGGTCATGTCCTCAGTACACAGAAAAATTGCCATACCTTTCAAATATTTCCTGCTTTCATTAATATCCACGTACACTTCCAAGCAGCAAACTTCACGGGACTGTAACAGGCAGGAGTGGAAAAGGGTGAAGACAGCAAATGCCACATTTGCAGCAAATAATGAAACCCCATGCAGACAACCACTACCTATAATACAGAGCCAAGTGAACTGGTCTGTGCTGGGAGCAATAAGCTGCACAAGAGTCAATTCAGAGCTCATTATCCCAGGACAGCAGCCCAGTTGCACTGCTTCAGACTGTCAATACAGTGGTGCTTTGTCAGAGATTGTTAACTGTTCAAGGTATTCTTCCAAAATCAGGAAACTGTACAACACACCGGTGCCCAAACAAATATATCTAATAATTATTTAGGAAGGGTGGGGGAAAACACCTGATGATGAGTTTCTGTGTATTGTGGCAGTGATTAGTCTCCAAGGCATCTTCTTACCAGCCCTGATGTAGGGAAAGCACGGATTTATTCCACCCTACCCTCCACCTGAGTCACTCCACCTTTAACTCATGCCAAGACAGTTTTCCAAGTAATTTCAGGAACAATGAATGCCGATCATTACAGCTCTTGTGCCTCACACAGAAAATGAGGGGGAAAGAACAAAGTATGTGTTACTTTGCCTCGGGGGTATCAAAGGCTAGCATCTGGGAACCATGTGCAGGCTTGGAGTGGTTGGCATGAAGTACTTTGTACTCCTTAGCTGCTGGGCCAGCCTGAGGAGACAGGTAATGTATCACATGCTGACTAATACCAAAACAGGGCTCCATGTTTCAACAACTAAAATAACTCTTTATTTAAAAACTCATTTCCCAAAGAGCTGTTACAATATATACCCTTCTAGTCATAAGCACACCAAATACCTACTGTTGTCTTCTACAGACATTTTATAACCTTTCTTTTTCCTGCCAAATGCCATACTATATTGCATGAAACACAAACAGTTTTCACTTTGAACACCAACAAATATGGGGTCCTGCAACATTAACACACCACAGCTTGGCAACATATTAACACCTGTAATAGCTAAGGACTTCAAGAAACACAGCTTCTGTTTTTGCAAAGAGAGGGCAACAGCTGAGCTGCAACAAATGGGAATCCTCCCACATCTCTCACTTCATAATGCACGCCATGCTCTTTTCTGGTAGCTTCTGTTCTCTCTATTAAATGGGGGAAAGAGGACAGAATCAAAATGAAGCAGAAGTCGCTCCAAGACAAATACTCATGTGAACCTTACCACTAGGACATCATTGGTAATGAGGTGCTCTGGAGGGCCAGGACTGAAAAGATAGAATCAAATAACAAGCAAACAAAAGCTGTGTTAATATCTGGGTTTTGTTGTGTTTTGTTTAGGTTTTTAAATAGCAATTTTATGACCTTTCCTGCTTAAAATTGAATATATTTATGTTGCCACAATTTGTTTTCTATAAGGCAAAATACATGATCACCTGCTAAGCATGTGAACCAAAATACAGTAGCCAAACAAAAAGGTAGACAGGAAAGCCCATAAAAATACTAATGCTCAAACCTATATGCTAAGATAGAGCAGAACAAAGACATATTGGTATATGTGGAATCATGTCCTGCTATTAACAAATGACCCTATGACTTGGGGAAACTGAAGACTACTATTAATGTGTTCTGCAAACACTTATTAGGAAAGACATTTCTGACTATTACAGATTATAATTCATGGCTGATCATAAATGAAAGGCAAATAAGAATTAGCTCCCACTGTGCTATATGTGTGACTGCAAAACACAGAGGTAAGCAATAAAAAGTCTTTGTCCCAAATATTTTACCTTGTATGTCTGTGACTGAATGGATGTGGTTATTTAATAATATGAGTAATCTATAAAGTCTACCAACAGCATCTTTCACTAAGGCAAATCTTCCAATACTCCTATGTTACACACATTCAGAAAGGCTTTCATACATCTGAAAGGACCTTTGAAGTTACGTAGTAGGTAATCTTTGTATGTCCAGGGTATCTTATCAAACATCTGTTCCAGCCTTAAAATTTCTATTTCAGGTGTAAAATGTATTTAAATATAAATAACTAAGTTTGACTGCCAAGGATAGATAATCCCCCACATGCCTTATAGCTTGAGCGGTGAAAGATGTTTCTATTATTTCTAGTTTGAATTCAGTTCCCAAGCACTGCGTCTCATTCTGACCTTTTTATGTACCTGGCTGTGACTGCTTCCACATTTGCAGGAGATGATTATACCATCTCTTAAGGTATCTCTCATAGATAAATTAAATACATTTTTTGAGTTCCACTGTGGGAGAAATTAACCAAGAACATGAGTGATCTTCTTCTGCAGTTTCCTCTTATTTAAGAATAGGAAGTCTTATTCACAGTTCCTCCTCCTGATCATTCAGTTAGCTAATTTTCACTGAACTACCTTTTTCTTTATTTTTTTGCTAATGCTAAACTCAAATGTGCCAGAATGTGTAGTCTAGCGGGTTTTCTTTAACCAAACCTGTGATAGCATTTAAAAGACAGACAAAGTTTATCTTACGGGACTAGTTCTCCTCCAGACAATGCTGATTACCCCTTTGAGGAGGACAGTATTATTTTTATTATTTGTTTCTTGGGTGTTTCTTGACTTTAACTAAGGTATCACCTAATGGGTGACTTTTCTAATACTGTCTACGTAACTCTATGTATATATTGTGATAATACTACAAGACAAGTTTTATGGTCTTTGAGAAATTCCACAGTGTTCTAGGCATTGTTTAATTAACATCAACAATTTGAAGAGCACCTATGTTAAGTTTTACATGCAAATTCATGTAAAAGTTATCACATTGTGACAATTCTATTACATTTCCAGGATCCGGATATACACGTTCAACAGAATTTTAAGATTTGCATGAAGTACACTGAAAGGTGGAATTAGCTAGAGAAGTTAAGGTTAAAAAAAGAGTTTGAACCTGTCATTTAGGTTCACTTCTGGGACAAAGAGCTGGAAGAAGTTTCTCTTTCTCTGAGGTTTTATAACTCCTTGACAGATCTATATCTTTTAGCTTTGAAATTTTACTCACATTCTTTCCATCCAGAACTCCACTTCCAGACTTTCCCATTTCTTAGTGCACCTCTCTGTCTAAAAAGAAAAGGGTAAAATAAATATAGATTATTGGAGGCTGCAAGAATTTGGCAGCACAGACACACCTAAAAAACACTTCCAGAGCCAACACTTCTTCTGCTAATGATACCAAAAAAGTTTTGTGTTGCCTCTTTCTAAAGCTGAAATTGCAGCAGAAACCACAGACTTGTGAAAGGTACACAAGATTAATATTATCCCACTATGTGATATGTCGAGTTGTACATATTTCCAAAGACAAAACCAGAGAGGGAAAGCTTGACTGAAAAGGAAACATAATGGCTTTCTGCAAGATAGTGTTCATGGGGCAAAAGCATTGAAGCCCAGCAACAAATGTGATTTAAGGCCAGAGACATTTTCACATACAAACCATTTAAATCACATTTACACTGAATCCAGAAGAGATTAATTAGGCACGTGTCTGAAGTGGTTATTGATTCACTCTATTTCCCAGTGACTCACTCACTGGCTGAGATGTGCATTGCACCAGCCGGCAAGGTCACAAGGAAAATCCATGTTAACAGCTGTCAGCACATGGGAAGTAGCTGTTCTTATGGACTGTCTCCTTCCTGCATCGAGTGTGCAGCAACACCTCAGCCACAGCTCAGAAAAACCCAGGAGCTGTCACAGACCTATCCCAGCTTTGTTTACTGGTCAATTCTCTTTCACGGGCTCCTTAATAAAATACAAAAGATATTAGCTGAACAGATGTTCCTTTACTATGGGCTAGAGAAATCTGAATCACCAAGAAGGAAAGCCAGCATGAACATCAACAGGAAAAGCCTGGAAAAATTATTTAATTCAAGTGATGAATGAATTGTCTTCATGTTTTTAATAAATAAATTGCCATTTAAGAGGAAATGTCCCCTAAGCATGGCAAAAGTGGAATAAGCTTAAAGGTAAGGAAGATATTTATTTGCATTATAAAAGACAGAAATTATTATTTACAGATGTTCCCTTTGCCCTCACAGAGCATGAGAGAGAAGCTGCTTCTTCTGAATTTGTAAAAAGAGATTCATGAAGTCACAAAAATACAGCAAATTGATATGTTTTGATAAATATATATAAAGCTATGTGTTTATGAAGGTCCAAACCCTACCTAATGTGGAAGACAATGTGGACAATGAGGTCTTGTCAATCTCTCCCTGTGTTTTCAGCCCTTACCTCTGATTTCAAAGCAAATGTCTCGCGGAACATCTCCCCAGGTCTGATTCTAGCAACATTAAAAAGAACTGTGAACTGAATGTCATCTTTGGTGAGTGGATCTTCATCACACACTGCCAATTCTAAAACATTCTGGTAATAGAGAAAATAAACAAGAACACTTACTGAGCTTCTGTTATGCAGAAACAAAAAAAAATTACAATAGATTTTTGCAGTTGCTTCACTAGCAGAGCAGTAAGAATTAAGAAACATGTCCTCCCCTTCAGGAGTTTGCTAATGTGGAACATTAATAAACCCAGTCTTGAGAAACTTACAGAATAGAAAACATTTACCTGTAACAGAGAGCTCCCACTCTCCTGAGACAGAAAAGATGCCAGTGCTCTGCACCACACTGATAACATCCAAAGAACACAGTTTCTTCATCCTCAAAGTTTTCTTAACTAGACAGTTCAGGGATGGATTAAATTTGTTGTCTACACCACAGCAACTTCTCTACTCTTCCCTTGGAACCAGTGAAGGGAAAGTTCTTTCTGAATTAGCCATCCAAAATAGCACAGAAGAAGCATGTTACAACAGTGACTATTTCACTCAGGTGACAACAAAGGGAGCCAGGACTAGCTTAGGTAAAGACATTTACATCACCAATGTCTGTAACTAGCTGAGGGAAACACTACTGCTTATGTCTATTATTATGTGCTAACCAGTCTGTTACACAAGTGTTTTCTTAAGTTATTTAGCACAGTTGATCAACAGGGTGTCAACTGAAGATTCCCAGCTGTTCAAAATGTTAACATTTCTATTTTTTTACTACCTCAACTTCTCTCTGGATCCTAAAGTAGAAAGTCTCATTCCAGACAGGGTTGTCAGAATTCTTGATGGTTTTGGTCTGAAGCTTTCCAGGTGAAGCAGATGGCAGCCACAAGCGCACATAGCAGTCTGATGCAGTCACTGCAGCAGAGAAAAATTAAAAACCTGATGCCAATGTTACAGATGTAAAGTAGGGCTAGGTCATAGTCCTGGGGATTAATAAATATTACTACGTTTTTTTTTTAATTAGTAAATAGGTCACCAGTTGGAAACAACCAAGGAAAACCATCTAATTCCTGAGTAACTACGAATTGCAAACGTACACATGCACAGAAAAAGTACACTAAGAGCCATGTTTCCCATGTGAAGAGAAAGAGGAAAGTGGACTATTCCCACTGACCATTCTTTGGGCATAGTCCCTACAATTGTAGTCAATGATGTTAAAAAGTTTAACTGAAACTACAGCTGGTTCCAAAAAGGGCTGTTAGGATGATTACAGGAAAGGAGGATGCATATTACAGCAAAGATCAGAGACTGGCTTGCTCAGTCTAGCAATACAAACATGCGGAAGGGCTGTAATGGCTGTCTAGAGGTGTTAGGTGCTAGGGAAGATGATCTGTTGCAGCTACAGGCTGGTATGGGCCCAAGAACAGGAGGGCCTGAGCAAGTTGGAAATCTTCATCTCACTTCCAGCCTCTATCTATTCCTTATGGTTAGTGCAGTCAGTGCCTCGAGCAGCCATCCTTTGGGGAGAGCCAGGGTGGGAAAGCGCATTTACTTTGTGAAGCTTGACAACGGTGTGAAAGGAAATCTCCAAGGTGATGTCTTTCAGAGCTGGAATCAGGACTTGACTGAAGATTTCTACTGCAGCCCGAGATGCCTAAATACTTCAGACTGGTATCAAGCAGTGAGTAACATTGCCCCGCAAAGTTTTGGCACGAAAGTGGAACTGTCCCTTCAATAGAGTAGATAGAAGAGATCATTGAAACTCAGATATACAGGCCTTGGCACACTAACACCTTTCTAGTGTCCACCTCTGGGCGGTGCTAGATGGCATTTGCCACCAGAGTACAGGAAGCCCTTTGGCAGGCAGTGACTCAGCCAACAGGGGATTCACTCCCTCTGGTCTCCCTCGCATCCAGACTCGGCCCTGCACGGCAAGACATGAGTGATCTCAGCTGTAACACAAGTAAATCGTTGCAAAGTGATGTGTTTTTTTCCTGAATGGGTCGTTTTTCACCAGAGGAATACAGGCCAGAAGTTTCAAAACCGTGACAAAAGGCAGCTCAAGGTCTCTCTCCTAACTGAGGAACCCATGGGAGACCTCGGCAAGGATGACAGACGAATGGCTGGTCCACAGCACACCTGGAGAATGAGCCATTATGAGGCTGGGAGGGTGAGATAATTAGTTAAAGATACTTTACACAAAAGTACACTGAAAAGTCTGTTTTGCCTGCATGTTCAGCAGGGGCTTAGGGCTGGATCTGCAGAGGTCCTCCTTAACCAAAATTATCAATATAATTTAACATGACTGGTCATTTGAGAACAGCAAATACCCCGAAAGATAAGGTATTTTAGAGGGCTTGAATTTCTCTAATTTACCTTTGATAATTGTGTATGATTGATACATTTCAATAAAAGGTTCCTAAATGCAGAGCCTGTGTGGTAAAATTCCCATCCATTATATGTTTTTTACCAATTATGAACACCAAAATCAAATAATTTCAAGCAGATTTATAGATTGAGGTGTCCTCACAAAGTCTACCTTCCCTTCTTGGCCCAGAAAATTCATCTGGGTGTCATGGTTTTTACTAATTCCCTGAAATGCCACTAGAGAGGTACTCCAACCTAATGATACCTCAGACATTTGATCTAATTATAGCCCTGGCATTAGAATTTCTATTGCTGTGCTTTATGTACGTTGCTTGCATACCTTCAGAACTTAAGAATATTGCTCACTGTGTAAACTCTGGAGGTGACTAAAAACACAATCAAACCACAACTCACACAGGTCTCTGGACTTGATGTTCTTAGCTTGTATGATTCTTACAGAAAGCATGTGGATGGGGCAAAACTTCATCTGCAGAGAAAACAAATGCAATAATTTTATCAGCTCAGAATACAAAAACAGGACATATTTTGAACAGCAGAGGGGACAGTCTGTCCTTCTGCTTGTTTGTTTGAAGTAAGGTAACCTCCCTCAAGTAGAAGTATACCACGCTAAGATGAAAGCACAACTGCACGCTGGGCTATTTGTTCAGGAGCTTGACTAAGTGAAGACAGAGAGAGAAAACACAGGCTCAGACAATGGTATAGAAAGCTCTCACAGTCACTCCAGAGGCACCTGTTTTCAGGCAACTTGATGTATGTATGGTCACAGTGATGCTTGTAGTACCAGTCCTCCAGGGGTCCTGTGCCACAGGTCGGTCAGAACGGGGCCTTTGGAAGGGGATACTAGAATTTGCAGCTGCCTGCCCAGGTCATGGCACAGCTGACACTAGGCCAGGACATGACACTTACCAAAATGCTCTATAAACTTCTGACTTTGTGTCAGAACTAAGACTAAATTTCCATGACACTTGTAAGGAGGGCAAGCTCACCAAGAGGTCCTGCTGACTTTGAGGGAACAAAGCACAGACTCTCCAGGCAAAATAAAAAGTGCCCTGCTTTGCAGGTATGGTATCACAGAATCCTGTATCATTATGTATCCTGAAAATATCTAATGGGAATGGAAGCACTTCCCTTCCAGACCTGAGATTTATTTCTATCACAGGCAAGCTATCATTTTAACACTATTTCAAGTTACTTGTTCCTAACTCTTAACTAACAATTAAGCTTTCCAGCCCAAGCTGCTCAGAAAATACTTGCCATTTTCAAAAGACATTCTGATAAGCCTGAATGAATACACACACAAATGTGACAATCTTTATAATAAAAGCAGGGAAAATACTTAATTCTTCTTTCAAATTGATACATTTACATTTCCTTTTAATTTTCTGTTATCTTCTTTTTTCTTGCATACCATATTAGCATGGCTTGTCAGCAATAATAAGTAATAATAACATGTAGTTATTATAGTTCCACTACCACTAATAAATTTCAACTTCAACTTAAAGCTTAAACTAACAACTGAAATACTGTCTCTATATGCCTAAATAATCTCATTACACTGTCACTAAATAATTTGACAATTTTGTTTTGAAAGTTAGCACCATGATTAATTTGCCTGACACTGAAACGATTAACTTTGGAGATACAAACTGTTGGGGAAGGAGGAGCTTTTCCACAGAAGGAGTCACTCACTACAGTTAATCTGAAATTCTTTTAAAATGATGTGGAGTCTATTTGGCATGTTTATTAGAGATGAAAATAGCCTGCATTCAATTTCATTCAGGATTGTTTAGAGGTAAATCACATTACATCAAGCAGATATCATCTGAACTGTGAATTAGCATGTCCAAATAAAGGCTTAATACTGTATCTTTTTATGTCACTTTAAAAGTTACATACTTTTAAAATTCAGATTAATATTTAAGAGTTCCTCTGAGCAGAGAAACCCTTGTTAAACCTATAAACCACATTACTCTGTCTCTTGGCCTCTTAATGGTTGATTGAAACACTGCTTATATAAAAATGCAAAAAAAAAATTGTCCTTATGTGTCAAGAAGTCTTTCTATTATGTATTCCTCCAAATTTAAAACTGACATATTTAAAACTTTCTAAGTTTAATGTGTTGTGGACACTACAAGTTCCAATTGGGACACTTCCATATTATTCCAGTTGCCCACTGAAAGAGATTGATTTTGATTTTTCTGTGCAAATAGCTATTTAACATAGAACTACCAACTGGAACACTCAGCATTCCTAGTGGTTTTCATTTACATGAGTTATTGGATTATGTAGACAATTACACAGGTGACTGGTTTTAATTAATATCTTAATTAGCTGCTATTTTATAATCAGCTTCCCCCTTGCTCAACAGAAGCTCAAGCCATTCTCCAAACCTTCTTTCACTGAAGAAACACATGTTAGTATGAAACTTGCTTTGAACCTTTGGTGATGAAAATTTCCTAACTCCATATAAAAATGGTGCATCTGCAGGTCATCTTCAGAGTACTCTCAGATGTGACATGTTGTGTTTTCAACCTCTGCCACTACAGCCAGAGAACGTCACTTCTCCTCCCTTCCCCTTCCAACAGCAATTGCTTTCCTTAAACATGTCAACATTTGCCAGATGGAAATGTTCACCACTTCTGATTTGGTGCAGCTTAGTTCTGGTGTTGTTGCAGGGTAAAAGGCAAAGATGTTCAGTTGAGAAAGTGTGGCCATAATAAACTTTATGGGCTGTGTAAATACCACAGGGAAGCCAGAAACCATCCCTCTCCCAAGACTGCAGTTACTCCAGCCTGTGACGACCATTCAGAAGTGGCTTAATTCCTTTTTTCATCAGATAAAGGCAGAGCTAATTTTCTTCAACCATAGTCCACAGCAAATTATTAGGATCTAATTTGCATGGTCTAAAATAAGATCTTTGTCCAAATGTGCTGGTACTCCAGAATACCATTCTAGAAAAAATAATTACAGTTAGAGATACCATTTTCATAACATGAAAAGCAACATGTAACTTCACAATTAATGCATCTTGATGAGCACAGACACCACATCCAGACAGCTCTTGACATTCTTGCAGCTGTATTGGTCTTGCCGGTTTTAGTTCACTTCCTTGGGAGAAACATGGTTTCTTGCACAGGCATGCAGAGAGTAACAAAACCCCTCTGTAAACATCCAGAGTCAAAGGCAGCTTTCCCAGAAGTGCATAATTCTATTTTTGCTGGAACATTAGTAGTGTGACATTGAGGCCAACAACAGAGTGCAGAATTCAGCTACCTGTGTAATTTTCCATCCTAAGCAATAACACTCCAGACCAAAAAATAGTAGCATCTCCAGAGTACCAAAGGGTATGCTAAAAATTGGAGAAAAACAAAATCCCAACAAACTTCTTTTCACTTGATAGCATTTAGCATTAAAGTTTATTTCTGTACTCTCAAAGCAAGATTTGAGAGAGTTATTTCTGTTTAAAATGTAGACAAGTCAGTAACTGGGAGATAAAACTAGCATACCAGAATTGCCACCGCAATGTCAAACCTTAAAAAACTGAAAATGCACATCTGTTGCCAACATCTCATTGATTGTAATAATACATGTTCACTGCTTCCAGAGAATAGTCATATGAATGTCAATCAGCTTCAGGAGGACACACAAATCTCCTGTTTACAGGCAGTTAGTCACTTAAGGTTTCATTCCACAAAGACAACTTTGAGAGTATGAAATCTTCTCAAAGTTCATCAATTGAGGAGCCTACCAACAAAGTCTATGAATGGCAGTAAAAGAAGAAAAACCTACCAAAAGCTAATGTGTTTTATTTCAGTCCTTATTGCCTCCCCCATTGGTGCTATTGGAACAAGATCTCATGCCTACCCTCACCAGAAAGTCAGTCTTCCAGGCAAGTTTCTGCAATGTGGGAACCTCATCCCATAACAGAAACTTCTCTCTCTTTTTTTTTTTGGTTTTTTTTTGTTTGTTTGGTTGGTTGGTTGGTTTTGGTGGGTTTGTTTTTTTGTTTTGTTTTGTTTTGTTTTTGTTTTGTTTTTGTTTTTGTTTTTTTGTTTATAAGAAGTCCTTGGTTTGCACATGTTGGAAGGCTGATTGGAATGTCAGTGTTTCACTCTCCCTGCACCAAGCCTAAGCAGTTCTCTGAGCAGAGTTATCATCATGGGATAACACCAAATTATATTAATCTTTAGATGATGATTTTGCTGTCTTATGACACTTTGAAAATAGCTGTAGGATTTACCACTCATCTTTATAAATATCTTTCAGACATGAAGAATTCCTTCCTTTCATGGATTACTTCTTTCTCCAGTGGTGTACTAGAAGCTGTACAATATCTTGTCTATAAGATCTCACACCAAATATAATCATTTGGCATATTTTTACCATTTATTTTATCTTCGATACTGAGGACTTAGTCCAACTACAACTTGGCAATTTATCAAATTAATGTTAAATCTATAAACTTATAATCTATAAGAAAGCTTCAGGACCAGCCTCATTCTAACACACTCCCTTTCACACAGATCCTCTAACACCTTGTATGGGCTGAGTTTATTAGCCCTTGCATCAGTGAGAACATTGCTAGTAATTTGTCCTTCCAACCAGCTGCCTACTTTCATTAATATTAAAGGGATGAAAAGTTCTGATGGGAAAAGTGACTGACTGAAGAAATATAAAAATTATTAGAATGGATAGAAGAAGAGAGTATTACCATAAAAGTCTCACTTTTCTTGGGAATTACAATTGTCCAAAATTTTATCATTGGAAGTTGAAGAGTTACTGAGGAAATCTAATTTGCCTTACACGTATTTACTGTCATTTCATGTTATCAGTGATGGATTACTTCAAGAATCATTGTGGATTTGGGATGTATCTCCTGTTTATATTTATCAGTCACCTCTTTACACATGAGAGGGTCCCTTGAGGCTTTGTATTGACAAAATTTCTGAGTATTTTACCAGACGAAAATTATTCCATAGTCCACAAAATAAAACTTCTGAAGAGTAATTATTCTTGTCTGAGCAGAAGAAAAGACCTTGTTACAAACATGAAAAGTTGTAAACGAATATTGACCATCTTGTGTCAGTTTGGTAGCTTTTTTAAAGAGCAAAAGACTAACTTGAAGACTTTAAGTAGGTCTTCCTAGATACTTCAAAGTATCCACACATTTCTAAACATGTGAGGTTTTTATAATAGAAAAGAAACAAATGCCACAAAACACAAAACCACTGTGTTCTAAATTACATAGCCATTTACCAGCTTACACATACTGAAACACACGCTTGCCTGATAGAACAGCAGAGTTACCTGCAGTACTGAATTAATCTCTTCCCTTGAGAATAGAAGCTTTCTGACCCAAATCTAGGCTTCCACTCAAACCTTTTGGCAGTGATGCCTATTAATCAGGAGCCTGTCTATCCTCACGGAACAGCATTTGAAGCATTGGGATGAAATGCAAGAACTTTGTCTTTGAAAAGTTCTAGATAAAACTAGCTACCTATCCAACTATCAGCTCCAGAACTGTCTTATTAGATACAACATTAGTTTTTAAAATTGATAGATAATATGCATATCTCTACAATAGATAGATACATATAGATCTCACTGGTAGATGGACCAGATACAAATTTTGTCCAGAAAGTACACAACATTTACAAATTATATTCTTTGCCCTGAGCATTCAATGTTTAAACATTTTTAATCTATCTCTTAAGCTATCTGTTCAAGCTACTAATATTTTTCCGAATCCTTAACTTCACCTGCAAATATTACCATAGCAAAATTAATTCTCTCTATAGGCCATAGCATGTAACATTGTTTCTCACTATATTTTAAATCCATTTTCTGCAAATTTTGACATATGGTTTGATATATAAAGAATATCTGTAAATAAAAGAGTATAAAAATAAAGAATATCTGTAAATCTGTAAATAATTCACATATTTGTGAATGTGTCTGAATATGCATTCAGACACAGCGTCCATTATTTTTTTAAGACATACATGAGAAAAGAATTCTCAGCTAATAATTCTGTTGTTTTGTACTAAAAGCTACTGGTTAAAATCTCTGACTAGAACTTACTATTAGAAAACTCAAGTCCAGACATGAAATACTACCACTAGAATTGCAAAACATTGCTGTAAACATTACATTAAAAATAGCTAAATCAGCCAAACAGCTTGTTAGATCTCTCCCCTGCAGCTAAAGTAATATAGATTATGCTTTGTTGCTAGATAAAGCTGTTGGTTTATTCCAGCTGGGGCAAGCAATGAACGTGCTATCCTGTGAAAAGCACGCAGAAGGGCTAATGCACTTTCATTTTACAGGGAGGTAAACTCTTCAAGGCCAGCCTCCTCTTCTTTCACAGAGTTCACTCCAGCACATACACCACATGATAAAAGCAAAGGGCCCCATTTTCACTGTGTTTTCACTGAAGCTCGCCTACATAACAGCTACTGTGAGGTAAAAGGGGATAGCAGTAAATTTGTGTTCAGGATGTCCCTACCACACCACACCAGCCTCTGCATCCCAGCAGATGCACCGAGGAGGCAGTTTGCTCAGGAGAGCCAGAGCAGAGAGGCCCAACAGCGAGGTGCCAGGCCACAGCAAGGCGCAGGGCTGCCACTCTCTTACCTTGGCTGGTGGGCTCCCCATGGCACGAAAGATGGCGGCAGCGACCGAAACCCCAATTTGGTTAACAGATCTGTCAGCTGACAAACACGCTGGCGGCTTGTTGTGCTGCTGCTGCTGCTGCTGAAATAACCTGAAGGATACATATAATTTATACAGCCGCCAAGCTCCACCCTCTGCCTCCTCTGTGTGGAGGAAAGCCTGCTTACATCTGAGAGGGAAAGATCTGCAATGTCAGAGGTGAGCAGAAAGCTGCAATTACCACATCTTTGCCTGAGACTTTATTACCTCTCATAATCTGCTATTGCCCCAGTATTGTCCCACCAGGTTTTTGGGATGGTTCTGACATGTTCAGAAAGTCTTCCTTCATTCCCCATCTCTTCCACCTATCTAGTCAGAAGATGAATTTTCAGTAGCTTTTGAGTTCTTCCACAAAATACTCCAGAAAAAAAAAAAAAAAGTCAAAAGGAGGGAAGAGCTGAATTTCACCTATCACAACCTCTGGTGGGAGACCAACCCACTTTCGAATGCTCTTTTCAACTATTCCTACAATAGGGACTTATTTTAATATATTATTAAGAATCTTTCTGACAACCAGTAAATCAAGGCTCTCAATTTTAAGTATCCACTGGTTGATTACCTGGCCAATGAAGATGTTGGTGAAAATTAGATAAGTATTGGTAGAGAAAGGGAAAGCTGCATGCCTTCTGGGCTTTCCCCCTCTACTTGCTTCTTACATGAATATGACAACTTGACAACTCCCAGCTACCCATCCTGTTCCCCCATCAGCTTGCTGTTGGCAGTGGTGCACCCGAAGGCATCCTCTGGAGATGGAAGAGGCAGGGCTTCCTCCACTTCTCCCATGCCTATTATGGCCTGTTGACAGACAACCCATGGCGTGCCTGGCAGGACATTGCTTCAGGCAATCTGCTCTGTCTGTACCTTAATTCACACTTGCAGTTTCATGGTGTGCAGACCCAGACTTGGAAAAGGCCTGGAGGCCACCACAAGTTTGCAGTAAGGTATGTTCTCACCGAGGGAAAGTAATACCAGATAGGATCAAGCCGCACAAAACAGCCAGTCGACACCTTAAACTGATGGAGAATGTCAAGAGTTAATTTTCATCAAATACTACTTATGAATTTGGCTTTTGACAAGAGAAGAAAAACATAATTATAAGCACAATAGTTGGTTAGAAAAGTAGGTTTACCTGAAATCTTTGGTTTCGATTTTTCATGAAACTCAGGTGCACACTGCAGATCACCCTTAAGCCACTTTTTAAAACAGTTTCCACAAAAAACTGTCACCAGTTAAAAATCAGTTTTAGGCAGATGCTCCTGGGCTTCTGCAAGTGACAACCAACAGCTCAAATTGTCATTTCACAGACGCTGCCGTGGCCGGCAAGGCAGCCACCGTGCTCACCACCAGTAAGGACTAGATACAGACTTACCCAAGAGAAGGGTGAGAACCCAAGTGCTTAGCTAGGTTGCAATCTTTGAAATATTAGAAAGAATGATATCTCAAATAAAGGTCTGCTGTTTGCGTGCAGCAAAGCAAAGGGCAATTTAAAAACTCCTGGAAAAAATCAACCAAAACTCATTAGAAACTAATCTGGAGTTCAGGGCAATTAATTATGCAAGCCTTGGACTCCTGCAATAACACTGTTTTAATGGGCTCATTTGGAGGCTTTTTATGGGACCAGTTAAGACTGTGGTGCACACATTCATCTTCTTGCTTCCTTGGACACAGGAGTCTGTAACATCCCATTTCCAGAGATATGGAAAAAAGCAGATAATAAAGGAAAAAAGCTCTTATTCAGAGTGGAGTTTTGGTTTTCCACTTTTACATTGCTGTTGCAGGATGATAGGTTCTGCTGCTATAGTGAACAGAGAGACCAAAATAGAAGGTTGACAAATCTGCATCCTAAAGAGAAGGCAAGTGGAAAACCAGCCAGAGAAAAATGAACTCTACTCAAAGAGTATTATGTCTGCCTGGAAACAGAGCAACACATTAAAAAAAGAACAGCTGCAGCAGGGAGACCCATGTCTTAATGGAACAGGAAAGAAGAAAAAAGTCACCCAAGAATGCTTTCAAATCAAGGTGCAAAAGTTATTTTGGAGACCTAGGGAACTAATTTTTCCAATAGCCACTCCAAGAACTTAATCTTTCCAGTAAATCAGCATGGCCAAAATACATAAAACATTTTGTGTTTCTTGTCAACAAGCACGCTGACAAGCAGCACATCCATTTCCTCCTGGACATGAGGGAGATGGGCTATGTGATGTCAGGATTTTCTGCAGACATGAAAAATGTATAGCATGGGGAAAGTAAGACAAAGTCAACTACACAAGCAAGGAACAACAAAACTAAAAGGTTAAACCTGAAGCAAAGAGGGCACAGTACAATATGTTAGTGAACTAGCTAATAACTAAGCAATAACTTCAAGGGGGTACAGAATGTCCTCCCCTCTCCTTTTTAAAGGGAGGACATGGTCATGCCAGGTTTATACCAGTGGAGGGGACTCAGAAAATACAACACTGTACCTGCTGTATCAGATTGTAAAAGACTGTTCAGGGACAAAGAGAAGAGGGATTCTAGGAAGATTTTACATGTTAATTAGGCTGGTTTCATGACACCTTTATGAACATTATTTCTTTCCTGAATAAATATTAAGGAAGTAATTGGAAATAAGCTATGATGGGGGGAAAAGGATATAAAAAGACATATCAAATTACACTGAGGTTATCTTGCTTCATACACTACCTGTTGGCACTTGGGCAATGCACAAAAGAGACTGTGAAAATGGAATCAGAATGGAAGGAATCCAAGCCCATGCTGCAAGCACAGCATGCAAGAGAAAAAAGTCAACTAATACAGTGTTCAGCCACATGCAATTTACCCCGTGGGCTGCTCACTAATAGCCCCTAAGAAGCTGCTAAGCTACCAAAAACCAAGCACCAGAGTGGCAGCAACTCTAAATGGCTGTGAACTGCACCATCCTACTGGTGGCATAAATTAAAAAGCTAACTGGGACAGAACCTAAAAAGGTACTGAAGTCTTATTTAGTGGAGATCATAATTTGCCCCAGCAATAGCAACTGCAAAATTTCAAACTCAGCTTTGGTGTACTAAAACTGCCCTCAATGAGGCACTCTCTTCATAGTCCTTCCACCTTTGATCCTAACAGCTTCGCAAGGAAGGGTGGCAATTACTGAAACATTCTCAGACAAATATAAACTTCCCATGATCTTGTTTCAGAAAAGTTTTTCATTCATCCTATAAAAGCCATTAAATAGAGATAAATGATGGATCTTTCTAGGGCTAGATGCAGCCACACCATTGAGTAGGTGGAGGTGGAAGACTGTGCAGCTTTGAGGAGACATATTGTTTTGCCAGACAGAGACAATGGGAAGTAACAGTTACTTTCTTTTTGCCTCATAAGTCAGTTTGTACCTTGTTCAGCTCAGTAGCTAGGCTAGAAAAATTATAGTCATCTGAGAAAATAAATGTACATAGTCAAATTCAAACCAAAATTTTCCAAAATGTTCCCAGAAATTGAACAAAAACTAATTTTTTTTTCCCTAGCTCATCCCCAAAAATATTTTTTCCATATTTGGTTTGTTTAACCACTGTAAAAAATAATCACAATAACAACAAACCCAAAAAGCTTTCTTTAAATCTATCTCAATTTTTCAAATCAAAATAACATCTGAAAGTAGAAGCTCTAAAGCAAGCTTCAGAAATGCCACATTTAGGGACATGTAACATTTAATTTTGAAATAAAAGCTTTCTATTTTTTCATTGTTTCCCCCTTGCCCCATTCTGAGCAAACACAGATAATCTGAAATTATTTTAGATCTTTGAACACTTTCTTAACAACCATTTTCAGTACCTTATATTAATTGGAACAAAATACAAGGTTGTCTATCTGAGCAGCAATCAGGTGATAACATTTGTAAATGAACTGTCCTTCTGACTATCAAGATCTATACCTGTTTCAGAAAAGTAAAAGGTGTTATATCCTCTTACCTATCTCATGAACCACTGTAATTTTAAACAAAGATATCATACAGTAAATCCAGTATCACTGGCTCTTTTTCCTGGCCAGAGTAAGAGAGCTACTAATTTCCTTAGGTGCTTTGCAGGTGTGGTTGTAAATATGGCAAGATAGCGATCTTTGCAGCTTCAAGACGGGAGGAAGCTGCTTATTACTTACCTGGGGTATCTGAGGACTGCAGTGTTACCTTTCCAAGACACGTCAATGTAAAGCCACACATTGAAACCTATTGTGTTTCTGTTTAGAAACTGTTCCTTTATTTTAAACCAAGTGATTGCAGGGCATCTAATTGAAATAATTGAGAAAGATATTTCAATGTCAAGCCAGTTTCTCAAACCTTTATCTTTAGATCTAATTTGCATAGTCTGACCCTGATGTCAGTATAAAATTGCTTGTGCAAAGACCTCAGGAGAGTTAAGTAAGTATTACACTTCACCACTCGGCTGACAGCAACTCTTGACTTATGGTTATGGTATTCAGCTTCAAACTACCAAGAGAATGGTTTCTTTCTTAGTTACCACCAACCTCTTGTATTTGTTTAATAGTCACTTTTTTAGAATCAAGAGAGGAAGTCTTGTTTTCTGTTATTGTTTCCCACTCCCTACAAGTTCCTTGGGGCAGGACCTACTAAGGACAGGCTTGCTACTGAAAGTTACTATACTGGGCAAGAGTAATTAAAAAACAAAGGTTGCAGTGATTGCATGACACATATAGCAGCATTTCCTTTTTGCTTCTGTGTCATATCCTCTTTCAACCCTGTATTTTTTTTCAAGGTTCTACCTTTACCTGAGCATAGCCCTTAGATGTTGGCTCAGAAAGGAATAAATTATACACAATAATTTATTTCAAATAATATGGAAGTCATTAAGGGTTCAATTAACATGTTCCTGCCAGTAACTTTTTGTCTAAGTATCCCTCCAAAAACAACAAGACTAAAACAGTAATAGGCATCCTCACTATACTATTCTGTAGGTTAGTATTGCTAATGGGTAGGCTTTTTAGCTAAAGCTAGCATCAACCAACCTATGTTCTGACTTAAGTAATCTGGAAGACTTTAGTGAAATGTAAATGTAAGAAAACCACTCAACTGAGTATAGAGACAGGGCAAACAAAGAGCCAATTCAGAGAGAACTGAATACATCCAAATAGATCACCAGTAGCTTTGGAAATACTTGCAAAGTGTGCCTTTACAGCAGGCACACTGATCACAAAGAACAAGCAAATACTGACACAGAGTCCTTAGTAAATATCTGAAAATGCTCACGTCTTAAAAATACCTAATAGCAAAGTTTCATGTTGCCACAGAAAATCTAAGAGCTAATTGCTACTAACACAGTAAGTTTTTGTCCCATCCAAGTCTCAAGCTTAGAAAGTCCTGCTCCTGCTTTACAGTACTGGCTCTGGAACTCCTCTGGCAAAATGCTAGGCTCATTTGAGGGGCTGAAGCAAGAGAAAACTACTCTTCTTCTTTTCCTGAGGAATTTCCAGGATTGCCCTTAGTGGCATGTAGCCATTACCTCAGCTTGAGTTCAGTGATGGGAATCTGACCACTGACAAACAGCACTGTCTGTAAAAGCTGTCTAAAGCATCAGCACTCAAAGGGAAATAAGTATCCGAGGTGGAAAAGACATTAGACAATTCAGTGCACATTCCTGCAAGTGGGTCATTACAATGTACTGACCCTAGTACTAGAAAGTCATGGGGCTTTTCTCTACCTCTTTGTAGGTTGCTCCTAAGGTCACTAAAAGATTGTCAAATTTGAAAACTGAAATTTTCCTTCCTTTGCTCGTGTTCCTTTTTCTTTTAATACAAAAACTCTAGACATGAACCAAGCTATGTGAACAATTTAAAACAGAATAACCAGAGTTTGACTTAGTCATTAGAGTTATTATGTGTTATGAGCCTTGCAAGCTTATTTACAGCAATTAAGAGCCTGTGACTCACTCCTGGTGGATTCTGACAGCAGAAGAGAAGTTCAGTGGTTCTACATAGGATTTTTATGCAAAAGTTCCTTCTGCATTGATATTTATCCCTACAGAATATATTTTTTATCAGAAAAACTTCTTGTCTATGTATGTGCCTTCTTCCAGTCAATTTGTACCATTTCTGTGACAAAAAGAAGTCATGAAGTTTTCCTAATAGTGCAACTGGGAATTTGCCTTGCTGAAAGCACACTCAGCATAATTCCAGTGCTATGAAAGCAGCTTTCTGTGACCTGCTCCCCTTAAGCCAATGGAGAAGGCAGACAATTGTGAGCAGAGAGCCTGGCACTTGAAACATAGTGAGCATCTCAGCTGGTCTCAGGAAAGCTGCTCTAACCTGTGCTAAGGCAGAGTCATCCATAGAGCCTGATATTATCTCTGAATGTCTCTGTGCATGCATATTAGGTCAGGTTTAATTCCTCTGTTTCAGTAGCACATAAAACATAACACTTGCATAACACTGCAATTTTAAATGCTTTCATTCTAGTAGAAAAATTATTTTTCACAGGCACAGATCCTTTTCATGTTCTTAAGTCATCTATTACCTTGGGAGTTCTGAAGCTCTCAAGATTTTTACAAAGAGCTTCTTGAAACCTGAGAAGCCAGAATAGAAAATCATACCAAAGCCAACAGAAATGTGTAGCCTTCAGCACCTCAATGAACTAGGGTGTTTTTAACCATAGGCCTCTCACATTCACGGTTTATGTGGCAGGTGAGACGTGATATGGCCAACAAGAGAGAAAATGTTTGTGTTGGTCATGAAAGGCATTGAGTCTGTTCAGAGCAGAACATTAAATTAAGTTACCTACACTGCCTCATTTGCCAGAGGATCCCGACCTATGTGCCAAAGGCCCACAATTACATCTCCTGGACCTAGCCAGGGAGAATCTGAGCTGGGCTAGATGCATTCACTCAGAGGCGCTCTAACTTCCAGGGGCGGAGATCTGATGGAAGACTAGATTTCAGATGGCCACCTCTCCCATAAACAGCTCCAGGAAGAAACCCTCACCCCCCCACAGCCTGCCAATGCAGCAGGGCACAAACCAGTAATGGTGCCTCCCCTGCAACACACACAATTTGTATTCTGCAATCCCATGCAATAGAAACATTGCAAAGGGGCAGAGACCCTTGCTTTGTATGATTCAAATCCACTAATTGTTGGTCGTCTTCTGTGTATTTACACACATACTGAATGCATTTGTCAGCCAAGTACTAGCAAGCAAACCATGAACCACAAAAAGGTAAAATGTCCTGCACCAGTGCTGGAAACTGGAACGTTCATCCCATAGAGGAAATCATGTTGGCACACCTCCCTGAAAAGATTTCATTCCCATATATAAGAAAGATTTTGAAACATTTCTGGGCTGATGCCTCAGCTTACATGCCACTACCGTTCCTACACAGATGTGTTGTGCCTCAGCAGTCCCCTGGGCATGCTGGGAGCTTCAAAGCTAAGAGATCTAGGAAGCTGGAAGCAAAGGAATTGACCAACAGCTTAAGAACATCTAATGGGCAGCTCATTCACCTGCTGACCAGCCTAGGGGGTAGCCCCTGGTAACTGGGAGGAGCCAAAGAGTGTCCTGTCATCACAGAATGGTGGGTAGCCAGAGGAACAGGCCAGGTGGGTCCACAAGGTTTATGAAAGCATGACAGCTTTCCAAACAGGTTTCCATGAAGCTGGAGAACCAGCCAACCCAGCAATACAGAATCCAATCAAGATTTTCAAACGGAGAAGTGTTGCATCAGAAAATGTGTGATCAGCTCTGTTCATCAGACACCGCTTCCTCATGTATGCTAAAACTGGGAATGGGAAGTACCCGACGGTTGTTAACACACCACATATTTCCCCCTCCTCCTCCTCCTCAGACTTGATACACAAACAGCTGACAACATGGACAGATATGTGGAGCATGAAATGCCTTGTGCAACAACTTGCTGCAAGTAAGAAGAGGAGAGAGTAAATGAGATTTAAAATGGCGACGTACCCCCTGCTCCATTTGAATACTCCTTGGCTCTGTCATAAATCCTCTGTCCTTCTTAAGTAAGTTAGCAAACAATTTGCAATGTGAAATGAAAGTAGCAACAGCCAGTTCACCTGAGATCATAGAAACTGCCACAAGTCTAAGGAAAGACAAATTAAAATTGTAAAGAAAAAAATAATTATTCTATTGTTGTAGAACACCTTCCATGTATGAACACAAACATTGTATACTGTAAATGTTCAGAGAAATTAAGTGTATTCCCCACTAAGTGTCTGTACCATGAAAGACATCATTTTACCCAAGGTCCAGAGAGCACCAAAAGGTCCAGTAGCCATGGCATAGGTCAGAAATGTGTCCCACCCTCTGAATTAATACTTTAAGATGCTTCTTGTTCCACGTAGGACATTGTCTAGCCTTATGTGGTTCTGAATCAAATGAAATGAGTGGTTGTAACACATTATTACAGATGCAGCTAAATGCTGTTCACTTGTCCCAAGCAAAACATCCTTCAGCTCTGGGGGGAATAACCTGGGAGTCAGAAAGTTAATTAATGGTTTCACACGGCACCAGGAACAGTCTGTAAGAAGTAGTGAGCAGGGCAGCTTAATTTTCATTCAATATACTAATGCACTAGGAAGTCTATACTGATAACTTCAGCAGAAGGTATTACAGTTTCCATTGCAAAATCAAGAAAGAAAGATACTGTAAAGCAATTTGATGCTTTCCTAAATGGGAGTAGATCTTTACAGATGGCTACTAACAACCCATTCTGTCCCCAACCTTGGACGAAGAACAGGTGAACCCATGCCAATCCATTTCAGTCTCTAGTGGCAGGAGTATCTATTGATATCTTAATTTTAGTTCTAGTTGTGATCACTTGAGCTCCACTTCCTTCCTTCTGACATATGCATTCATCACCATTATGTGGTCTGTCTGTTTCCAGACAGCGTTGAATGAAACACATACTAACAACAAAGCACCTTGGGGTTTTTTCTGCTACCTGTGTAGCGCTGAGCACAAGTAAAATCTTCAACCCTTACACTCTGTCTCCTGTCCCTCACCACCCTAGATGACTGAGGGGAGCTAGTCAAAATTCAGCCAGTCAAAAAGCAACGCACAGTAAAATGCTAAAAGTTCAAAGTCATGTCTTTACTGTTTGAAAAAGATGTGCTAAAAAGATGAAGAGACATCTTCCTGAACTGCAGCTAGTGGTAATTCACTAGTAAGTTTTTTGCTTAGACAATTTCAGCTTTTCTGCTATCCATTTAGTTGTTATCATATGCATTTAAAAAGCCAAAAGCTTTGATCTTCTCAGACACTTGTACACATTCATCTCGGGAATAATCTAACTGATATCAGTAGAATAATTCACAGGTAAAGTGCCACCTCTGGAGCACAAGTGCTTAATGAATTGGAGGACAACCAAACAGACAAGGAATATGCACAAAACATCAGCCCAGTTTCCCCTCTCTGCTCCCAATGAAAATCAAACACATCACATTTTTTTCATAGGCTTAACTATTGTTAAACTTCTGTTCTTTTACTTCTATTTTCCTGCATGTGTTGGTGTTTGCGTTGGTGTTCATGCAATCTATTTAGATTGCAGATTTTTTTCTCAGCAAGGTCTCCAGCTTATCTGGGAACTTCTATCACTTTTAACAAATCACTTCTCTCTTGACTTCTTGCAGTACCACAGTACCATAAATGTCAATAAATTCTATTTCTGATCTTGAAACCTGTGTTATAGCTAAACTATGGATCTTCCCTCCTACAACCTCCTTTCACATGGTGACCCCTGACTTTTCTCAGCCTCCACACCACATTTCCCTCCCACATGATAACTAAATTTAAATCAAAACTGGATGATTCTCCTTTATGTGTAGCTCAATCAAACATTAGCAACTTGATTCAGGAATTACTGGGAAAAATGCATGCATTGGATAGGTCCGATAATAACTAAATAATCACAGATAGTCTTTGTTTTAAAAATCTCTTTTTCTTCCATACTTCAAGATTTTCTTTATATATTAAACTTACATTAGGAACCTGTAGTTGACCTATATCCACATAGACATAAGCTGTTTATGTGCTTCTTAAAAAAACTTCAGATGAAGAGACAAGCTGTTCCCATTACTTCAAGTAGACTCGCTCTTTAATCTCACAGTGTTAGAAACTAAACTAAAATGCCCTTGGCACTGATATACAATCCCTCATCCCAAAAATACGGAGTAATAGAGCTTCCCAGATATTGCACAAGACAATATATAAAAGTTTCCTCAGAAGGAGCCTTGGTTCCAGGGCCTGAGGTTCATAAAACCACAAGGGGAGGAAACATTCATCCTTCTCCTGTTTCACAGCTTTCTTCCCTAAGCAAACATTTTGAAGGCAGTTCCTGGAGACAAACCTTCAGGGATTTCCTCAGCCAGTTTCCATTTCTTATTGGTATTCCTACAGTAGAGGCACCAGCCCTTCATTTGCATCTCATCTGTGTCAGAGGGTTTCAGTCCTTCCTGTTTATAGTTTATGTACCATCATGGCAGCAGTGCCATTAGGAAAATTATAGTTACGTTAGAAATATCTTGCACACTACCAGGAGACACTTTGTGTCTTAGATAAAGAGGTCAGCAATTTCCAAGATTTGCAGAACAAGGACAAATTGTTTTGGCAATACACCCAACTTACTCCCAAGTTTGCCCCTACCATCTTCTCCTAGAGGAGACCCCATTTGCTCTTCTGCATTAGTGTTCAATGCTACTTTCTGCTTCAGGCTCTTCCTCCAGGATGAACCACACCATGTTTTACCCTCTGCAGAAGCTCCCCTACTAAAGGCTGCCATCAGCACAGAGTCCAATTGAGAATTCTTCCAGTTAAGATAATTACAGAAGCAATGGTGAGGGTGAAATGGGAGAAATCATAGGATAATATTTGAGTAAGTCTTTCTAAACAAACATCAGTGTAACTTACTTACAAGCTGTTTTTACATTGCAAGTAACAAGAGGAAACACAAAATAATCTGCTATTCACAAAGACTTTTCCAAACCCATCCTGTGCACTGTTGCTATCTCTGCAAGGAACAGGGCATCTCAGCTGTACTCTAGCCTGTGAGATCTGACAGTCCAGGTTTTATTCTGCACTGAATCTCAGGTCACCTTCAAGGCCAGCTAATTCTTCAGTTCGTACCATTGCACTGAAATTCATACTGAGGCACCTGAATTTTAAGAGCACCATGCTTGGTAGACCTAATAACTCTAAATATGATTTGACTGCTCTTAAATTGAAGATATGGCCCTCAAAACAGACATGTTACAAGTGAACACCTGATCGAAACAAAATTGGTACCAAAACTATCACTAAGAAATATGCATCTTAAGCCAGCGCTATCACTCTCAGCAGCTATGCAGAGGATAAGCTTCATACAAAGCAAAGCAGATGGCTTAGGGAAAGCATTGCAAATACCTAATGCCCTAACAATCAAAACAAAGCACCTTGCACGCTTCATGGGTAGTAAACCATAGTCAGACACTTATCCTTCCTATAAACTCATAATCCAACCTACGCAGACGAGCAGGGTGTTAGTAGAACGCCTGCTACTCCAGGCTCACTTGCCCTTCACAGGAGAAACAGTGCACACCAACACTTAGTGCTGCATGAGATTTCGCAGCCTTTCGACACGCCCTGAGCCAGATATCATCTGCTTGGCTAAGACTCATACTGTATCTGTACACAACTGTTGCTCTTACTGTTGCTATAGCTGTACATTATGAAACTCCTTAAACACACAATACATCAGCTTTTGGCACGGCTCTCTTGAGAAGGTGTGTTGTGCAAAGCATTCTGCAGAGCTAGCAGGGATTAACTAGCATTTTGTGGGTCCCAGGAGCTGCAGTTTATATTCCTCTGAGCACGAAAAGGCCAAGTTTCCTCCGTTCAGCAGAGCCAAAGGCTGTTGCACATTCAGATACACAAACACAGAAGGAGAAAAGAAGAGCTACAAATAAAGTGTAGGATGAGTGCAGCACAGAAGAATTTTTAAATTTCTAACTTGAAATAATTTAAGATCAAGCTTTCTGTTGCAAGCATGCTTCCAAATGCAGACGTCTGGAGAACAAGTGCTTCTGGGCTAAAAAATTTCTAATGTATTCTAGATTTTCTGTATAAAATATCTTCCTAAAACTCTCCTACTGTGAAGCTTTTGTGACTTTGCCACTTTTGCTGAAGTGTCTCCTTAGATAATACTACCTGGTTGGAATACTTTGAAAACTTGGAATTGCTAAAGGCTTTATTGCTACAAGATCTGGTGCCTTAAAACACAGTGACACCATGTGGCAAATCGCTTAGGCCAGAAACAACATGCTAATGGAAAGGGCAGTGTACAATTTTCTTATTTTTATTTTGTTTCATCTAATTTCTCTTAGGCATGCTTGAAACTACACTGACCAGTGAGAGTAAACTTGGTTAGAATAATGGTCATTTCAACATGCAAACAAAACCAATGCCGTTGACTATATGGGATTTCAGCATATGTTCAAAATTCTAATACTTGCAAAAGTGTCCACTGAAAACACACCTGCAAGTCCAGCAAGTAAATACCCAGAAGAACAGTTTGTACGCGTGTCAGAACATCATATTCACTTGGTAGATGGAAGCAGCTTGTAGAAGTATGATTCTACATGCCTCTCAATAAAGTGTACCTGGAACACACACTTAAATATCTATGGTTTAATCCTGCAGTAATATCACAAAAACTTGCAATTAATTTTGAAAATGGAGATATATATTTGCCTGATTTTCATGGCTTGTTTTCTTCAAAGTGTATGCAGATATCCCCATTTATTTTTTCAGAAATTTCTAAACTAAGTATTTAAAGTCATAACTGGGAATATTGCTGCTAGGAATGTTCTCAGCGGTTGCAGTTGTTATCATTCTGCATTATATAATATGGTGACTGATGTGATGAATCATCTTTCCCTAGCACAGTCCTCTTTCCAAATGAAGTGCTGCACATTGAAAAGGTACAGCTCACAACAAATGGTAAGAACGGGCAGACCTTTTTGAAAGAGAGACACGGAGACAGGAAGGCAAACAGGCAGAGGAGAACTGAATACAGAATATCCCTAACACAGGAAGAGAAGAATACATTAATTAGCTCTTCACAGGGAATATATTCACTCAGTAGTACTATAAAAAAAATAATGTTCATTAAGATATGTGTTTTTTGAGGGTTCAGAACATCTTGCTCTCAAGAGCAGAAAAGAAGCAAAAATATAACAAATATGACTCCCAGTTGCACAGGCAATGTGCCATTCATTGTTGCCTTTTTTATTGATTAGTTAGATAACATGCTGGTGTAATTTTTTTTGTTCAGTATTGAACTCCTGGTGAGCAATTTATGTCAATGCTACTACAGTGTATCTGACTATAATTAAAACAGATTCGTTTCAAAGGTGATGTAACAGGCTTTTCACCTACATATATAATAGTTTCACCTACAGACATAGTAGTTTAGAGCCCAGGAAGCACCAGCTAGTTAGACACAGAACTTTGTGACTGTTCAAAACAGGAGTTTGAGTCAAGGAAGATTAAAGACCTAACCCTTCAAATTTTGTCACCCTGACTACTGAGATTATGCTGCCATCTTGTGACCTGTAAATTTTACTTAGCTACAAGTGACACAAGTTTTTCCCCTAGACTGTACATGTCTCCTTAGCACACAGAAGCAGTAATAATGCTTTGAGCAGCTGAGCCCTCTTTTAGATTCAAACCCATGTTGTCTCTCCTTAGCTTTCTTATCTGTGACTCAGGGGCTGTACCTTTTAATGTCACCTTGGTTGCTAGTGGAAGTGCTGTCCATGGAAGTAGAGAATAAAAGCAATCCTGCAGAGGGGGTGAAACTCACAGTTCAAAGGACTTGAGTTTTGTAAAGCAGGCTACAAAATGTGCCCCTGCTGCCAAAAGAATCATCCATTCTGAAAAGCAAAATACACACTTAGACAGCAGTTGAAAATTACAGTATACACTGGAAAGAAACAAAAAGACATATTCTTTACTGCTGGGAAGAAGAATTATTATAAATCATTACACAGTTTTCTACATCGATGACAAAATTTTCCTCTCCATCTTCTCAAGTGTAAAGCTTGTATATTTATGGTAGAATTTTTCTTGCTTGAAAAAAACCTGTGTTACGATTGGCTGTATTCTGAATCTAAGTGGGGTTGTTCCATCTGGTAACATTACATAAAATAGCTGTATGTCAAAGTGCTTATGTTGTTCCCTGAAACAATACAAACCTCAGCTGCACAGTGACTGCTTACATAGCATTTTGGAATACCTAGAAAAAGTTTCTTATGGCTGCAATCACAATCAAAAGCAAGCTGGGAATCCCTCTCCTAGTAACACCCCATTATACCTCAGCTACATGCACTTCCATCAGTGGGCACTCCCAAGACACTTTAGAGTTGAAGACATAGAATCAAACCTTGAAATGCTGACAATCTGAAATGCATGTGCAGGGCAGGAGCACAGACATACCAGGAACAAGCAGGCTTGAGGGCTCTGAGCTAACAAGGCAGCTGCTCTGAGCTCAGACAAAATGTTTGGGAGAGCCGACAGAAGGCATGCAGAGCTAAAACGTTCCCATTTGTCTACCTGGATACAAGTCATCAGTCTTTCCTCACTACCAAAGCCTCAGCCACCATTATACATCCAAATCACATTTTCTCTCAAATCCTTGTTTGCCAAACTAAATCAAAGCATTCTGCATTTAAGTTCTGATTAGAGTTTCCAGGACATACTGTATTTTCTTCAGGATATGGCATAGCAGAATGAGTTCCCAACTAGCCACTGAAGGTTATGTTTGCCTGTTCCCTGTTTTTGAGTAGGCTAATTGCATTGCACTGATTGTATTTTGGAATTTCAAATCTTGTGGCTTTATACTTGCTTATAATAATAAAAGTATTCAGGGAAATACACAGCCAGCTGAATCATCTCTGTGAGATTTAGCAGTATATTTCAACAACCAAAATAATAACTATTACCACTGTGGCAGCATGAAGCTCTGGGCAAATTTACAGCTAATCCATTTGCAAAGCTAAGTCAAAAAAAAAAAATGAAGAATGTGAAAGCACATGGCTACAGTCCCTCAGCAAGTCTGTGACGACAGGCATAGACCTTTCCTTCCAAGGACAAGGAAGGGGTCTCAGGTTTCTTTCTTTCCAATGTTCCTGACAGCAAAGCAATTTGTCAGGGGAGATATTTGGTGTAGTCACATGAGGAGGAGAGTCCTTGACAGTAAACAGTGACCCATCTGACACGGCACAGCACAGTGCAGGAAAGATGCCAAAGATGCCACAGCTTGCACAGCTCAGGTGCCTTAGATCCAGGAGAACGTAAAGTAAGGCCCAGCTGCAGAAATCTAGACCTACAGTGTGAGATCCAACTGGGGTAGCTGAGCCTTCTGAGAAGTCTTAGAAAGGATGCCTATACAATTGTTTCCAGGACTGTAAATGCTTTTTACTCTGAACAGCCATGTTTTTCCAATCCCCTCTACAGATCTGGAAGTGAACTCCGGTTTTACTGACTTGATGCTACACTTTCTTTACAAAACCACAATACACTATTTAAGCAAGCAGTAGAAGAATTAAATCATCTGTTAAGGAAGCTTTCTTATCCAACTGTCCAGGAGCCACTTCAAGAGTCACACTCATACCACCAGAGGCTTTTAACTGCTGCAACCAAAGCCCCTTTGCAGTGGACAGCTCCAGTGAGCCAATAGGTTCATGTCAAGCCTTGCTTGACTCCCCACTCTCACACAGTCAGACCAAGTTTCCCCACTGGCTCAACCCCAAATCTTCTTTATCAGAGTCTCCAATGTTTGGTTCTATAAAGCGATTTATTCGTGGCACAGAAACACAGAAACAGCCCAAGCTGGTGCCTCCAAGGAGGGACCTGAACAGAAGAAACCCTGAGCTTTTATATCCTCACAGTCCAAGCATGTGAAAGTCTCAGCTCTTCCTGCTGAGACCTTGGCTCCTGCTGTTCCTGAGCATCAGGTCCCCTGGCTGTGACCACAGGTCCTGGGCCCTTTGTTGTGCAAAGGGTTCACAGACCTCCTGCCTCAGGCTCCTGCACAGAGCTCAACCTGCAGCTCCACTGCAGCTCCAAGATACCTGCACTGAATGTATTTCTCCACATCATCTCACAACAAAGCTCATCTTTAATATGATGTATCCAAGTGAGAGAATAAAGTTCATTCTTTTCCTTTTCCTTCCACCAAGCGCCAATGGATACAATAAGATATGTAGCATCAACTGGACATCATTTCAAGTCTGCTGGAGTTAAAAGTACGTCTTGATGACTACATGGAGAACAAATATTCCTTCCAGCAGCACATTCCCGAAGTTTATACATCATTTACATACCTTTTTTTATTTTATGTATTATTCTAATGATCTTTGCCTGTCTCCTGTCCCTTTTACAACCACCTTCAACCACAGCCAAGAAAGTATTCAATCTTTCTGCTGGGTTTGGATGAAGTATGTTCTTGCACAGAAGGCCAGCTGAAGGCCGTGTACCAGCGAAACTTCAGAGCAGCCTTCAGACTACAACCAGAATGGAATTTCAATGGCAAACAATTGTTACACCTTATCTGCACAGAGAAATTATCTAGCCCCAGCCCATAAACCCCCACTGGTTTTCCTTACTGACTTCACACCCATCTAAAATTATGATTTTAGAATATAGAAAGAGGAAAAAATAATCTCTATACTCACCCAGCATTCATTTCTGTAAGATGCTGATCACTTTGGCACCAATCTAATATTTGTGGATGTGCAAAATACAATTTATAACCATCCGAAATCCTTCAGGATATGTGCCATTTTGTCTTGTAGTAATCTCATGGTCAAAAATTCCAGAGAGAGTGCTCAGGACTCTACCTGTTGAGCTGAAACAATAAGTTTTTAGAGGACACACATATCACTAGAGAGACCCTTCCTTTCCTCTGACAGGTGTAGAAAACAACTTAAGAGAGCAGAAGGTATTCTGTTATTAGAAAACCTCTATGAATCCAGGCTAATGTTCAGGGATTGCTGATGCTTTTATTGGTATGGACGTAAGCCAAGGATATATTGGAAATCCGTAGCTGGCAAGGACATACCTTTTCTCTCTCACAAACTCAATCCACATACAGAAATGGACAGCTACTTGGATACAGGTAATATTTCCCTGCAGGAATCCTTGCCATTTGCATCTCCATATTCTTAGAGCCCAGCTCCAGACATATAGATATTTTATTTTTAGATAAAACCCCCTCTTCAAAGAGTTTGTGCTGGGTCTGGTATTTCTTCCTCATTTCACAAGGAGGGCTCAAGAGCTACCAGAAGCATTGAGTGATCCCTTCTGCCCTGAAGCAAATATAATCTTTAAACCTTTCTAATATATAATCTCCTCTCCACTGCAATAATATATCAGACTCTTCCTTCTCTGATACAGTCTGCTGGCAGAACGGATTCAGGTTGCTGCAGCAGCCCAGCCAGTGGATTAACAGAAGAATTAAGTCCATACCAGTGCTAAGCAAAGTATGTTGTAGCTTGAAAGTCTACTAATCAGACTAAAGCCTGAGACCTGATATTTAATAACTTTCCTTTCAACTTACTTTATCACAATAATATGATCATCTGTATTATAAGAGACACAGAACTCCTTTTGCAAACTTTGTCAACAATGAGAGCTCAAAATAAAGTTGTCATTCTTCTAAAGAGAGACACGAGGAAAGAAAGAAAAGCAGAATTCAGAAAACCTAACAGAGAGAAACAAAATGAAATAGGAGAATAAAACAAAGGACCAAGGACGGACAAACTACAGAAGCTCAGGCCTCTCGTTGCCTGGGGGCAGCTGCAGCAGAGCATTTTGGTTTGGTCTGTGGCTCTTCCCTGAACGGGGAGGTAGGTACATGCCTGCTGTTTCTATGGTACCATCAGGAAGTCAGAGCTGAGGGTGCTGCAAAATTGCCAGCCAAGCAAACGGTATCATGACATCTCACTCATCAAAACATCTCTTGTTTCAGAGAAATATATTAATGGCTTTTGAGACTGCAGAGCTTTTTTTTACATCTGTTTTTCAGCTGAGAAGTTTCTTTGGGGGCACATGATCACACACCATCACTTTCAGAGGCATGAAAATAACGAAAACATGCTTAAATATGCTTGCAGTTTTTACATCTCTTCAATGAAAACCTAAAACACGTGAAGAAAAATCTCACAAAAATAAAAATATTCCTGACTGTGTCCACATGGAATCTTGCACTGGGAGAACTGTGGACCACAGCAAGGAGAAACCATCCTTACTGGCCACACTCATCTGCTCCCAAAATACATATATTTCATATACTAAGTAACATTCCATCTAGAATCTCCTTGACTCTGGGATCCGTACATGTGGTGACCCTCAGAAAAATCACTGCCTGTTTTTCATATATAGCAGGAGGCTCTGTCATCCAGGAACACCACCTCATAAGGAGAATTCTGCACTGTTTGGTGGACAGTATAACAGGAAAGCAGCTGAGACATGCATAGGCATTGTTCAAGTCACAACTGTATGTACGGTGATTTACCCTGAACAGCTTGCTCAGAGGTCGTAAAAGAAATGTGTTTTACCACATGAGTGCTATATGAAATGACCCCATTGCCAAACCTAGCTAAAAACTGGAAGAGCTACAGAGTATACACAGGATTTATGAGACTAACCTCTGGATTCCTTCCTGAGCCCAGGAAATTGCATTCCTTTGAGGTCTGGACTGATGTTCATTGATAATGCAAAATTATGTTCTTTTGCAGGGAGAAGAAAAGCAAAGCAGAAGCACTGGAAAGCCAAATAGCCTTATGTGGACAACTGAGAGGAACGAAGAAGGACAACTGTCTTAAAAATTCTACTCTTCTCTCAACTCAGCTGAAGGGAGAACCTGTACATGCAAAGGACAGGGAGCAAATTACTTAAAAATTCAAATGTTCTTTAAAATTCAAGCTATTTTTCTTACATTTGTGAATTGAAAGGTAGAGTGGTATTACCTGCCTCAGCTCATTATCATCCTCTGTGTGGTGTCTGTTATATGGCTAATAAGGGAGACACAAATGATAAAAATACCCAGAAAGTAAAGGGAACAAGCAGCAAATGAAGCAGAGAGAGAAGACAGCTCTGGCCTGAGTATGACTGAATTCTCACTGCTTAGGAATACATTACCACCATCCAAGTTCAAAGCTTTCTCTCAGGCCTCAGAAGAGGAAAAAGCCATGTAAGGAGACGAATAGGGCTGGCATTTTCCAAGCAGTTCTTTTGGTAGTGGACAGTGTTTTTTAGGCTATGCAAAATTCACTTTTGTAGTCAGAGACAAGTGGAAAAAAAAAAGAGAAAAAAGTTAATGTTTGTCTGGTCTTCCTCACCCCTCTTCTGGGCATAGTATTCCAGACAAATCAAGGGAAACACAGACAGGGCACAGCTTAAGCCATATATACTAAGGAAACTAAATTGCCAAATGACTCACTTTGCATTATATTATGTGAAAGATAACTCTTGATAAAAGAAAGCTCTCATCTCATGAAATAATAACAAGATTTCAAAACCTATCGGTCTAACATGAAATAAAAATCAAGCCTTTCTTCTGAACCCATCATAAGCACTCATGTACCAATAAACAATAGCCTGCTGATCAGAACACTAATCGGGGAAGCGTGACAACCTCATCAGGCACAGCCAAGACCTGAGCCTCAGCCTCCTAAAGCCCATGGAAAGCCCCAGCTTTTAGTTTACTGGCTATTTCAAGGAGACTTCTACCACCAGTCCTTAAGAGGATTAAATGGAGCTATGCAGCTAAGTGCTAATCTTTTCCCTAGTAGAAGAAATACCTTGCTTACCTCAGGACTCTCTAGCAGTTAGAGAACAAAGGACTGCATTATTTTCACGTCTGATGAGTGACTGGAAAATCTGAATGGAATCACCAAGAGATGAAATAAGTAGAATTTGTTCCTCGGTTTCTACATTGACCTTAAAGTGAGAGAACTTGAGAAAATTTCTATAACTTGTCACTAGAGCTTCAGTGATGGAAAGCAGTTATTACCCCTTCATAAAAGCATTAGTTCTCAACGTCCCACGACTGTATTATTAGTACAATAATGTACTAATAATAACTGATTGCAAAACCTCTTAGTTAAGAAAGCATACAAAACACAGGTTTCAGTGACTTGTTTGTACGTAGATACTGTGTCCTGTGTTAGGCACTGATAGCACCATACATTGTCTTACAGAGAAAAGTGGATTCACTGTGTGCTGAGCAATGGGCACTGTGCAGATCCCAGGAATCCCAGACCAGGCAGGGGTCACAGAATGCTCACCTCTGGCACTGCACAGGGAAACCAACCATCTGCTTGGGACCTGAGCCATGGTGCTTTCACTTGCACATGTCTGTCTTCTGCCAGAAGGAGATTTCTGCTGTCCCTGTGTTCTACAGAAAAAAGCATACAAGTTATTACAAAACAGACTTTTTAAATCATATAATATGTCTCCTTGGAAGTGACCCATAATCTCTTGTTCCTCTTTGCTTTCCACTCTCCATTCCTCCCCTCCTTTCCAACACACACTCACACACTCACATACTTCCCTTTATGAAGGGGAGAAATTTAAGAATTGATACTTCTTGCATGCACTTTTTTTTCCTTCTATTCTTATAATTGTGCAACTTATACCTCTATTTTAGTTGATTTTTTATTTGTCTAGATGGGTTACAATTTTGATTTTAGATATTTCACATACTGAAACTCCACTGTATGTACTGGACTGGAGTGAAATATTTCTACATATTTCCCCATTATAAAGTAGAAACTAGTAAAAAAACCACTCATGAGACAGTAGTGGGCAACAGGGCATATAATGGATCATTTTTTTAAAGCTACCATGTTTCAGCTGCACAGTATTTTCTTCCACAGAGCTGAAGGATGATGATAAAATGATTTGATAAGAAGTATTGGAAATCATTTGTGAGAGTGCAAGACACAATAAATCAGTTACTACAGGCTGCATGCATTAATCTTTCACTGATCACAGGAACTATGAACAAACCTCTGAAGTAACTGAGAGTGAGAATGATAAGAAGTGTTACAGGAGCTGTGACAGGAATATTACCATGGCAATCATAACCAAATTTCTTATGGCCATATTTTTAATCAAAATTACTTTCATGGTGAGTTTTGATTTAAAAGGCAAAACCCCTGTCCCTAGACAATTTTGAAATAACTAACTTCCCTTTTCTATGGGGGTGCTCCTAACAAATGAAATGTACAGATACTTCTGCAGGATACTCGTTTGCCCTTTCTCTTTCCATTCTTTTCTAAGACAATGGGACTCATTTATAGGGAGACTTGTTCTGTAATACCTAGTCTGATGAGAAGGGCAGAAATAATTCAGAACAGAAATTCAGAAAATGAAGCATCAGTCAGAAGACAGCCTCACATCCAATTTTCTCAAGCACCATTTAGTTCAGCTACTGCAGCCAGTGAAACCAGCCAAGACACTACTGAAAAAAAACTGAAAATAATATATTCAAACAAAAAAAAATTATACAGACCGAGTGTGCTCTATTCTACCATCAGGAAATATGTAGTGCAAAAAGAACACATTGTGATCATGGCTTGCCACATGGGAAACTGTTTAATTGCATTTGCCTTTATTGGAGGAAAGGAGACCATGGAGCATTCCCAAAGCTAAAGCAGCACGGTGCCTCTTCTGTCCATCCGCAGCAGCCCAGAGCTTCATGCTGGGGATTTAAAGGGAGGTTTACTAAGAGCTGGTGCCCACTTGTAACAATCAGGTCTCTGTCAAGTGAGAAAGATACAAAACCAAATTAATTATCACTCCTTTAGGCATCACTACTTCTGTGGCAAGTAAGGGGAACACTCTAAATGCTGCAGGGCTACAGTGATGCATGGAAAGATCTATGGCTTGCTCCTGACTTTTAAATGCTACCTGACCTCTGTACTGTTCATCAGCTCCTAATGCATTTTGATGCTTAAAACTGAAAAGGATTATTCCTCCTATATTTTTCAAAATGCAACCTCCCCTAGGAATTTCAGCCTCCAAGAATATCAGCACCAAGTATGTTACCCTGGAAAGAAGAACAACATATAGATTAAATCCCTTATATAATGGATGAACTTTCTAAGACTGTTTCCACATTAGAAACAGATGAGAATTTCCCCTTTTTAGTCACAATCTGCTGAGCTTCTAGAGGATGCATTCAAAGAGACATTAGCACTCACTCATTGCATGTTATATCTAAGTAAGGAAAAATTCCTAATCCACACAAGAAGCAAATAATGGTGTGCCTTGAGGAAAATCTCTTCCTCTGCTTTGCACACGTTTGCTTTCTTGACTGATCACTGCATGATTACTGCATTTTCTAACCACTAATGATCACTGCACATGAGCAAGTCCTATTTATTCCATCTCAGTTTCTGAGTATCTTTTCATGTATTGCTTTCCAGTAAATTGTAGAATTTAGGAGCAAGTAGCCAGGGGATAAGTGCCAGAGCATGAGCTCATGGAGGTACCTGGAGTGCATCTTGCCTGGTGAAGCAGTACTTGATATATAACCCCAAGAAATCTGAAACAGAACTCCATGACAAAAATAACCAATTTCATAGCAAACATATCTTTTAAAGACTGATTCTTCTGCTTCAGCCCAGTAGACCATCCACCCCAGCATCCTGGCTCTGTGCGGTCAAAGAAGTCCACAAGAAAATGCAAAAACAATACAAGTCTGTTGTGGTAACTCTCTAGAATATTCTTTCAGACTCATGTAATTTGTGGTTCTGGGACTCTGAGAAACAGAGGTAGTCCTCAACTAGGAGGAAAAGGGATATTTGGAATGATGGCATTTGTCTTCCCAAGGAACAATTACCCATAATGAGGCTCTCCTGGAGATGGCCAAACACCTGCCTGCCCATGGAAAGCAGTGAATTCTTTGTTTTTCTTTGTTTGTGTGAGAAGCTTTTGCTTTCATTATTAAACTGTCTATCCCAACCATGAGTTTTCTGACTTTTACCCTTCTGATTTTCTCCCCCATTCCACTGCTGGGGGAATGAGCAAGCAGCTGTGTGAGGTTTGGCTGCTGGCTGGGGTTAAACCATAGTAGGTGGCCACCATTGATTACAATATTAATTAATTTCAACTTTAGTCATTAGATCTTCTCCAAACTTATTCTAGTTTTTCAAAATACAACCCAGAGGGCTATAGAGTGGAACTATAGACTGCTTGGCCAGTACCCCATTACCCAATTCCTTTATCCTTAGGCCAAGGCCTCCAAAGCAAAACTTTTATTACACTCTGCTCCAACCTCCTGTTGGCAAAGACAGGAGAGACACTCTCTCCCATCATGCATCCTGATTTGATTTACATAGGGCTTGCAATTGTCCCAGTACTGATCCCAACGATCAGCTACAAACAAAATTATATTTGATACTCACCAGGCCAGGAATTCACTCCCTTTCTGCCCTTGATCAAATACCACCCCAGTGCTGGAGAGGATTTCGTGGAGTCCCCAGTCAAATTGGTTAGTGCACATTGGAGTCCTTCCCAATCTGATTCTCCTTTGCTGGAGATGGCAAGATGATCTAGATACGGCTTTATGGCTGTCCCATCAAGGTTGCCAAAACTGTTATCCCAAAACAGGTTCTTTCACCCAGTGTGCAAGAGGTCAAATCCCACCCAGAGCTGAGGTATTTGATTTTTTTACAGTTCTGCACAGAAAGGGGTGCTGGGTGGCAAATCCACAAAGCCAGCACAATGACTACCAAACCTTTTCATTATTTATACATTTGAGTAAACAAAGGCTTTAAAATGTTAATTGGCTACAAGTTACATCGTTATTTTATTAATTAGTATTCCAGCTTCTATTGGTTAAATTATTCCCTCTTTTCTTGTGCTAATTAGTCTACATGCTCAGTCTTTCCTCTCTTTTGGGTTGGTGGGTTTCTTGGGTCGGTGACTGTGTGTTGGTAGTCAGGATCTCCTCCTGCCAAAATTACCTTTACCCAGTCAGAGCTGATCTCAGCACAGTTGCCAAGTTGGCTTTGTTAATTCCTTCCTTACCTTGGGAATTCTGCTAAATGTCCTTGTGGCACATAACTTCTACATTCTTTGTGTTCACTGTAGTAGTACATCCTTCCCCTCAAGCTTTGCTGACCTCCCCTTCCAGTCAGAAAAAGTTTTTATTACTTGTATGTTGTCGTTAAACATTGGTTTTATCCCACATTAAGATAACACAGGATCTTGTAATGTATTAGAGAACTGACTAAGCTTTGAACTTAAAATAAAAAACCTAAATCTTTACACTTCCAAACACACATAGGAAACAGAAACAAGAAGTGACTTTTCAACTACACCATACAACATATATTCTCATCTTTCGTTTCATTCCTTCTGTCCTGTGGCCCTGAAACTACCCTGCTTACAAAAGCCCCCCAGAGACCCTGCTTCACCTGAGTAAGAAGCTTCTAGTCTTACAGAAGCACATTTGCACTGAAATCTCCTTGCTCAGCACAGTCCCTATTAAAATTCCACTGAAGCCTCAAATACCCATTACTTCTGCAGCCACTTTCTCAAAGATGTTTCACCTCTTCTGTACCTGTGGTTCACTTTTTGCTAACAAAGGCATTTTGACCACTTTCAATCTGCAGTTTCCTCCAAGTTATAGTGCATGTGTATCAAAATGCTTCAGGGTCAGTTTTCGCTTGTGTTCAATCAAACCTGATTGGATCTGGTACTTTCAGGTCTACAGAAAGAAGTTCTTGGTGTTCTTTCTTCCTCAGCTATACACAGTCTTAAAACACATATGGCAAAGTATGAAGAGAGAACCCCATAAGCTTTTTCATGAAGCCTTGAAAAGTACAAACACTGATTGCTCCATGCAGTGTCCAAATGTTTCCATATTGTTATGAGTCCCTGGAGCTTTTCCCAAAGGGTTATTGAGTAGATAGAACAGGAGGATGGAGCTGTGTAAATAAATCATCTGCGTTGCAACACAGAAAAAGATAAGCTGTGTCCAAAGGTCTGATAGTGCGTAAACAGTCTGTGGGCAGCTTCAGGGACACTTCATTTAAAATAATAATCTATAGCTGCTTCATACAACTTAGATTGCATTCACCCAGATTATTTCAGTTTCATGGGCTCTGGCTAAAGGTGAGTTTAGAGATGTTCCGCTCAAGGATGTGCTTTTTCTCACTCGTCTTTGTGGGGCAGTCACCTTTCTATGTAGAGAGACCACAAGTTGTACCAAGGCAAAGATGTACAATTTTAAGAAAGCATTAAGCAAATCACCACTCTCCATTGTTGCCTAGTTCCATGGTAGCTAGGGAAATCATCCTGCCCTAAAAGAGCACTTCAAGGTATACTGTGCCCCTATAGTAAATGTTCACAGAAGCTTACATATAGGGACATTCTGTTTCTTAAGAGACTTGTCACAAGCTTTTCTCATTCTCATAACAGAAATGTAGCGCAAGGTGCTAAATGGGATGACTGTGTAAGAATCAAGATGAGATCTTCCAGTTCAAGCTAGTCCTTTGATACTCTATTATATCTGAAGCACATTTCAATTACAAGAACAGCTTTTCCCATTACAATTTCTATTAGCTTTATCAGTTGTGCTTGGCAGAGGATCTCTTGCAGCTACAGGTCTAATATCTTTAATTAAATAAGTTTCACATTGTTCTTGAATAATGTTGCCTGTATCCAGTAGGCCTGGAGAAACAATATAAAGCACTCTGACTCAACAGCCTGCAATGAAAAGAATTTTGACTTGGGAAAAAAATGTGATCTTAGCCCTATTTGTCTAAATCATCTCTTCAGCAGAAGAAACGCTGAAGAGCATGCTTAATAACAGGCAAAACTGTTTTACTGAAATTAAGCCATTTCTAGTTATTTTATATTACTCTGCCACCAGTTTCTAGTTTCTATTTCCTAAAGATAAGTTTCAAATTTGAGTTTAATTTAAAAAGTATTCCCAGTAAAACTGAGTTGGCTGGAGTATTTTCCTGTATGTGGAACAGAGCTGCTCAGCTAAACCAGTTTTTCAGTCTTTCTTGTCAGATGCCATCCAAGTGATAAATAAAGGGCTTTCAACTGGGTAGCAAAGCTTTCATTCCAGAGCAACAAAAGAAAGAGTTCCTATGTGCTATCATCATCGATGGGGCCACCAGTCAGCTCCCTTCATCCTCTATTCTTAACACTGTTTTCCTTGAACCTGACTGCTGCCTGTGACAACATAACAACTGGATGAAAGCATCACTGACCACACATTGATTTACTGATGGAAAGTATTTTTATTTTTAATGGTAGTTTCCTTTAGATAAATTATTGGCTCAGAAACTCACAATTCTGTAATTCAAAGTATAGATTTGTAAACTGCCCATTGAAGGCTGGGGAAGCTTGGTTTCCCCTCAGAAGGGATTAAAACAGATGTGAGTCATCCCACAGGCTGGAAAACAACACATGGTACTGGATAAACCTCAGTGTTCAGTAAAACAAAATAACCAAATTACTCATACCACAGAGAAACTCCCAGCCTAAGGCCCTGAGTCTGAGGAAAATGTGGATCAGCAGCCCAGAGTTTTTTGACTACTTCAATAAAACAGAAAAATGAGGGAAAAGAAAATGTCCCTTATTCAGATGGAACTGCTTAAATGTGTTTGACTTTCCTTGTTGCTACATGTTGCGCTGCTGCCAGGTCCTACCCACTCACTAAATATCTGGAACAACAACAGTCCATGCAGGGAATGGGCACATAAGGGACAAACAGAAATTAAGTAAGGCACAATAGCATAAAAATTGATGGATGATCAGTATGGGTGAGCAGGAGAGAGACATCCCCACTCTAACTGGTCACACCTTCAGCTATGTGGTACCCATCTACCACTTTGAGGAAGGGTGGGGCAGGAAAATCAGAAGTAACTGAAGGGGCACAGTCTGTTGAATGTACTGTATGAGAGTCCACAGCCCTCTGAGGCCCAGCATGTTCATTTTGAGTAGCCCTTGATCCCTGAAGCAAGAAAACTGAGGGCATGGTTCTTCCCTCAACAGGAGCCAGGCTCCTACAGGGCTTTTGTTTCAGCAGGAACTGGAAACCAGGGACTACTCTGTCAAAGGCAAGATTTTTCTGTCTCAGGGCAATGCAGAGATTTCCAGCTCCTGCTAGCTTCTGTGGTCAGGATGTAAGTCTTGACTGCTCCAGGAGGCAGAATTTGCTCCATTTGATATGTAGCAAGCTGCTGATTGCCACTATCCCACAAAAGCACAAAGTAGATCACAGCCACCCTTGGCAGGTTTGGACATCAGTAAAGGGTGAGAAAATGCACATTCTCCCTAGAAGGTGAGGTCAGTCTTCTCTTGAAGAGTGGCATTTCTTAGCTGTTACTGAGCCCACAGCTGTCTGCTATAGTGGGAAGACCACTGAGGCAGCCAACTCCACAGGGTTCCTGGGAACTCAGCACGGCAGTGGCTTTATTCTCCCCCACCACCAAAATGGAGATAAACTAACTTTCAACATGTGAGAGCAAGTACTTGGCACATCTGTATCACCCTCATCTTGAGCACTGTGCAAAACCCATACTGCAGACCCCACCACTCCTCTTCCCAACAGGAGGTGAGAACTTATGTTCATGAACTCTTCAGCTGGGTGAAGTGACAGATGTGGCTACACCAGGATTGTTCCTTAATGTATTGACATTAATGATTGAGGTGTAAAGACAGTTGAAGACTTCACTCAGATAATTTCAAGCAAACTGTGCATACACACATACACATTGCATTTACTGAGTAGTGCAGTGAAAACTTTAATATGTAACTCCTATGAAGTCAGCAGGAGACACAACCAGGGCAACCTTGGTAAGATTCACTTCTGTTTTTTGAGGTACCAATGAGTTATCACTGCACTTCAGATTAAGTCAGAAGAGTGCCTCTTTCCTTAGCTGAAATCAGAACTACTGCAACCTTTTTACTTAGAAATGGGAGAAAATCATATACCAGAAGGAAAGATGAGTGTACTAATGTGTCATGCCAAAAAAGAGCTGTTTATATCTAGGTTAGTTAAAGGTGCAAGACTAAACAAGTCAATGGAAAACTCCTCCTGTGAGAGTATTTCCTGTTATGAAAGGAGCTGGTTGCAGATTGAGGGCAAAGAGAGATCAGTACAAATGCAATTTACATGATGGGATGCTGGGTTTCTCTCAGACTACAGCACATAGACAGACCAGATGGTGCCAATCTATAGTGAAGCTGGGGCCAAAAGTCAACCAAAATTCAACTCAAAAATGGAAAACTATTTGGGGAATGAAAATAAACAACTAAGCAACGGTGGGGTTTACAGGAAGGCAGTCCAGGAAACTTTTGATGAATTTCCAAGATTCAGTAAGTGCTGAAATACCAACCCTGCCCAGCATCTTTGACAGCTGCCACTACAGCTTGCTCCTAGGGATGTCTGAGTCCATCAAATGTTGCCAGAAGAAGGCCTGTATCCTGCGCCATGCATCTTCCTGGGCTTTAGCATGCTCCCTCCACTGCCCTCCCCACTGCACAAACATCCCAAGCACCCTGTGGATCGAAACCTGGCACAGAGGCAAGTACGGTGGCTCCAAGAGGTGCCCTGCTCCAGAGTAGGAGTAAAACTCCACCTCCCGTCCGTGCTGCTGGAGGCGCTGAACAGCATCCCGGCAATAGAGGTCACTTTTCCAGTTCATGTCATTCAGCCCACACAGGAAGAGGAACTTGGCTAAGGACCTCTCCAAGGGAATGCGACAATTCCAGGTTGCTGGGTCCAAGTGATCATCTAAGACATCTAAAAAATCTGCTAGTCCAGACTCATCACTGATCTTCATCCTTCCCAAGTCATACGGGTGGGGAGGAATAGTGAAGCCATCCCCCTTCAGAGGAATGAAGGAATTAAAACTACTTCCAGATATGCTGACAGCTGCCTTGATGCCAGGTAGAAATGTGGCCATGGAAAGGGCTAGATCAGCTCCTTTAGACAAGCCCAAAACACCAATCCCAGTATCTTTCACCTGAAACAGAATTATGAAAACAACATTATTAACTACTCCTTGTTTCCCGGGCTGACATAACATTTCCAGTTCTGCTTCATCATTCCTCATCCAAGACCACTCATATGCCCCTTCCCTTTCTCTGTTCAGTTTATATTACTCCCTCATCTATCCCTTTGCTGAGCCTCCTAAAGAATGACTATGAATTCTATAGCTCCTCAACACATCTCCTCCTGTGATACAGTTCCCTCCTGGTGACCTCTATAGTCAAAGCCTCTTTGCTTCCTCCACATCCTGACTAGACCTGCTCTCAGTACGGTGTCTTTTACTGCTCCTCTCTCCAAGTCACTTTTTCCTGGCTGTACTTGCATTGAATTTCTTTATTGCAGTTTTTTTTTCTATACTCTCCTACAGCTGACTTGTTGTTTTCTGTTTTGTCTTGGAAGGCATAACAGTCATTACACCCGAGGCTCAGTGAGCCCAGTAGATGTTTAAATCAACTTATCTATAGTGAAAGCCCTTCACATTAAATTCTAGATGTTTCAGAGCTCTATAAGGAACAAGAGAAACAAACAAGGCTGAACTCTTCTCTCATACTGCCTCTAATCCTGGTGTCCATGTAGTAAAAAGTAAATAACATTGCAAAAGAAATATGCAGAAAGTAGCATTCCATTACAATTTTAAATGGTACTTGATTTCTCCTGGTCACTTTTGGGTTAAGTATGATGATACATTGCCATAAAGTGTCTTTCTTGTCCCACACACTTCTTCAAATATAGCCTCAGCTTCCTAAGTTGTGTTACACCTCCAGTGCTACAACTGTAAGGGATTCTATTGTTAGAGTGGTTTATTACTGTCCTACTCAGAACCAAAAGCCTGTAGTATCTCAGAAACAGCAGAAAAAGTCAATGGATTTTTTCCCTTCTAAAATCTTATAAGATGCAAAAGTGGAAAAAAATAAGATTTCCTGCTTAAAGAATTTTGTACTTCTAGTCCAGGAACTGCTTTGATTTAATCTTTCACTAATCCCATTTGCCTACACATTATGGACTGTTACAAGATGTTGTGCAAAACCAGATATCCAACCAACTCCTTGCAAAATGCACATTGAAGCACATGCTTTTCCATCTCCCAAGATCATGCGTCTTTCAGCCAACGTTGTCTCCCTCTAACATCTCAGAAACTTAGTTGCATTCAGAGACACACGGCATTCCAATTAGAAAACTAGAAAAGTTTCCAACAGGAAGAATACCATAATTTGTCTCTTACCTGCTGCTGCTTCTGCAAAAAGTTCACAGCTTCCTCAAAATAGCTTAGTTCAAGAACCTCTGGCATAGCAGGGATATCTTCAAAGCACATGTAAGCAAGAGCCAGAGTCACAAAGCCTCTGCTAGCCAGAAGACTTGCTCTGTATTCAATAAGACCTCCTCCAGATCCATACAAATCGATAAGTCCAGGGAATGGGCCAGGTCCTGCAATGAAAGGGGTGACTATACATACTCAAAAAGAAAGTTCCCACAGTTGTCCTTTTGTGGTTCCCCCTCAGGACATACCAGAACAGTAGGCATCAGAAGAAAATCATCCTCTGAAGCTTTCCATTGTGGCTGTCATTCTCAGTAACATATAAAATGACTGTAAGGACATGAATCTGGGTATTTCTTTTCTCTCTTACAAACTCATTACAGAGAGTTCATGTTAGGCACCCTTCTCTCATCCTGAATTTCAGCGGACATTGGTCTACACGTTCTCAGGCCATTGGGGATCAATGAATAAACAATATTACTGCAGGAGTGGCTCTTTCTTAGGAACTGTGCTAGCAGGTGTCCCAGGGAGATGATACTTGGGTTATGCAAGATACTCAAAAATGCCAGTGCTGAACTGTGCCAATTCAAGCTTCAGTACGATCTGGGTAACTACCCCTGGGCTCCTCAGCTCTGCCTGCAGCAATAGCACCTTCCTTTCTTGATGCTGTTTTGCCCATTCTTATAGCCACATTTCCCTTACAAGATTTGGTATCACTGCAGCTGCAAGGGACTGTTTGTTAATTACAGAGCAAGATGTGTAAGATAATTACAGAGGTATGTGTAAGGTCCACTCAAGGCACAGAAACACTTCAGGGCTAAAGCAGTTTTGCACAGGATCCAGTCTCAGCACCATCTGTGTATGAAGTTGTGAAATATAGCACCTGTTTAATTAAAGATCTTGCTTTTCCCATTTGTCACCCATCTTCCTAAGTATCCCATGCAGTCCAACTGCTCAATGAGGTAGAGACTTCCTTCTTTGGCTTTTCCTTAGCTAAAAAGAGACATGGAAAGACAAGTCCAGAGCCTGCAGGAAGATCTGGAGCAGCTGCTGGAGCAGCCTAGGCTGGCTGCAGCCTGAGTCCAGTGCACCCACCATGCCTCGTCATTCTTCACTCCATGGCCAAGCTGTCATGCATCACAGCTCTGCCAAGGACCAGGGGCCTCTTTGTCCTGTCAGCTAAACAGAAGAGCTAAGAAATAAACACACATTTTTCCAGAGCTCTCACTGCAGGAGAGGTCCAGACCCTCAGCTAGAACAACCAGGAGATGACACCTTGTGTTACCACTGCTGCCCTCCCTGCACCCCACTCCTGCCTTGGCCCTTGCCCTGCCTGGGCAACACCTGCTCCTCCCTGCTCTGCTGTGAGGATCCAAGTACCAGATCAGGCAAAGGCTGAGGGAAGTATTAGCTGAGGCTTTGCTCTGGGTTGCTGAGTGCGTGCAGCGACCAAGGGGCACAATATGTAGTGTTAAGTCACACCCGGAAAACCAGAATGGAATTAAAACTCACCAGGAGGGAGGAAGAGGGTTGCTTTCAGACGACCTTCTCTGACTGAAATCCTCTTCACCCCCTCTCCTAAAAACCATCGTTCATTGGTGCATTTTCCCAGCAAGCGGCTCAGGTCCCCATGGCCCTCATACACTTCCAAGTCCACAAAGAAAGGGGTCAGGACGTTCCTCTTTGCCAGCCGCTTATAGGGCGTTTTGGACTGCAGAGCCCAGAGCAGCCCCATCGGCTCCACTCCCAAATAGCTGCCCCCCAGCGCTGGGGAGCGGCTGAGGTCCAGCTCTCCGCTGCTCCCAGCTCTGTAGTGAGCGTGGGCTTGGAAAAGCTCCCCGCTCTCGTCCACCAGGCTGGCTCGGAGGGTGACCGCCTGCTGCGGCTGCAGACCGGCCACACGGATCTGCACAGGCTCATCGAACAGGCACCTGCGGGAAGGCAGCACCGCCACCCGCACCGCCATCTCAGCGCGGCTGTGGGGAGAGCTGCGGCCTTCTCTGGGGCGAGGCACGGGCCGCCTGAACTGCGTGTGACAGGACCCCCGCCGGCCCGTCCCCTCTCGGGATCAAAACCTTTGCCCGAAGTCCAGGAGGAGGCACCGTGACCGCCTCCTTCAGTCGGCCAGCACGGGCTGCTGGGAGATGTAGTTCAGAGCACGCCTCCCTCCAGGCACTCCGGCAGGGGTGGCACAGCCACTTGCACAGGCACAAGCTGTCACTTGTTCTTGGCGTGTGCTTTTACTTTTGATTAGAGAGAGAGAGTCTAAATTTAAAACCCCAAAGCAGAAAAAAAGAGATATTCAAATTGCCTTTTCCTCCTCCCCCTACCCGACTCCAGGAAATTTGAAGTTTGACTGGAGAACTGGCTTGGGCACCTTTGCCAAGGCCCAGTAAACACAAACAAGCAGGAAAGCCTGAAGTAGCGTGACATGTTAATCTAGCCATGAAACAAAGCCTGTTAACAAATCCCTCTTGAGCTTTCCGCAATTTTTGGACAAGCACCACAAGGTAAAATGAAATTTTATGCTACAACTATGCTTCTTTAAAAAAAACAAAAGAAGCAAACAAACGAAAACGATTTTTCTTCCCACTAATCAATCTTGTCTAAAGAATATCTGTATTTTCCTAATTAATATATGGAAAATAAATTTCCTCTGTATTGCTTATGTTTCTAAGGAACTGTCTGAAGATTTGACGATAAACACCATCTTTTTGTTTTCATAAACAACAATATTACATTTTTGAAATGTGTATTTAACAGCTTTCTAGTTCTACCCTGGGGGTCTCAGACATGTGAGTAGTCTCATCCCATTCTATGGAAATACAAACAGGAATTATGGCTGCAGAACTAGGCTCCTGGTTCAAACAACTTGCCTGACCATGTGCTAAGCAGCAATAAATGGCAAAGGAATGCAAGAGTCAATGAGCCTACAAGCTGCAGAATCACACATCATACCACAAGACCACAGATGATATGCAGATTGACTGGCAAAGAAATTCTAAATCATCACTCCGGATGCAAGAGATTGAAGCTACATTTAAAGAAAACAGTGGAAAGAAATAAAAGCAATAAAAACATGTCGCTTAACATGGAAAACAGCCAACACTGACTTTTGCACGTCCTCCTAGACGTCCTCCAGTCATCATATTATTTGGAAAAAAAAAGAAATTCATACAGAAATAAGATTTTAAACTGACCTGTTTATTGCAGAAGCTGTAGTTTCTCACCATCAAAACACCACAGCCACTGAACTTAGTGAATTACAACTGGACAGTACTTGTGCCTTAAGCAGAATGCATATGTTGGACTGGTGCAGTCTGGTGCCAGGTGGGTGGCAGAGCACATCCTTCCTTGTCCACTTGGGTTGTTATGAAAACAATCTGTAGATCTGAACAAACAGTCAGGGCTTCTGTCTTGGGATTTTCAAAACCTGGATTGCCTCTGTTCAAATTTTATTTTGCTCACCATCACTGCGGCAACATGCAAAGGCCTAAAAATGCTATTATCAAAGTATCTACTTACAAGCCAAAAAATCTGGCCACTTGGTCTGGACTCTGAAATCAAGCAAAATAGCCGTGATGTGTTTGGCAGGTGTTGTTGATGATAATTTAATGTTCAGTTCTTTTCGCGTTACTCATATTTGTACTCCAGTCACAGATGCTGATGATTGTATCACATCAGAAACAGACATCACAAGCTTGTGTCTCCCACCTCTGCTATAGCATTTTCACAGTTCTTGTGAGACAATCTAGTAGCTGATAATAGCTGTACTTAAGGTCATATTCCATGTCATACCAATAATTCACTGAGGAGACAAGAAAAAGGAAAAACATTTCTAAGGCTAGAATGTAATGATTTACGAATGTGTTCATTGACTGTTTTACACAGCTCAGTTAGTACAGGCTTTTCCTGATTACTGACTGAACTTTGAAATGAACAAATCTTTGACTACAGCCAAAAATAACATAAGCAAGCAATGGAGTTCTTCAATAGTGCTGCCAATGCAACTCTTGTCTTAACCTAAACCAGCTTCAGATTCTGTACTGGATGTTCCTTGGAGCAGAAGCTGGCAAAATGCTTAGGCACAGAAAATGTATGCTTCTATTTAGACAAAAAACACCAAACTGCAAAGTTTAATATCTAGATGGAAACCCCTCTTGCTTATAAAGGATGACAAATTCACCACTACTTCACAGTGGTCATCAATTAGACAGTGAATTAATTCTGCTTCTTGTGTTAGTTTTGGGTTACGTCTCCTAGGAAAATTAAGCCATGCACTGTAATATTGTAACAATGCTGCTTAGAGGAGGATATGCTCTAGCTTCAGTCATTCACTGGACCAGACACAGAGAATATTGATTTTTCAAGTGTATACAGACTGTACTGCAGTTAACAGACTAAAGGACAAATAAACTAAAACTCTTATATTTCATCTAAACAGAGGGAAAAAAAAGAGTGGCCAGGGGCTTGCAGTTGGGAACAACTCTACTTTTTCTAAAAAATCTTGAAGGACTGATGCAGCAGCACTGGAAAAAAAAATCAGAAATACTACTTTACTGCTAGCTTGTCTTTTTATCACAGAATCACAAGCACTGAAAAAAAGGGCCTTCAATATTTGCAGTGTTACACAAATACTAACGTTATGCTGTTCAAAATACCTTTTCTTTGAACAGCATTATCAGGATTACTCCAGGTAAAGGACAACAAAAATCTCTTCCTCAAACCTGCAAAACTTGCACAACATAACAATAATACTTTCCACCATCCCCACCCCTCCACACGCACCAAATGAGCAATGCTTGAAATTCTGGAACTCATTTGGGGAAGGAGACAAAAAAAGAGATAGAGAGATGATGATAAATCCTAGAAAGAAAGAGGTTACAAGACTTTTTATAAGCGCAGGGAAACAGTAACACAAAAACAACCTTATTAGCAAGGTAAGAGACTGGCTCAGAGCAGATTTCAGCTCATATGAAAACAGAGTATCTTCCATGCTACATCCATGTCTACATCCATGCCCAAGTCACTCTCCATCAGGTTTCCTTTTCTTCCTCCAGATTTTTTTGTTTGCCATACGATAAGAGTGCATGCAACATGCAGTTTCTTTGCAAAAGGGATGTAGATGACCAGTTGCAGTTAGCAGGCTAGACAGACAAACTGCTTAGCTGCATGTCTTAAAAGAAACCGGATCATGTTCACTGCATTAGATATCCTGCAGACTTGACAACTGGAAGTCTTTTGTCTTCTGCTATATGCCTAGCATTTGTAAACAAAGCTACAAATTATAAGCAAAACAGGCTGCAAGGAGGCAGTCCAATGGGATCTGCCAAGATTGTCATTCCCTCCTGCAGAGAGGCAGATAACTTGAAAGGGACCATTGGTCCCACTGATGCTTGCTGTGGGATATTTAGCTGCACACCCACCACAGTTCAAAAATGCATCTGGAAATACTATTTTACCTGCTATACAGCCATGTGATTGCTGAACATGATGGAACCAGAGAGAAGGCAGATATAACATCTCACCAGCTTTCACTGTACACTGCAAAGGTTTTGCCTGAGCATACTCTGGGTACAGTTCTAGATCCGGGTTCAAGGGGTCCAGAGGGATCCACGGCACCTAAAGGCAAGAGAGTGTGTGTATATGGTACTGACCCTGGCAAAAAAATCCAGCAAGCTTCCAGAAAAACAACTGATAATCAAACTCACTAGGTTACAAAACATGTACTTTGTCTAGCAAGACATGTACAGTTACACAGCTTTCCACATTCAATTGGGAATAGGTCAAGGATGCAAAAATGTGCCTCCTTCAGTGACGCATTTCTAATTAGGGAAAAGGCGATAAATGTCATCCATGAAATTGGAGTCTCGTGGCATACTTTCAAAACACCTCCAGCCTCTTAAGTAACTTGTTCCTCCTACATTCAGTATTTAAATATTTTATCTGCACCACTCTTTTTGGAAATTGTTTCTTCTTCTTAAGCTCTCTGGTCTAATTTTTACTCCCAGCAGCTAAAACAACCCTTCTTGCTGGGAAATTCCTCTTGCCTGCATTAATTTCTTCTGTGCCCTACAGAATTATAAACCACAGCATTCCACCTTACTGCGCCTACAGGAATGAGATTCCAGGAGCACTACTCTGGAAACAGAGAACAAGCCCCAGCTCAAGTTCTCTTGTAGCAGTACTCACACTTTGCAGAGGCAAACAGTGAGAGATTCTACTGAGGTTTGTAAAGTTCCTCCAGATCTAAACATTTTAATCAAAGAAATATTGCTACTACTAAGAAAACACAACATATTAATTCAGACACATATGTTTCATTGCACTAGGTAATACCACTGTAGAGCAAAATGCAGACCTGAGTAGAAGGCCAAAAGAAAGTCAACATAGAAGGTTCTATTTCAAACTTAATGCAATCAATCCCTTTATTGTTGACGCATTTAAAAGTTCTTTACCAGATCTGTTTAAGCTTGGTGCAAGGAAACACTTTATGATATTAATGGTTTCAGGTGTGCAGTAAAAATCTTTTCTGAAAGCTGGGTATCCATTGCAAATAGTAAAAGACAAGTGAAATATCTGGGCATTCTCTTTCAAGTAATGAAGAATTTCTGAACATCATTCAACATGTTTAGTTTGAGGGCTCAGAAATGCCCCAAACTCTTTCTACTGTACTGATTGTGTTCTTTGTAGACTTTTTACCTTATCTGCAGTCTTCTCATCCACAATTTCAAATGAGCCATCTTCTGATACCTGGTAGGTTGCTGGCTGATAGAGCTCTGAACCCAGATAAAGAATTAAATTACACAATTCAGAGAACATAATGGTAGGGCATGTGACAATTTCAGCAAGTAAAAAAAAAATTATGACAAAAGCATTTAAAACTTACTGTAGTCTCACTATTCTTCCCTTTGTCCATTTCAAATTGTATCCAGTTTCTTAACAGTTTTTTTTTAAAGTCAGTCTAAATACTAAACTGCCTTCCTGTTTAGAATTCCAAACTTCTTTCTTCTCAGGAATTATTCTCTTCAAAACCCATTTGTATCCCAGTTCTATTTTGTCCTAGCAACCGTCTTCTTTCCTTTTCATAAGTCATAAATGCATCCCTGACTTACACATCACTCTATATTCGGGTGTTTCTTCTTAGGTCATCTACCAAGGAAGCACTCACAAGAGTTATTAGTGGCTTGTGGACAGCCTTTCTAATTTTAATTGATGGGGCTCATCAACTGCTTCAGATACTGCTGGGGCTCATCAACTACTTCAGATACTGAAGGGGCTTATCATTGCTTCAGCACACGTGGTTTTCTAAGCCCTCTCTTGAGAGAGTTTCTCTCCATTAATCAACCTAATGCTCAAAAAGATGGAATTCTCTTTTCATTACACACTGTGAAATGTAAGTATTTTCTCTGTTCTATGCTTTAACAGTAACTTGTTTTACAAAGTATGACTCATATCACACATATGTATTTCATACATTTACATACATATGACACCACCTCTCCAAGAAATGCTGAGGAGCTGGGGTGTTCAGCCTGGAGAAAAGAAGCTGCTGGGGAAACCTTATTGTGGCCTTAAAGTAACTAGTGCCAGGACAAGGGCTAATGGTTTCAAACTGAGACAGGGCAGATTTAGATTGCATATAAGGAAGAATTTTTTTACAATTAAACAGGTTGTCCAGAGAAGTTGTGGATGTCCCGTCACTGGAAGTGTTCAACATCAGGCTGGATGGAGCTTTGAGAAACCTCTTCTATTGAATGGCAGGGGGATTGACTCGATGACCTTCAAGGTCCCTTCCAACCCAAACCATTCTGTGATTCTATGACTTCAAGGTTGTCAACAAAATCAAACCAGTATAAATAAAATACTGTAGCAGCACATGTCTATGCAAAATTATATTTGTGTCATAGAGCACTCTGCATTCACTTAATCTAATGGTTTGAAAGTCAAAGAATGGGAAAATTAAGTCTTATGAGGCATAAAGTTAAGCTGTCCATCTTCTAGATGACACTGCAACAAAAGAAGGTACTGCTGCGCACACAGGAAAGCAGCATAAAAAGAAAAACAGGCAATGTGAAGCAATGGTGCCACAAGAATCTCTTTTTTCATTTCTCCAGTTTTCAGAGATTCAGTTAGTTGCTTGAATATTTCATTAAAATACAACTAATTTTTCAGCTTTCTGGCTTTTTTTTTCCTAAAGAAATGCAGGCAGGCAGAATCCAAACCTGTAAAACATCAAAGATGGCATGCTAAATCACTTACAAGACACATAAGTAATGTAAGTATTCTAAAGCTGATGAGACTGCCATGAGTATCAGAGAATCACAGAATCAATTAGTTTGGGAAAGACCTCTGAAATCATCAAGTCCAACCTATGACCAAACACCACACAACCTATGACCACACCACTAAGTGCCACGTCCAGTCTTTCCTTAAACACCTCGAGGAATGTGCCTCCACCACCTCTCTGGACAGCCCATTCCAATGTCTAGTCAACCTTTCTGTGAAGAAATTCCTCCTATGTCCAACCTAAACCTCCCCTGAGCACAGCTTGAGGCCATTTCCTCTTATCCTGTCACTGGTTGCCTGGGAGAAGAGGCCAACGCCCACCCGGCTACAGCTTCCTGTCAAGGAGTTGTAGAGAGTCATAAAGTCCCACTGAGCCTCCTTTTCTCCAGTTTAAACAACCCCAGCTCCCTCAGCCACTCCTCATAGGACTTACCCTCCAGAACCTCCATTGCCCTTCTTTGGACTCAATCGAGTATGTCAATGTCCTACCTGAATTGAGGGGCCCAGAATGGGACACAGGACTCAAGGTGTGAATCAGTGAGCCTGTTAGTTTACTGGACTGGAAAATCTGACCTCAGAATAACATTTGTATTACAAACTACCTGCAGCATGAAACCAAAGAGATTTCTGTTCTCATTGGAAGTGTAACACTGCATAAACATCAGAATGTTATCACTGCTTCCTTTTTTTCATATCTTTCGATGTTTTAATCTTTCCTCCTTCCAACCTCCAGACATATTGCACAGCAAAATGATGTACCATATGGGATGAAGGGACGGTCACTTGGTGGATGCAGTAGAAAATATTTCTCTCCAGACACCACACAGTACAAGTTCTCATAATGATCTTTATGTACTAGAATTGAGAAAAAAAGAAATGTGAAGAAAGAGAGAAAATCCATCCTATTTCCTTCTCTGCAGCAGAAACCATAGTAAATTGAAAGCGTCATCTTTCCCTGCTATTATCAGGTTGCTTCTTCCTCTTGCAGCCAGTGGAATAGGAAAGTAAGAATATCATGCTGTAGCAAGTGCATTCAATGAAGGAAATTGTCAGTGCCTTGCCTGACACAATGCCAGGTAGATGCACCCAGAGACACAGCAGCAAGAAACTGCAGAAGAGCAGAACAAAGAATGCAAAAAAATCATGTTAAAATAGAACTGCCTTGCCATAAAAACCACACTGTCCTCCTGATCCACCAACTCAAAACAAGCCAGCTTAAACCTACACTGAAAGCACACATAAGTTGCAGTGCCACAGGATACGTACAAGATGTCACAGCAGCTGACTCCCCAAGCCAGAAATTCACAGCATCAGGCTTCTTCCCTGTATGGTCAGGGAAAAGAGATATGATGACAACAACAACAAAAAAGAATTTGTGTCATTTTTATAAGCATTTCAAATCATTTTCTGCCAAATTCTGCCCTATAACTTCCTTCATAACTATGACAGTTTTCATTGCAAATAGCACTCTGTGAACAACAGCAACCTCCTTCTACACTGGAAACACTGAGCCAAAATGTGACTCTAGATTACAAAAAAGCTGCTCGATGTAAAGAAGTGCTATTATGCCATTTTTTCAGTTGTGAAGGTGCCAATAGACAACTGAGATACTGATTCCAGAGTAATCCAACCCCAAAACTTGGTTAGGTATTTTAACACTTCTGCTTTCAAAGAGGATGAAACCAGAATGAGCAGTGGTGTTCAGAAAGAGAACAAGCATTCACCATGTACCTTATATGATTGTTTTAAAGCTCCATGCAAAATATTTACTGAATACGTGAAAAATAGAGGGTTTACCCAGTGCCTCACTCATCCATGGTATGTCAGGCTGCACATCACAGACAAGTTCAGGGAACTCCTCGGTGAGGTTTGAACACTGCTTCTGCACATAGAATACGTTGGGAGAGGTCACTCTCTTCTCCACAATGTCCAAAAAGTCCGTGAAAGGCATTTGGCGCTCCTCTGGCATGACAAAACGGTCCTGAAACACTGCATCCGCATAACCATTTGGTGTCACTGCCACACTCACCATCTTGGGACCTACTACCTCCCTGCAAAATAAATCAAAGCTTTATATCCAGGCCTGCAATTGGCCCATGTATTAAACACTGGTTATTTTAAAAAACAGGTTTCATGAGCAGCAAAAAATAAGATCCCTGTCTTTCCATGGATGGGTGTCTCTAGATTAGATCTTCTACTGTCTGGTAAGGACTCTGGCATTCTGCTCCAATTGCTACCTGCACTCAAGGCAACTGTAATATCTTTTTTCCTTTCTGAATTCTCTCCTGACAGGACAGTTCTCAAAGGACCTTCCTTTTCCTCTACGCAGGCAGAGGGCCTCCTTTAGCCACTGCTCTTCACCAGTCACAGCAGACCTTGATATTGCAGTGGCCATTCAACCCAGCCAAATCCAAGGGTTGAACCCTTGGATGTACCATATGGCGTGAAGAGACTGCCATGACTGGGAGAAGGGGTGGACAAAAACCAATAGACACATACCCCATGAGGTTAACAGTCCTCAGTTCCATAAGATATTAAGCTTTAAAACCCAAAGGTTTAGATCTGACCCACAGATTTTAGGTTTAACTGTAAGGCCCCTCTTAAAGAAGGGCTTTTCTTTAAAATTTCAGTCATTGTTAAAATGCCCATCATTTGGTTTTTTGAAGAAAACAAGGTGTGCTCAGTCACAAACAAGTAAGTCTGCTCTTACAGTGCTACAGCCCCACTCCAGCTGGCTGGGTTTCAGAGCCTGAGTCTTGGCTGCACATAGCCAAAACACCCCCCTCCTGGCTGCATCGGAACTAGTAAGACAGTATGCGTGCTAGGAAGACACACCTGATCTTGGGAAGACTGAACACCTTCATACAGAAGCGGGGAGGAATCTGAACTAATCTCACAAATAAAAGCAAAGATTAACCAAGGGGTTTTTAGGGAGGTCACCCCAAACTGAACACAAGTCCTGCTCCAAAGCTTGCTCCTACCTGAGGTATGCTGAGGTCCATTTCTCCAGAGCTGGCCAGTGGCTGATGGCATTGTGAATTATACAAGGTTTATTCGGACTCACCCACTCTCGATAAAACTCCAGCGGGGATGGAGGCCTATCAAGATAGGGTATGGACTCCGGCCACCCCAGCTCTGTCCAGGAAAACGACAGTGTTACCCAGCATCCTGAGAGAAGCACCTCCTAACAGCACAAATGTGCTTCAAATGCCACACCACACTGAAATCACGCAGTGCCCCCCACAGACCCAGAAATCACTCTGTTAAAACCCAGAGGGTGTTAGGGGGGTTTCAGAGCCAGATGGAAACCTCAGGCCAGCACCCGTGAGGATGAAGGGCCTGGGCTACAGGAGGTGCACTTCCCCTATAGAGGTGATACCACAGGATGATTTTCTGGAAGCTGGATCAGTGCTTTGTTTTGCTATTTTGTATGTAGGGAAACAACCTAAAGGACCGTTTTCTCGAGTTTCGCTTTCCTTCTGCGGCGGCCTTTCTGCTTCACTTTCACCTCGGAACCATCATACTGGTAGCAGAGCGGGTGCCGCACTTCACCCCACGCCGCTGCCGCTTGCCGAGGCG
>VZRZ01001707.1:195244-278920 GCA_013398175.1 Climacteris rufus | reverse complement strand
CGCCGGCCCAGGCACCGCCCGCTCCGCCCCGCCCCTACCCCTGCCCGCCCCTTCCTCCGGAACACGAACCTCGGCCGCACTTTGGGTAGCGCAGCTCGGTAACAAATGGTCACGTTTTTATTGAAATAGTTTAAGACACGGAGTACAAATGGATACAGAGTTAAAAACAGCTCCCGGGGGAGCCTCACAGTGCAAAAAAAAAAAAAAAAAAACCAACCAAAAAAACCCACAAATGAGCTTTTAATTGTTTCCCCAAATAATAATTAAAAAAAAAAGACAAAGTATTATTTTACCTAAAGCCAAAAGTATAAAAACACACATTTATAAATAAAGCAGGAAGGGGGTTTTTTTGTTGTTGTTTTGAGTTTTAAAGGAGTGAAGGAAAGAAAAGCGCAGTGACGGGAACAGGGGTGAGGAGGTGCCTGCCTGGAGTGAGGGCGCAGGAAGGGCAGGCGGGGCGGACATGGCTTGTTCCCAACGCGGCTGCCCCGTGGTGACACACGGACACAGCAGGGGACACACGGACACAGCCCCTGCTGCCTTGTGTCACTCGCGCACACGACCTGAAACATGGGGCACGCCGGACGTACCCAGAGAAGGAAGCTCCTGCTCTCTTGGGGGGCTGCTAGAAGACTTGTCTACCTTTCAACGAGGTTTTTTGTCATTTAGTGTCCTGGATGCTATACATCCTATGCGGGGGTAGGCGGGGGAGAGACACTGTATACATGCATGAATTTACCAAGGGTTTTTAAATACCTGCATTTCATTTTTTTTCCTTATATATAATTATATACATATTCGTTCTTTTTAAAAAAACTAAGTTGGTATGTTTCTACTCCCGGGAAGAAGCGTCCCAGTTCCTCTGAGTCGTGATGAAGTCTGCAAAAGGGGGGCCTGGGGAGGGGGCTGCTGTAAGGCCATGCCCCAGTCATCGCCTGGGAGATCACATGGAAAGGAGAGGACAACCTGAGAGAGAAGGTGGAAGAAACAGAGGTGCCCATACACACAGCCCCTGGGTGCTGCTGAGGGATGGGGAGGAGGAAGGTGTTACCTGCATGCAGCAGGAAATAAAAGAGAGTTTGCTGCCCTCTCCAGTTGCAGCCCTTCCTAATGTCCCAGTTCAAGACAGCCCTCAAACAAACTGAGGGGTTCCACAGGCAAAGTAATACTATTTATATGATGGAAAAGAAAATTAAAACTCCTCATTTTTTAAACTGGAATGTTGGGTTGGGGGCGGGGGGGAATATATGTAAAGAGGATAGGTAGGTCCAAATTCATTTTTCAGGCTTTATATTAAACAAATAACTTATCTGAATACAGGTATCTTGCTGTGCCTATGCTAACACCTACACAAACCAGTAAGAGGGATCACAAACCAGTAAGAGGGACAGACTCAAATTTATTACCTCCTCCGACAAGCCTCTTCACTTCCCAGGCAGTTACCATTCATTATTTCTCTACCTGGCCCAATGGACAGCCTGTGGTGAAACGTATTCACAAGGTGCAAATGCAATGCATTTATGCTCTCTTTGTTCTGTAAACTAGAGGTTTTAGGAATATTTCCTACTGCCAGCAATAGGAAGTTAGCAGGGAAGAATTAGTTGGATCAGTCTCAAATCATAAAGAGCAACGCTATCTCCTCATCTCTCTCAGCAACAAATTTGTGGCACCAGCATCTCCTTTACTGGGCTTCTACTACTCAATTCATAACATCAAAGCCTTGAACAAATAGCTCACTACTTTGACATTTAAGAAAAAAATAGTTGCTTAGAGAACAGCAAGAGAGAAGCAAGAGGCCCAATAGAACATATTTAAAAACAAACCCCTTCCAATTCATTCTTCAATTACAGATCACCATCTCCAAGTCCTATATCTACTTTCCTGAAGCCTTTTGGTACTGTATCATTCACAGGTATTGGCCAAATGGCGTTCTTCAGGCCAAAACCACCTCTACTTCTATTCTGTTTTCCTGAGTCTCCTACATATACTATTCTAAATTTATTTTAAACTACACAACCATTCTCCAGCTCATCTACTTGCCCAACACTTTTCTTGCCATCATTCTGATCAGATTTTACCTCTGGTTTCCTGTATACAGCCATGACCCCAAATAAAATCCACTCCAGGAAACCCACTCTGATCAGCTTATAAATCAGACTTATTTCACACAACTCATTTCCAAGGGGCTTTGTTTCATATCTCTATGCCAGCTTCACTGGTTGTTGCCCTTTACCTTAAGGGCAATTTCATTCTCGCCATTGGTTCTTCTGTATCATCTCTGACCTTTTTGTCACTACTTCAAAGTTTAAATAATAACATGGAATAAAATTGCACAAGGAAGTTATATAAAGAACCCTCAAACTGTTATCAACAGTACCAAAATATACCTGGGCTCAAGGGACTGCTATTTTTCCTGAGTGTCTTGTGGCCCCAGTACAGCAAGAAATTTCCTGTATACTAGGACATACGTTCACAGTCTAAAAGTGGAGAAACTGGTCACCGTGAAAGCAAACTTGACTGACACTAACTCCCATCACAGACCCAACATGACTGCCATCACACATTCCACTCATGTCATCTCCAGCTTACCTTTTCACTCAAAGAAACTGCCAGAAATTTCCTCTCTAGTTACCAACTTGCCTTCCTTTGCAAAACTTGTCTGTGCAAGAGAAGCTGCCCATGGGACCGAGCACACCAGCTGATTCAGCACAATGCAGTGCAGAGACAGGACTAGAAAATAACGCTTTTAAAATTTCAGTACAAGCCCATGGAGGGAAAGGTTAGCAAGGACACCTGAAATGTGATTAGGCTAATTTCAATTACAGGCAGAAGTAGCTGGAAAGCTCTCAAAGTGTTCCCCACACTGCCATGCCCTGTAGTACTCAGCAGTGATCAGGCAGCAAACCTGTTAGGGGGGAGAGAGAACTGCAGATTATTCAGCCCTAGAGTTACCCAAAAGAAATAGGTCATCCTATGCCAGTCTGGCCAGACCAGTAGCAAAAAGGCTGCACTACAGATCTGCAGTCACAGAAGGACAGAGAAGTCAACAGACCACATTTCCAAGTGCTACAGGGTTTCAGAGAGACAACAGCCAGGACAGTAAAATGAAAGAAAACTGCTTCCATGCTGTAACCTGTGTAACCAAGTGATGCAGTCTGGCTGCCTCTGACTGACTTCCATGGATGCTAGCAGTCTCTCTCCCACCAAAGGCTTGTTGCTTGCAGTAGTTTTATGAACTGGGATTACATTGTTCTGCCTTAAAATAAATGCAAGACAGACTGGCGATGGAAGAAATAAAACATTTTGTGTATTTGCCCCTGTTGTTGAAAGGAGTGGGAGTAAGGGGGAAGGTGCTGAAGAATTTCATTGGTTTAAAATATTTTTTCTTAGCTTATCATTGACCTAAAAAATATCACTGGACATTTTTAAGCCACAATAGACACAAGTTAGCATGGGTTTAGAGAAGCTCTGCAGGGCAAGAAGAATATTGCACATACAAATGCAAGAAGAGAAAATTTTCTGTTTCTCAGACCAGAAATTCATGAAAAGCCAAGAGGTTGGAGGCAGGGGAAATGGTGGTAATCACACCCCAAAATATCTCATCTGAAGTTCTTAGGAAATAATTTTCTGTGGGGAGTTGAAATAGCTTTACAAAAGGTAAGAGAATCCCAGCTTTCTTGGGATGTAAATATTCTGTTTTCCTGTAAAGGCAAGAAGAAAACGTTTTCATACCACAATGAAATGAACAAATGACATCGATGAGCCATGGCACTGAAGATCTCTCAAATCCAGACTTACACTGTAAGAGATGGAAACCAGCTTTTCTGTGTCATTTCTCCACAAATAAATCATAATCCCGAATTTACCAGTCGTGACAACATCAAAGTAAATATCCAATTTCTAATCATGAAAGGTGGCTGAAACAAACTTTTGTACTGTATCTAAATCAAATTTTTAAAATGTCTGCAGAAAACCTGGTCTGAAGTATCACTATAACATCAAATTCCAGATTAAAAATACCACTAATGAATTCATAAAGTAATCTCCAAAGCATGACCAAGGGATACAGGGTCTTTCCCTCGAGGTGAATGCAGACAAAATAGAATGTGGGGACTGTTTTGACACAAGAGAAAAGCAGACAGGGTCGTCATAACAACAGCAGGATTACTGCAGGGAACAAAACTAAGGCAGGAAAAGCAAGAACAGCAAGACAAGATCTAAGCAGAGAACAGTTCATTAATTGCACAGACACTCCAGCCTGTCTCCCTGTTGGGGGCTTATAATACAGAGATTGTTTCTCGCTGGGATATGGCAAAAGGATTGACAGTTTTTTTTAAAGGACAAAGATAACAGCCACAAACGTGGCAGAGAGCAACAGTCAAGAGAAATAAATTAATAAATAAACCCATTAAAAGTCTGCTTCTTGATTCTCATGAAGCCTTGGAGAGGAAAGGATTGGCTTCACTTGGATGCCTTCGCTTTTAGTCAGCAGTTCAGAATTTCTTGGATAAACTGAATTTTCTTTGTATATTTAGGTGTCATACATCCTGACCTCCTGGCTATGAAGAAATTTCAAGGCAATTTCTCCAAACTCCTCTTTCAAGACTTCGTTTAGAGACAGGAAGTTGAAGACCATTGCAAAAAAATATTAAAACTGTGGCCAGCACATTGCTAAGAATCGGAACAAGTCAGTTGTTGGAGCCTGAAGAAATCAATTTGTAAAGGTATCCCCACCAGCCCTAGACCAGGTGATGGTAGCATCAGTCTGAAATTCTCTCTGTGGTCCTCTTCTTAGGATTATTTCTGTGTATTCACAAACACCTGAAAACCACTCTTAGAGTTTTTTGTCCATGCGTCGTTCCACAGCTTGTAGCAATAGCTCCGAGTACTGTTCCAACAAAGCTAGTGTCTGTTCATCTCCCAGACTCTTGGGGCTCGGTAGGTTGGCACCACATCCCTCATTCAGTGGGCTAGTGTTATCTTGTGACTTCACCAGTGCCTCCTTATCCTTTGGAAGCTCTTCCTCATCCTTCAGAGAGTCCAATTCTTTCTTCATTGTGGAGAATGTTTCTGTCAGGAGGCCTGCTATTTTATCTTTGTCAGTAGAAGATTCTGTATCGTTTAATACCTGAAAACATAGGGGGGGAAAAAAAGAATGCATTGGGGTTTAGGCAGAGCACTAAGCAAGCAATTTTAGCCCTTTAGGGAAGTGAAGCCATATAAGTTTGCAGACCAATCAAGTGTACTTTTCTTCAACATTTGAGACTCCTGATTTAAACATATAGCAGGACATGCATTCAATACTCCTAGTCACACAAAATCCAGAGGCATTACTCTAATAGGACAGAGATGGGAAGTAAATTTTTGGGTAGTGTTCCCCTTACAATAGGCTTAAGGAGGTGCTGTGTTTCCCAGCTGCAGCACTGGGCTACAGTCTCCTGTCCCTCCTGTCTGCCAGATGCAGCTGGTCCCAGGAACTGAGCAAGGTGAGAGAGCTAATGCAGGCACTGTGGCCAGAGCTGGAGAGGACTGTGTGGCAGATGCCCACCATGAAAGTTTCTCATTACAGGAGACTTGACACTAAGCAAAGAAATGAAGAGCTGTTATATTGCTCTGTGTGTAACTCGGTCTGGCAGTGAGAGGGACAGGCGAATGGTTGCATGTTCCCTCTCACAGCAGGATTGCCATGGTATCTCACATTTGCTAATCCTTTTCCCAGGCATCAAAGACAAAGAACAGATGGGGATAATAAAACTGAAAGCTCCTATAATATTTCATATCCCTGAAGAACCGAATAAATGTTAACTAATTCCCTAATACCCCTTTGAAAAAGAGCATTCTGTTATCTTCAGTTTACAGATAGGCTAAACAGACTGAAAAGTTAATTGATTTGCTCAGAGTACCATAACAAACCATTGGAAAATCCAAAAGCTGGAAATTGGGAGCTCCTGCATTCCTAGTTCAAGTTGAAAGTGCAGTCAAGTAGACAGCCAGGCAAGCCTGTGTCACTGAACGCCTTGTGGCAGCAAGCACTTCTATTCGATGTCTGTGGGCTGTAAAGCCCAGCTACTGCACCAGAGCCCACGTCTGAGGTCACTCACCATGCGGTAAAGGTGGATGGCTCTGCGCATGCTGTCCTGGAGCTCGGATACCACGTGCTCACACTGCTCTATGCTGATGCCCGATTCTGAACGGGAGGAAAACATAAAAGCACAAGTTAAGGCACAGACACTCCACTATCTGCAACCTCACAGTTGGTTAAGATAACAAGTTTTTCAATACACGTGTGAGAGACCATGTGCACACAACTTCTCATTCAATTCTTAGGGCTGGTTGAGCAAATCGTTAAATAGGCCCATTCTGCACAAGCTTTCCTTCATACTCCTAGACATGCTGCTTGCTTCAAACACCTCTATTTTTCCAGTCTTTAGACTCTCCAAAATCAGCAATGTTTTTCCTCAGATTGCACATTTTTGTTACAGTGAAGGACAGTCACAGATTACCCATGCGATTTTCAAATACAATTAAAGCTGCATGTGTATGAAGGCTTCCAGTGGCAAGAGGGACTGATCTGAGGAGCCCCTAGTTTAGCTTCCACCTAGTCAGAAATCTACAAGCTCCCCCTCATGCATCCTTCTGCACAGTCTACAACTAAGCGCAGAGGATGATGGATTATACTGAATTATTACAGTGTTCTCTAGTGAGGACTGAGGTCCAGAGGAGCGGTGACAAGCAAACTCAATCGCAACAGAATTGCATTTCTGAGTTACCCATGGCATACACTGCTGACACACTGTAACTCAAGACTGAAAAATAAAAGCAAGCAGTCAAGGGACAGCATCTTCTGCTTGTCCCCACTAGATATTATCTCCAACATATCAGAGTTGAAGGTCTGCAATCTTTTAATAAAATAAACACTTTTGTGAGTTAGACATTAGCCGTGAACAAAGACATAGACACACACACACAATCTGCAGTTATCTTCAATTTGCAAAGGCCTGGACAAAGGTAATTCAACTTCCTTTAGTTACCCAAAACCAGAACTTGAGTCACATTTGCACTATCATTTCTGCAATTCTAAGAACATTATCTTTGAATAGGCTGGAGGGGACCTGAGTTAATTTAATGAATATACCTAGACGATGTATAAACAAATACAGCTAGAAAAACGTCTATTTATACATAAACAAAAAATCTACAAGAACGAAGGGGCATGAACAAATCCTTCCATCTGCATTATTTGATCCCAAATCACCCATGGAGTCTGAGCACAGTGGGCTTCAGTGCAGTCCAAGATTCTTGCTTTCTGCCCCCCTCCTTCCCTCTTTCATGTTTGAAACCCAGCAGTGTCTTCTCATGATTGTTTCTGGATTTTTCCTCTGATCATTCTTTTTATGCTCATCTCCAGTTCTGGGAGGTGCCAGTCAGGAGAAAGGTCACAAAATGTAACATAAATGCTTAAATAGCAGGCATTTTCTGCCTCTCGGGTGTGCAGAGCAGAGTTCTTCAGAAACCAGCATAGAATATTAAACACAGCAACAGTATTATGCCCATCTACAGCATTTTAACCATAGATGTCAAAATGCTTTAACAAGAACAATTAAGTCCCTTTATTTGCAGCTGTTATAAAAGCAGGAAAATGGAAGGACAGAAAAATTAAGTGGAAACCCAAGGTCACAGTGCAAGTCAGAAGGAAAACAGGTTTCTATCAATCCTACAGTTTTAATCTAAACTGTCACATTGTGATTCCCAGAAGCCACACAAAGTTGTTCACAGCAACAGCCAACTTAGATCTAAACAGCTGTTCCAGCATCTACCACCAAAAATTTGGGAAATGTGGTCTCCAAGAAGCTTAAGGCTGACAGCTGCCTACTGACAAAAATAAAATAAATTAAGGATTTACAGTGTTATATCATCCTAACTCACTAAAGGATGCTGTTGAACATCCTGTCAGGGTGTGCTATGTCTCAGAAGCTGTTTTTTAAAAAAAAATCAATACTGAAAACACACTTGTGCTCTCTGCACTACCTGTGTTAATTCCGCAAACTGAGCAAAAACCATTTTATATGTAGCCTGATTCCCAAATCTAGAAGAGCAAACTTTGCCTAAAGAGTACAAACAACTACAATTCTGCTGTAGAATGTGATTCCACAGCTTCAGGCTGCATCTGGTTCCAGAAGAAACTTCACCCCACACCCTGTGGAGGGAGGGTCTGAAAGTTTCAGATGCACTCACTGTTCTTCAGAGCAGCTACAGTATGATAACAGCAGGTCCCTCAGACAAAACATATTTACATAACAGTGCTGCAATCTGAGGGTGTTTAATCACTCTAGAAATGCAAAAAGAAAAATAACAGTGCATCAAAACCAGATTATCCTTCTGCAATGCTCTGGCACAGAAATATTGTGCTTTAACCATCCCGATGAAGGGTGCAACAGCCTGGCACCACAGAAAGTAATAGATCACAGGATTACAGAGCTATCCCTTCTCAGACATGAGTAAAAACAACATAGCAAAAGGGATTTAAAACTGTGCACCGTACAGTCCCTGAAAGTACAAGGTATCAGTGCAGTGGTTAACATCCAGCTTTCTACTGCACTACTCAGAAAGGTGTATTTCCTTTCAGATCGTGACACAAAAGAAAAACCTCAGCCGATTATGCAGGACTAAACTGTGTCTTCTCTGCCACTGGAGGTTTTCCTGCCTTGGAGGACAGGATTTTTTCTTCAATTTGAAGTTATCTGCTAGTTTTCACTTGACTGAAGTACCTTAAACAGAGGTCTGTCACAGATCTAGTGATCTGTTTTTAGCAGGCGAAAGTTCCTCATCTCGTACCTTTTTGTCCAAACTAGAGACAATTCAAAAATTAACCCATGTTTTTGATGTTCAAACCCTGCACATGCACTGCACATCCAGTTTGCACACATGTCCTCAAAGCAGAGTGATAGCAGCACAGAGATCTGTTTGCTCTCACAGGTAGCTACAGCAAGGAGCTTACCTTTGTCCAGCCTTATTTAATGGGAGAAAGTTGTATGCAAATACTTCTGGACCCTGCACACTTGCTTATTAACAAATGAAAGCTTGACCTGCCTGGTATAGCTTCACTGTTAGTATTATCTGTGCTCACTTGGTTCAGCTGGCACAAGTTGGCCTGCACCTTCATTTGCTGGCTAAACATGCTCAGAGAGGAGGGCAGGGGATGTGACCTACACCCTCAGGGGGATTCCCAGCATCTCAGCTTTTAGCATTGACCACAAAGAGGCTTGAGCGCCTACAGGCTAAATCACCAAATCACTACATCTACAGCTAAATCACTAATAACACAACAGTGCTGAGTTCTACAAAACATTCAGCTAAGAAGGACTGTCAGACATAAGACCCAGTGGAAATGGAAACTAAAGACTGAGAAAAAGATGTTAGGTTGAAGAAGTGTCTCACCATTGAGGGGATGGCTTATGGAACGAGACAGGTGCAGACAGGACGAGACAGGCCAGAAGCTGGACGTAAAGAAATGTGATGGGATCGTGAGGCGGTTCACAAAGACAGGAGACAGAAGGGGGAAGATAAGAGATGGGTATCCATGCACACCTGAGACCTGTGCCGAGGCCGTTATAGACGTAGGAGACCTCGGCCTGATGGGGTCTAGTGGGCAAAGTCCAGGCTGGTTGTCCAGCACACAGGCGATGCCGCTGATCCGCTCCCTGCACCTGGGCAGTGTGCTCTCAGGAGACTTTAAGTGCCGGCCCTCTGACAACGCCCTCAGTTTCAGACTAGTGACCCCTGGCTCATCCTGGCAATCTGTCCTTGAGAGTGCACAATCCACTGGGCCCTCCTTAGCAAGCCCTGTTGGGATCTCTCTACCAGGAACCAGAGACTCAGCAGTTTGATTCTCCCTCTTGGTGGCTCGGACCTCAGGAAAAGAGGGTTTCTTTTTAGAGGCCCCAGCAGGTGACTGTGGAGACTGTGGCTCAAGCAGGGTTTTTGTTTTAGTAGTGGGTGAGAAGGAGGCCAGTGTGGGTCTATCAGGCAAGGGCTTGGGAATGTCAAGAATCAGATGTGCTCGGTTTGATGATGCCAACTTGCTGTGGAAGGACTTGGGAGATGAGCAGTTTACAACTGGCTGGAGTGTGGGTTTCACTGCAACATTTTCTTTCACTGGTAGCTTAATCTTCTCAGCATCTGGAGTGGAACTAAACTGTGTCTTCTCTGTCACTGGAGGACTAGTCCTCCCATCAGTCAACATTTCAGCGGAGCAACCAAGGTATAGATTTTCCCCTACAGATATGCTCCTTGACATCTTAGCCCGGAAGCTGGTTGTGGGGTTCATGTAGGACTTTGGTTTTGCAGCCCTGACATCTTTGGCCAGCAGAGCACCAGATCCATCCATCTTCAACATACTGGCTGATAACACCCTGCAATTGTTAGGTCTGGGATCCTTCTCAACCACCAAAAGACTCTGAGGACGCTGCTTGGCAGAGGGTATCACTCCAGGACCCTTATCTGTGAAAATTAAACAGACAAACATACCAAAAATAGAGAAAAGCCTGCAGTGAATTCCTAAATCAGAATGTAATGTGGATCAGCTCAGCCCCTCCAAGATATGTACAGAGCCACTACTTCAGGTTAGTATCACCAAGTCTCAACAGCTTTCTTTTTTTAACATCTCTCATTCTGCTCACACACTGCTGCTTTTCTCATGAGAGAGATTTATTCTTAAAAGCGTATGGTCAGAAGACCTTGGACCGTTGTGACTCTTAAAAGACAGGCCAGAGGAAGCAGGCAAAAACTTATATATGCTGCTGTGGTGATCAGGTGGATTGGGTTTTTTAAAACAAATGTATTAATGGTTAATGAGTTGATTGTTTCAAAAACAGTTATTTTACACAGAGGGCATGGATAGAGCAAACTCTCTGTTACTGTCTCATCCTTCCCTCTTTCTCTCCTCCCCACTCTGGGGAGCTTCAGTCTTGGTTTGGAGCAACTACTCACAGCAAGAAAGAATTTCTTTGCAAATACTTCATTTCACCCTTGCCATTGCGCCTCCTACAGCCACCAGACAAATATCAGAGACTGAAAATTAGACAACCAGCATCTGCATTACAAATTAAAAACATTAAATATTTTTAATTAATAATTTTCAAAGTATTTTGTCTTGACAGGCTAGGAGTCACAAGACATGTAAAGCCTGTAGCTCAGAATGCAGAAAGACAAGCTTAATTTAAATCTCTACTCAAATGTCCCCATTTCATTCTCGGGTTCATACCATCATTCCAACCTGTGTCCTTACCCTCATGCACGAGGTCATGCACTGACTGTGCCTTTCTCATGACTGCATTCACAGGGCCTTCTGGAAAGGAGGCAATAACCCGTCCAGGAGCCATACCAACTCTGCTGGACTCCAAAGCTGATCTGCGTTTTTTCTGGACATAAACAGCTCGATTTGAATTTACACTCTCCAGGAGCTGGCTGTTCTCCAATGCATCACCAGGATGGCTGCTGTCATTTTTCAACAGGTCTGGTGAAAACTGCCTGGTTTGGGTTGGCGGCTCGATGGGCTTTGAATCCAGTGTCAGATTTGATGAGGAGAGTGACAATCGTCTAGAGAACACAATAAAGAAATCCCAGTTAAAACAAGTAAGTATGTTGCCCTGGACAGATAGGAACATGCATTAAGTTTCTCTGGGATAAAGAGACCCTCCCTATCTGGACTTTTTTGAGTCAAAAGTGCCCTAAGCTGTTATCACTTCATTTTACTCAACCCTGCAAGCTCTGCTCTTCAGGCATTTTGACCTTAGGCTGCGCAATCACAGATAGCATTGGGTTGCTGTTTCAAGGGAGGACACTATAAAAAGTGAAGACAAAGGAGAAGGGAAAATTCCAGGCATAGGAAAGACTGGGCAAAGTCAGGTCAGGTCTTTTCTCTCAGCTCACTGTACTAAAAATTAAATCTTTTCAATTCTAAGATACTCTAAGAAGAAGTCAGTATGCTTTCCTAACATTATGAAAGCATGGTGACTAGGAAAGCTGGTCAGTATTTTTGAGAGGAAAGCCTAATTTCCTCTTCCTCTCCACGTCGGACAAACACAGTGGGCTTACTTCAGAAAGGAGGCAACTTTCAATCTGGCATGTTTAAACAGCTGAACAGATTAAAAGCCCAGAGCTTTTCATACTCAAAGCTACCTCCCCTTGTTACATCTCTAGAGCACCAGTGACTTCCTCCACTCATCACTGTAAGTCTCCAGAAGCTTACACAATTGCTAACCACTGGCTTTCTTCCCAAACATACAGTCCCAACATGAGACAGACTAAGAAGCACTCCTGACAGCAGCAACAGCAGCTGAATACAGCAATAACAAACAAATTTCCCTAATATGCTGAATCTAGACACAGCTGGTGAACCCTGGAAGATGTATTCAAAGCTGCTTAGCCCTACACAATGAAATTCATTTGAGCTGAGATTTCAGGATGTCATTTTAGAGGAATACAGGAGTATTTGTTTTAAACATTTATGAACACAAATTAACAAAAGTATTGACCTCATTTTTTGTTTTATCTTTTTTTGTTTGTTTGTTTTGTTGTTTTGGGTTTTTTTAAACAACAGGGAAAAGAGCTTGCAGAGGCCTTTTGGGGTCCTTTAGGGTTAAGGGTTTTTGAAAGAGTAATATCCCCGTGGGGCTTTGTATGAGACACCAGAACACCCTGTGAAGCCATGGGACCAAGAAATAAAGCTGAGTTAAAAAGGACTGTAAAATAAAGGAAAAGTTGACAAATCTACTTTCATTGTCCAAGCTGAATGAAATGCAAAAGAATAAACAAAGCATAAACAGTGAAGAGTAAATTAGATTATTAGTAATTCCTCCAATTTAATCAATCAAGGCATTAATCATGAAACAATTAAGCACATGGTTGAAAGAGGAAAAAGAACAAAAAAAGAGTGTTATATTAGGAAGAAATGGAACAGCTGAAGTGACCCAGGATAGCCTGTCCAAATCACAAGAGTCTACAACCAGCCTGCCAGGTGCTATGCTAACACTTTACTGTGCCTAGACACACCAAGGCCAGAAGTTTGTCCAACTGTTTTCACCCAGGACCTAGAATGAGAGCTATTCATATTAGCAAAAACAGACAGACAGAAACACTCATAACAAGCAGAGCCATACCTGAGAGCCGGGGACTGGGAAAGAAAGCGAGAGGAAATGCTGAGATTTTCAGTTCTTTCCAGATTCCTACATGAGCCACCTAAAAAATTTGATTAAAGGAGAAAGAAAAATGAGCAGTTTATTTACAGAACATTCTGACACATACATTTTCTTATCATAGAGACTATCAAGTATTCCCTCATACTCAAGGGGATTTTTTTAGCTAAAGCCACAGAGAACGAAAGAATTGTATTTCCTTTGCCTTTTCTGTTCTACTTAGATTATTCTGCCTTAAGCTGCTACTCTCCCTAAGGGTACGCCCCCTCCTTTTTTGCTTCCCTTTGTGTCCTATCCTGCCTGTAGGGCCGTGAGGCACTGGCATCAAGCAGAGAACAAACCAATCAAAGAGAAGAAAAAATAAAAGGAAGAAACCCCCCCCGAACAACTCACATAGATATTGCTGCCTGCAACCATTCTCAATTCTAAAAAGATATGCTTTGTTCTGGAGTTGGTCGGTAAAGACAAACCAGTTCCTTTGCCACTCTGATGTCTCCTCTCATTCTCTCCCTCCACCCAGCATTTCAGCCTTTTCTTTTGTGACACTTGCTATGCCTTGATGCACCACTAGAGGCCACTGCGTGTCACCTATGGGGGGGTGAACACACAGTCAATGCCTTCCTTTCCAACAGGAAAAACCAGTCCGGGAACAAGAGAACAGCTCTTCAGGATTCCACGGACAATACTTAATCTAAACTGACACACAGCCCAGTCTCATCCAAACAAACTTACACACAGACCAATGGAGTTAACAGATGTCACTCTTCTTTAGTCCTCTTTGTTTTCGATTTTTGCCCCCCTCCCTACATACACACACCCATGAAAGCCTAGCAAAACTTGTAGCCTGGTTTGGTTTATACAGGGGAAAAATCAGGAGTGACCTTACAAAGCCTCCCCACTGAGCAGAAAGATGTACCTTTTCCATCAGTGTTGCTCAGGGTCCCAAAATGTTCCTTGAGGAACTTTTCCTGATCAGGTAACTGGGGAATTTCTCCCTCTGGTATGCTGGTACCCACATCCTCCTCTCCTTCTTCTCCCTCCAGGTCTGAGACGCCATCTACACTTAGAGGCTCAGTGCTTTCAGAATCTGGGAAAAGGCAAAAAAACTCCAATAACAACTTAATCAGAGTAATATTAGCCAAGTTTTAAAAAAATTAACAAAGATGTTAAATTGAACCTAGATTGTTAAAAGTCAGTCATCATTACGTGCAATAATTCTCTAATCTACCATATCCCACAAACCGCATAGCCTATGGGATAATCAATACTAAACCTGCCTCCTTATCTAGTGGGGTAAAAGAAATCCAAAGGTGCACAAGGAAAGTGCACCAACTCCTGCTTCTACAGTGGCTTCACTGAGGTGTCTCTTCAAATGCTCCTGAATCTTTACAGCAGTACTAGTGTCAGTAATAGGAGTGTGGCCTCAGTTTAGCTCATGAAGAGCTTACATATAAAAACATCTATAATGTCTTTGCATCTTACCTTCATTTGGATGGTCTGGGCTGGACAGACGGCTGCTGCTGTAATCTACAGAGCAGGCACTGTCCGGACTGTGTTTGTCTGGGCATCCATTACTGTGATAACCTCTACACAGCTTCCCATGGGGCAATGCTTTTACCTGGAACTCACTACAAGAGAGACAGGAAGATACAGCACTAGAAGAGATATTTGTTTGACATGTAAAGAAACACATTTTAACTTTAATAAGGCCTTACCTGTGTTAGTAATACCTTTTATTACAAATGTAAGGCTTTAAAGAGAAAAAGAAGTTGATTTCTCTCATAATAATACAGTATATTTTTTGCATTTCATTAAGCTTGGACAGTGAAGTCCCAAGGGGACTGTCTGATTTTCTGGGTGTTGTCAGTTCCCATGATTACCAGGCACCAGCACCACACTACCCTGGATTGATTTCCAGCACAGGTGAGGAACAAATGTAGAGGTTTACATTATGAAAAAGAGCCTAAAACCAGACTTCTACCTGCATGAGAGAAACTCCAGTTTGCCACAGATTTAAGCTCTAATACATTTTTTCCCTATGTTCATGATCTGCTTCTTTGGGCAAATTCTCTGATGCAAAATAATCAAGATTCTAGCTTTGAGAAAGACTAATTTAGTGAAGAACATCATACAAAAATACAATCTTGTATGACAGGGTTCCTGATTCCTGTTGTGATTTCATGAATCTTATTTTGTCGAATGTCACCAGCACTGTTCTTTTGCCTGATACCTAAGGACTTCAGTTTTCCACTTCCTGAAATACTTTGGCTTCAAGTATACTCCAATGCAAGGTAGGATGCAGAAGTCAATCAACAGAATTGAACAGCAACTACCCCTGGCAGCTCCCAAACTCTGTAAACATTGTGATGTGTCCAGTCTGTATCCAACATCGCCAGAGGGCCTCCCTTTTTTTACATGATGGAGCAGCACATGACTCTACTCTGTCCAAATGTTATCATCATAAAATTAAGAATTAAAACTAAAGACAAACTAGGCGAAACCTAGCAGCCACAACTGCAAAATCTTGGCATGCGTTCTTGCATAAAAGTCTGTCTAAAGCTATCAGCCCACTCTCTCCAACATAAAAGGAGAAGACAAAGGAAATTAAAAAGCTACTAGCATCAGGTTAAGAGGGAAAGGGAAGAAAAAAATTCAGGGAAGAAAAATAAAATGGAGCACAGAAAAATTAAATTATGTAACATTAAAACAGAAGAAACAGCAGAGGAATAAAAAAGGTCTCCACTGTCTCCAGTGTCCTTTTGTATTCCATCTGTATCATTCAAGTCAGTCTATTTCCCATAAAAGAGTAATCACACACTACATTTGTCAAATTCTTCCCCAATTTTCATAAGTAAGTGTCCCATCATTTCTCCTGAGCAGGCATTTCACTGCCACATAAGTGTCACTGTCAGGCAGTTTTCCAGTTTCCAGTTTTGCCTTGCTATTTTCAGCCCAGATAAGGAAGACAGCAAAAAGGCTGCTCCCAAGTTGTTTATTCAACAAAATAAAAAAAAACACTTGGAGGAGACTGCTAATGTGCAGTTTCCTCAAAGGAAAATTATTTTAATAGTGCCTTCTTAATTTCATATTCCTCTAGCATCCATCTGACATAAAACTCTCAACTAAACATGCCTGACTTCAATCAGGCAGTACTCAACTCAACAAAGTTACCACACAAGCTGCAAGAAAACCAGAACAGAAACATCTAAGCCATGCAGAGCAGAGAGCTTATTTTTAACCTGCTAGAGTCTGTGGGATGGATTTCATCTTGCTCAGGGTAGATTACACATTCCTCACTCTCAGAAGGTTCCAGTTCCTGAGAGAAAATCCCCTCTTCACAAGACACAAGCCGAATCACTTGGGGTCGCACACAAGACCCGTTATCTTGGGGAGGTATTGAGCTGCCAACCTGGTTTAATTAAAAAGAGAGAAAATGAGATATTACCAGCCTTTTTCCTCAAGTCAGCAAGTGCTGTGCAGGGTTAGAAAGTATGCATTAGAGCACCAAATACAATCAGGAATCTGAGGTCAGAAAACACAGCACTCCTATGTCTTTTCTGTTCCTTATCTAATAAACTTGTCAGACTACTGCTGTACTTTCCTGTTTTGTTTCCTGTTTGCAATCCCTTAAAATTCTTTGGTAAAGTACTCTTTGACCACACATCAGGAGTGTAAGCCATGTGGCAGCAGGTTCTTCCATTACCTTCTATACACTAAGCAGACAACTCATAAAAGTGGGCCACAGCTGAAAAAAGTGATTTACATAACAATCCAAATCTCCTTCTCAGTCACACAGTTATAGAGGAAAGAAAAACACTAACGAAGCTAGGCACTGGGACAGACTGCTACTGGAAAACAGGCATCAGCTCTCTGAGGTATGAGCACACATTACTTGCTGTGACTCATCGATACAAAGATTAAAGAGAATTTACTAATCTAGCACAGCCCACAACTAAGGGAATCATATGAGCCACATTTCAGTGGCTGCTGGAGACAAGAAACTGCATCACAGCACAGCGAACTACCAGGTAACCAGGTACACACCTGTAATTCCAAGCTCAGCTTCTCAGTTTGTTTTTGACATGAATAATCAAAGAGCTAAAAGAAAACATGAGGTCTTCCTGTCATTGAAAAGAAACCTTGATCCCATAAGGTCTCTGCTACAAGACAGCAGAATGACACATTGCTGGAGTACTAACTACAAAAGAGTTATCCAATGAAGTTCCTCAGAAGTCACTTAGAACACCTCTAATGATTAAAAGAACAGCATCAGGTAGTAATAAATGTAGTTAATAATGAACAGATGCAGGAGAGATGCAGTCAGAGTAGATTCACCTCCTCCTGCCCTTACTTTGTTGATGTGCACAGTAAGGTCAGTGTGCTCTTCTCTGTCATCCCCATTGCTGTTTTGAGACAGCGAGTCCCGACTGGGAGAACGGGAAACAGAGAAGGACTCCAGCTGACGCAGGTCAAGCATGGATTTCACAGTCATCTCTATGTTGCTGGTTGGCTGGGACCAGCGACCACGTTGCCGGGGCATCTTGCTCATTGGTGCCTCTGAGCGCTGGATTGCTGCTATCTCTTTGGCCTGAAGGAAATTAAAAGTCAGACAATCTTAGGGACTGAGTTTTGCTGACGGAAAAACAGGAGAAAAAAACACAAGACACACCGAAAAACACAATTATGTCCATCTCCATAAAAGCCTTGAAACTGTCTCTGAGACAGCTTGCAATTGCACCTTTAAGCATAAAGCATCAAATAAAAATGATACTTTTGTTGCTGCTTCTTGCAAAATTGAACATTTAAATATCTTGCTCAGATTCAAATATATGAACGGCTCCAGCACCACATGAGATTCAGATGAAAAATGAAGAGACAGAAGCATAACATCTGATGGAAAGACACTGATGTAGAAATCCCAAGTGCAACTCTAGCCTCTAAATACCCTAGTCTCTTAAACTAGGCTCTATTTTGCCATCTCAACAAAATACTTCAGAGAGAGGATTTTCAAGAGTTTCCCACCACAGCTGCACCCTTTCCATACATGCAATTGAAGTTTTTAATCTCTGTGGGAATTTCCTCTTCAGTTTCCCTATAACAAAAAACACAATTTGAATGTTGACTAACTCACCCTCCTCATTTCCCAGTGGGAAAGGCTTCTTGAGAGGGTAAGGTCTGGATCTGGAAAGGTAAAAAGATATGCACATAGTTGACATACTGGCCAGCAGTCCAGCTTTTGAGCAAACTCTTTCTTCATCTCTCCTCAAAGGCAGTATTCCTACACCTTTTGAATCGCTGTCAACACATGCTTTCTCACAGACTACCAAATCATTGTATCAAAACTTTAATGGAGGCATACAGTTTCATGTTAGATGTTCACTGAGTCAGTAGACCCTCTGCAGAACACTTGCCACAGTGCAATCCCCTCCCAAAGGCTTGGAAAAAAAACCCTGTTCTAATACACTGTAACATCTGTGGTAAAAATATATCAAATTAATAATGGCAATCTCTACTATAAGTAGAGACAGTATCTATCAGTAGAGGTAGTATTTATCAGACATCTCTAAAATCCTCTGAGAGATCTCTTTTGGCTTCTGCAGACTTCTAATAGCTTGTAGACCCAAGCCCATGAAACTAATTCAAAATTTCTTTGGCCTGTTGGAACTAGCAAGAAACTTGCCAATTTAACAACTATATTTCTCGACAGAGAACTGTGAAGGGTACCCCTCTTCAGATGCAGGAATGGGCAATTCCACATTAACCATTGGTATCTATCCATCTGCTTCTGTTTTGGTCTTTCTCTTTCTACCCATACCTTGTTATGCCTAAGCCAGTGTCTCTCATCTTCTCTTTTCACATTCATGCCATTTTCCTCTATTTCTGCCCATGCTCCTCTCCCATTTATACCTGAGTCTCTCTCAGTGTTGCAGCTGGATTGAATATGGAAAGACTGCAGCCCTCGTAACTCATCATCATCATTCCCTTCATCTTCACCATCCTTGTCACTGTCTGATGAGAGTGCAGGCACAGAGGTCAGGGCAGAGATGGACTCATGCCTGGAAGGCAGGAATTAGAAGGAGTATTATGGTTTATGTCAAGAATTGCCCATCATTTCAATCCTTACACCAGCCAGTTCTTCACCCATACTCAGCAGGCTGCATCAACTCTCTCAAACAGCACTTGCTCTAGCACAACCCACCTCTGAGAAACAGGGCAAGCTCATATGTGTGGAAGGATGACAAATCAGCACAGAAGTAAACAAGTCTGAGAAAGTCAAATGGAATGAAACTTGGCCTTCCATTTCAGACTCTGCCAATTGATAAGGTCAAGGTGGTAGCTTATATTTGAAAGGCAAATATTTTTCCCATCCTTAAGCATTTCCTCTCCAGAACTGTTTTACACATCAAAAATGTCAGAGAGAGTCTCTGTTTGAAAGCAATTTGGCTTATGGCAAATTATCCCATAAGGGACAGGTTCATTTCAAAGATTGCTCCAGGCAGAACCTGAAGGCACAGCCCACGCACCATAAGAGCATTGCGCTGACTATTTTAGATTTCAAGCACAAGGATCATATAAAACATATCTTGGACAGATCTTTGATTAAAGTGGATCAAGACAAGTTTTACCACACAGACCTCAGAGGCACCCCTGGCACAGAATTGCCCAATACCAATCAAGGACACTCAACAACACCAAACTTTACCATCCCTCTTTCTTCTCCTCTTCCCTTTCCTCTGCTCACCCCTTCAGTCCACAGAACCAAATGAACTAACCTCCTTCAGACAACAATCGAAGAAAGAAGAATCCCCAACAAATACATTTGAGTAGCACCCGCTCCACGGCCTTGAGCCAAACTCATCATTAGTGACACTTGTATCACTGGTGGGTGTTGAGTGCCAAGCATTATTCATGAAATAAAAATAGTTCATCCACCAAATACAGAGCAGTCTGGCGAAGGCCCAACTTCTCCTGCAGCTGACAGATAGCAGGCAGTATTGAAACATGGTAAGAAGCAGCTAAGGTATTTTAATCTTTTCCTGTGTTGTGGCAGAACATTAATTTCCATTTTATTAGCAGTGTCTGAGTAGTAACTACCCAACCATTTCAAATGAGCTTTGAAGTATTCTGGCAAAAATAAAAGTGACACTGACTGTAGCCTGCAGAGTTCTCAAGTCAAACAGTTTCATATTGGCCATCTTCATTTACTTTTGACATTTGAGTTTGCCAGTCTCTCCATCTTTTCTATGGTATCCTTGTGTGCCCATCTTGTCACTCTCAGGTTCTTGTGTCTAAGCAGGGGAATCCCAACAAAGTCCAAGTACCACAGTATGTTTGAGGTTATGCATGTTTCATCCTATGATGTGTATTAATTACATCTATTCATGGTAGGCAATATTAACTTTGTATCAGTAACTTTTATGGTATCCTTCTGCTTGTATTCATCATGGCTGTATGAGGAGTTTATTGAGACAGAAAGGTTGGATTATTAGACATTTTAACATCTAACTGGCCGAGTACCTCATGACAATGAAGTGATATGGCAAGGCAAGATTATTTGTTTGCCAAACTTCTATGTGTACTGTCATTGGTGTAAGTGGAGTAGGAAGGATTGCTATCCATGTGTTTTATATTACAAACAGAAAGATGGCCCCTGTCCCTCAGATGGTGACCGATAAAATTAGCAAGGGGGGAAAAAGTATGTTCCAGTATCCTTAAAGTAGCAGAGCAAGAGAATGCAAAACATATTTTGCAAGTTGGATGGGTGTTTTTTCATACCTCACAGGAAGTGATAAACAGATTATAAGTAATGTATTTGATATAAAACATAAGGTTATCTTGCATTATTGCAAAAATTCATGCCCCTCTTCCACATCCTCCTTTTTACAACTCAGGTATGTTTTTCAAACTAAGTCCTGTAACTTGAAGGGAGATGAATGGATGGTATTTTCAAAACGATCTTAGGCCCACTGACTTGAAACTGAGATACCCCTGAAATAAAAACTAGGTTCACAACGTCTTGAGTGTTTTAACTGTTGTTCTTGCCCAAGTCAATCCCCTCAATTCAGACTTCACTATTTCTTCTTTCTTCCTCTGCCTTCCCCCACGTACTTTGGATTTTCTTCTAAGCACCACTGTTGCACACATCTCCTCAATATTCTTCCTCAGTTCTTTTTCATGCTTAGATGGGAGTCAGTGTAACATACAGAGAGTTTTCAAGCACAGGAGCTGTTTCCAAATAAACACCACATCAGAGCATTTTGAAAATTAAGGAGGAAGACTTCTGGGGTTTGTTAAATTCCTGCTGAGAGCCAAACCCCAAAGCATCATTATAGCAGAACGAATGTTTCAGAGTAGTTATTCCAGAATATCATGTACAAACATGTCCACTTCTCATGATACGTGTGACTCAGAGCAGGCATTTGAATTGTACTTGCTGAGGAACTATCCCGTCCTAGTACCATGGAATCATTACAGTTGGAAAAGACCTCCAAGATCATCAAGTCCAACATTTGACTGAATGTTACCAGGTCTACTGTGTCATGTCTACTCATTTTTTTAACACTTTCAGGGGTGGTGACTCAACCATTTTCCTACGGGACCCTGTTCCAATGCTTAACCACTCTTTCAGTGAAGAAATCTTGCCTAATGTCCAGCATGAACTTCCCTTGCCACAACTTGAGGTCATTTCCCCTTGTCCTATTGCTAGCTGCATGGGAGAATAGGCAAACCTCCCAGCTCACTACAACCTGGATCTTGTTCTATACAGGTCAGCAGAGTCAGTTGCTCTTCAGCTTCCAGTTTTTGAAGGGTTGGACAGTTTGGGGTCAATGCTAGGGAAGGACCCTCAGTTAGAAAGTCTTCAGGACACATTATAGTGCCACATGTCACTGTGGAGTTCTAGTATTAAGACATCTGATAATAAGTATGCTGTATTCTTTTGTATGACCTGAATCCAATCCTGTTTTCTTTTCTTAAAACAAAACAAAGCAGACAAGAATGGCAACTATCGATTTAAAGAGGTATATTGTCAGCATTCCCACTCTGATCTTGGGCTACTTAAACCCTCAGCTTTAGGGATGTATTGAAACTGTAACATCCTGTGTGGTAGGTATCACTAGCAGATTGTGTCCACACCCTTTCCCCTCAAATGTCCAAGGATTTTAAAAGGAAAGTTACTCTACTTTTCCCTACAGGAAGATCACAGTGTGCTGACTTCAGAGCTTCCCTGGTGTTATAATTGCAGCAGTTCATCACAGACTGAGGCACCATTTCTGACATAGCATCAAAAGCCTGCCCCATTCTGAGCCTTGGAAACAACTCAGCTTTCCTGGACTGGATGACCCTCACTGAGAATTTGATAAGGAGCTCTTCTTTCCAAATATATCTGACAGCACACAGTACTTCAGCATACATATATAACTTATAGATGATTTAATTTGGATAACATTTTTATCTCCTGCTAATTATACTAGAGAGTCAAGGAAAGCCACAGACAAAGTGATTTTTAACATTAATGTAAAAATAATATAAAAGCCCAGCTAAAACATGACTATAAGCCCTGTAATCATTCCACAGTAAAATCAATTTAAAAATTCCATTCCAAAAATTTGAGACAAGCTTTTCTAAAATGCATACTTGGATCAAAATCAAAACCCTATTAAATGGCTTTTACATGATTCCTTCACTGAAAATATAAAAGCCTTAAAACCAAAGTGTACCAGCAATATCAGCTGAGTACAAGTTCTATTATCCTGAACTATCAAAGCTCCTCATGTTCAGAAAAAAGCACACATCTACAATTGCCACAACCAGAGGCAGAACTAAAAGGCTCTCAGATGCACTATGGAGAACTGTGGGTCATACAGATCAGAGCAGTTCCAAGATAATATAATGTCCCATTAAGGTGAGTCAGAGAAATCATTCAAAGGAGAAACTTTAGTCTCTCTAAATTTTTTTGGAGGGACTGAAAATGCTGGGACTTTCCAGTTCAGAGAGCAGGTTGGATGAAGAGAGGTTATGATAAGGTTTACAAAACCACGGGCACTACCAAGAGTTGGATGCAGAACAATAGATCACCAAAGATCACAATATTCAGAAGCAGAGGACTTTCAACAAAACTAGTAGGAATGTTTTTTAACAGAGACAAAAGAAGTCCTTTCCACAGAAAGCAGTGAACTCCAGGAATTTGTTAGCAAAGGAGGCTGCAGAGGCAAACAATATTACAAAGTTCAAAAAGAATTTATACAAACTTGGTGGACAATGGGTCCATGACCAGATACTAAAGGGAACAGGTAGAGATGTAGCTCCTAACATGCCTGATATAACAATTGAGCATGAGGCAAAGGGACCGCAAAGGTTCACACAGCAAGGCTCACTGTCTGTGTCTCACTGAACAGCATCTTCCATTGCCACTGTCATATGCAGAATACTGGGCTCCGTGGAGCGCTGCTTTGCCCCAAAAAGGCATCTTCTGTGTGTTTACACTCCATATGTTACTCACCTAGGTCAATTCCTGCCCTGACAGTCGCAACTGGATAGACAGCACTGTCCTGAATTGGAAATCTTCATCTCCCACTGCCTCCTCAGATCAGTTTTATTTCCACAGTATTATTTTGGTTATTCATCCTGTAATACACTCATACCATGGAAGTAGCAGAAAGTGTTACTTCCCCCACCAAATTCTAGCAATACTGTTCTAGAGAAAATCTAGTAGAACAAACGACTTATCACCAGGCAGGGAGCTTTCTCATACTACTGTCAGTCTTTTGAGACAACAATTTTACACCACAAAGTGCAACTCAACTCTCCACTGAAATCTACACAGACAGGATTTGGAAACAATCGGTACAGGGTATTTAGAAAACCAATCTCAACTCAAATCCATTACTTTTCCTTCTCCCACCTCAATAATGCTGGTCCAATAGGTTCTTCTTCCATTATCGGTCCCAATCCAAAATGCTCTGGATTTATGTCTTTGCTGATCTCCAGTGACCACAGTGGTTGATCAAAACTGAAAACAAGCTTTCAAAGCTGACAAGTGGATTCCAGGCTTGCAAAGAGGCTACCAAACAAGTTTAATAAAGCTCTGGGCTTGGCGTGGCACTAGCACCGCCCTTCAGCAAGCGTCTGTGATGGAAACAAGTATCACCTCATGTGGAACAGGACTGGGATTATCTGTCACAGCCTGAGCCTCGGTAGGGTAAGGCTGCAGCTGCTGAAATAATGGAGAGACTGCTATAAAAAGCACATTGCTTGACAGATCCAGAACTTTGGCTACAAAAAAGGCTTCCTGAGTTTTCCCAGCATCATTAGCAAAAGCACTTACTAGACAAGACTCGTTTCAAGAATGAGGAGATCAAGACTTTGCAAAACAAAACTATGCAGACGGACTTGTTTCAACACTGCTTGTTCCCAAAGGGAGTGGGAAGGTCCTCGTGATACCCAACAACGAGGTTGATAAATCCTCCAGTGCTTTGGTACTTTAATATCCAGAACTCCATTTATAGTCATTTGGAGGAGAAAAATTGGGACATAGGAACAAAGAAACCCCTGTGTTTATCCTTTTCTCCCCTCTGTGATCTTATATCAGCTTGGTCAGGACTCTCTTCTGCATTGCTTACAGTCAAACTAGTCTCAGCTGCTTGCAAACTACAGAGAAACCAAACACATTACACTAATAATCCAAAAACCCTGTCACTCTTGTTCTGTTTAAAAACAGAAGCACCACTTTTTAAAGAAAGGTCACCAGATAAATTTAGATCTATTCAGCTTGTAGGCTGTGGTAATTTGTTTTTAGATACGCTGTTTGCCAAGCAAAAAATAATATTATTTAGCTACCAAGAGTATTTCCCATTTAAATTATTTTTATATTTATTATTCATATTATAATTATTTTAGTTGAGTTTTTTCATAGCCTCCAGAAAATAGTTAACAAAGAAACAGCAAAACTGAAGGACTCTTTTCGAATTATGAATAACATAGCAAACTCATGCAGCTTACAGGTGTACTGCAGTACTGACACTGCAGAAAACAGCCTTTAAAGTGCAGTCAGCTTAGATCTAGAGAACTTTATTCATGAAGGATCACAGATCCCTGGTGCAATTCTGTTTACCATGTTCGGTATTCCTCGGTCAACTGCTTATTGAAGTTTCTGACCACATCATTAAACTAAATTAAGACACAAGAGGCATTGCATACACATTGCAATCAGTGAAGCACACTAAGTCTGTCTGGAAGATCCCAGTCTGGTTTCTATATACAAAGAAGAGGGGCACAAAACCCATGGCAAATTCAACAGAGGAATAAGAGAACTTTTGGAAGACACTACCAGTGAAGACAGCAAAAACCTCACAGTTGAATCCCAGTGCCACACTTTTCCCATTCCACCCTACAAAGCCAGCCACCTCTTCTCAGCCTGCTCTGCTCACCTCATGAGTCCAGCTGCCTTGTGAGGAGGAGACTTCTCTGCCTGCTTCCCTCTCTGTTTCATGTCAGACAGCCGCTGCCGCATGTTGATGGTCATCTCTGAGCTCAGACGCCAGATGAAGATGCAGCTGAAAGAAGAAAAGGTGAGGCTGGGATCAAGTCTCAGTTCAGTGTATTGATACTAATTCCCATTGCAGAGACAAACAAGAGCCCCCTCTGTGGCAGGGAGACAGACACACACAGAAACAGCTTCACAGAAACTCAGTCTCATCACAAGCCTCATGACAAAAGGGTTGAACCTGCCTGTCAAATGCTCCCTGTGAGTGAGAGTAACTGCAGAGATACTTGCACAGACTCATCTCTGATCCTATACCTTTATTTGACTATCTGAACAGAAGGAAATGCCACAAGTGCCTCCATGGTCAGGATAAGTGGAGTCTATAGATGTCCCTTGCATGCTCTAATACTGGCTAAGCTGCAGTCTCTGCCACTACCCCCATGGGCAAGGCCTTCCTAATGCCCACCAGTCCATGGAGTCTCTGTGGCGACCAGTTAAGCTTATCTGGCAGTACTTTTTGCAGTCAGGGTGCTCCTAATATTTAACTTGGATTCCCTTCAGGACACTTGCACAGAATTTACACAGCCATTAGCTCAGTTGGTCAAAGCATGGTGCTAATAACACCAAGGTCATGGGTTCAATACCTGTATGGGCCATCCACTTAAGAGCTGGACTTGATGATCCTTGTGGATCCCTTCCAATTCAAAATAGTCTATGAAATATTCGAAATTTGATTTAATTTGGACAATGGATTAAAAAGGATTTGAGAGAAGGAAACCAACAGTGTGGTCTCATTTCATTAATTTCTTCAGAAATTCAGCTTTAAAAAAATGTATTTCTCATCACATTAGAGGATACTGTATCTCATCTTCAGCTACTAAAAAGTAAAATTACCAGCATTGCCTTTGAAGTTTAACCTCAGTGCTAACTAATTCTTTTCATCTCAGACATCTTTCCTGTCTAGCTGGGTATACCTACACTGATGCAGAAACAGAGCTGGTGCTTTGGCTATCACTTACGAAATCCTGCACCCTACTTTGGAATCCAAACAGGATTTAACTCAGTTCTTCAAGACCCATCAGTGCCAGTATACTCATGGGTAGTCCAATTCACAGAAGATTTTTTTCAATGACTGACTTTTCCCTCTTTCTTGATAGCATGTGAACATTAATTTGCTTTGCCATTTTGAACAATGAACATGAAATTTGGTTTCCCTGACCTGAGGCAAAAGTGCCAGGATCCTGAATGCTTGAATCTTCTCTTTTTTTCTCTCTCATAAAGAGAGAGTTTAAAAGGTTTTAATTTCCATATCACACACACACACACAAAAACAAAACATAAATCCCTCTCTGCAGTCTGTGGATATTTTAAGGAAAAACTAAAAACTCCCTTCTTGTCCCCAGTGTCATGCTCAGGAACATCACTCCCAGCTACTGAAATCACATACAGATGCTTCCCATTGACTGTGAACACACTGTCATCCTCCCACTGGAGCTTTCCAGCCAGGAGGAAGGGATGAGGCCCCGTGTCAGGGAACTATGGCAACCCGGGGCAGCCAGCTGCTTCCTCTCAAGGAGCAGCTCTCTCCAAGTAACAGCAACCATAATCTGCTGCTGAAAAAACACAGAAATGGAGGAAACAAAATTCTGAAAGCAGATCTGGCTTGTTCATTTATCCCATGCCCACAATTATCAAACCTAAAGATAAGCAGCAAACAACATGAACTTGTGATTACATTAGCATGCCACACAAACTCTACAGAAGCATGTGCCCACCTACCCCTTTTGTTGGGGCTGGGGGGGGAGGTGTGTGTGTTTTGTTTTATTTTTTCTTACCTTGCATTACTTTTCTCACACGAATCTCACAGTCCTTCTGCCCTTTCTCATCTGTTTTTCTTTCTATTCTCCATTTTATTCTTTGCACATGCTGCTGTGTATGAACAGACTACTCACCCTGTTCCTTGAAAAACATGCTTTCTCATCTCCTTAAAACAAAGTTCTTCATGAAACCTTTCCTCACTTCTCATCCACATCCTGCACACCCTTAGTGAAGAAAATTACTCTTTTGCTCATGAAAATGTCAACAAAGGAATGTTGCACTAAATCACAAGGATCACTGGGGACTTCAAACCTTCCATGTTTCTGTAAATTGTCAGAAGTCCACAACAAAAGGACTTTCTCTGCTGCAACTTTTTCCTTAATCTATTTACACAAATGATAGATAAAGAAAGAAGAAAACTAAATTATTTATTTTTTTATTATACGACAGAAATAATCAACTGTTGAGATTTAAGGTGATCTATTTTTATGTTCTGTAACAACTCAGCCCTTAAACCTTCTTTCCAATTTAATTGTGTTTTATTAAGGAAAAAAAGAAGCGAGAGAATCTGGGTTGCTCTGGACTTCTAATAGCACTCCAGGAACCATCTTTCTCAAAGGAAAAAATTTATTCAGTTCAGCTGATTTAAGCATTCACTGATTCCAGAAATAGTGAGTCCACTCACCTCTACAATCATCATACTAAGCATATATTCTCCTTCTTCCCTTGGGCTCAGTCTGGTGATTACTTAAGCTTTTAGTGAACTGATTTAGCTCATTAAATGTGCAGAAAACTCCTCTAGGGGGAAGTGCTGATGTAGTGACCTGAATCAGCTCAATGAGGGGTCAGCTGCACCACTGCAGACTCAGGGGAGCAGGAAGAGGACCATATGGACAGGACCAAAAAGTGGGGACAGGCCTGTCCCATTTTGCTGCTAAACAGGCTCTTCACCTGGTCAGACCTCACCAACAGGAGTACTGCAAGAAAAAGTTTTGGTACCACTGGTAAAAATAGCACAAGGTGCCTTACATTACAGACCTGAAGGTGGGTCAGGAAAGAGGTCACATCTCTGTCTCCTTTCCACTAGGGAATAGTATTTACACTCAGAAAAGGGAAATACTTCACATGAGTCTCATTCCATGGAGTGATAACATAAGCTCTGTAAGGTTTGCCAACACACTTAGGATTCAGAAAGCTCTGAGATTTATTTGGAATTCATAAAACATCCCCCAATAAAATATTCTACCTTCTTTAAGGACATGTTAAATACAGTGTGAGATGTCATGAGCCAATATCACAAACAAGCAAACCCTCTTACCTGTCACCAGAAACAGAGATCAGATGTTTGCAGTCATTACTGAATTTCATCCCAGTTACAATCTCTGTGTGAAATAAAGCACAAGAAAAATGATCTTCCCTGAATTACTCCAAAGGACAGAAGAGATCATTAGCCAAATAGCCTGTCTGTACTCAGTAATTCACACTTCACAGATCAATATGCTAAAATTACCATAACCATTTAACCAAGAATCTAGGCTTGACATGGAAAGGCAAAATATACATGAAGACTGAATTCTCTTTTTGCCTATAATAGCCCCTATAACAGCAGAATAGCCCCTGTATGGTAGGAGCTGAGGGTATATCATAATGAAACTTAATATACACTGAAAAAAACACAGACTATCTCATAGGCTATTAGAAAAAACGTGTAAATAAACATGTGGCTTGACAGCTGTGTGTGTGCATGCTTTTATGCAAAATGCAAAAATTGAACTTGCAATGAAATAAGCTATTACTTCATCCAACTACAACCTACTCAAAAATACCAACTAGTTAAACTTTGGAGGGGAGGAATGTTCAGAAAGCTTAGACTAGTATAAGACCCTACTATATAGTCATCAGCAGAAAAATGCATTTCCAGAAGTTCACCAGCCTTACCTGAGTGTCCATACATGGTTGCAACGCACTCGCCAGAATAGAAATCAAAGATGGAGAGGTTCTTGTCAGAACAACTGGTTGCAATATAAAGGCCAGAAGGATCTGTTTGCACCTGGTTTAGGAGACCAGAAGAATGCAAGGATCTGGTGAGAAAGTACCTTCAAACTACATTAAAACAGTCCAGAATAACCAAGACAGTCATAGTAATTAACAGATAAAACGTAAGTAGCTCCCACAGGATACCAATTGAGTACCAGCCTATCCAGCATTCCAGGACAAATCTCCAACCTAACTAGACTTTAAAGACTATCTCCAACCTAATCAGAGACTGAAGGCCCTTAGATTAAAGGCCTTCATGACTGCAAAGGCATCACCACCAGTGGACAGGCTTCTACCTCTCTCTCCTACTTTCTTTTAACCACTGGGGTCTTACTTTCTTCTGTTAAGATCAAAACAAAATAACGAGAACCCCCCCATCCCAAAAAGACAGACACACACCCACCATAAAAAAAGAAAAAAAATCAGAGCTGACAGAGTTAAGTGAAATATTAAAAGATTCAAGTCTTCAGGAGAGAAAGCAAAAAAGAACTCAACACTGCCAAGAAACTGTCTTTGATAATGATGCTGTCACATCTCCAGCATTTGCAACTCCCATTTTTCAGCCATTTTATCTGTTATTTGTTCTTTCCTATGCACTTATTTGTTGCTTTCTCTTGGATCAAATATAAAATCCCCTCCAGATATCTCACCAGATCTAAAGCAGCACTACACAGCAAATACAGTTACTGTCACCAAATGTCCTGCTCTGTCCTGTATAGAATTTTAAGGAACTGAGAATGAAAAATGTGTTTTTCAAGGGAGACGTGGTATTTAAATAATGGTAATTCTTTCGGTTTGTTATGTTAATTTTGTTGATGTTTGCTTCCAGTTTGGGTTCTATTCATTAAACTGCAGTGTCTATTATGATCTCAGAATAACACGCCAAGAAAGTTTAAATTCCAGAGACAACCATAATCCCTTGGTTACATAATTGTCTTAAAAATGAGCAAAGCAACAGTAAAAGTAATTGAGATTCCCTACTCGACATGAATAAAAAAACCAAAAACACAAAACCCAAAGGATATTCAAAACAAAACAAAACCAAGAAATCCAACTCCAGCACATTTCATGGTTTCTGGTATGAGAAAGATATAATCAAGCACCTCAGCTTATCAGCAATTTACAGTGTAGCATCAACTTGTCATTTTCATTATTTTGGCTTATAAAAAATTTGTAGGAATTACAATAGGCAAAGAGAAAGAACTCATCTTTCTCTGTAAAACAGAAGAGCTGACACTGAACAAAACTCTGTGTTTTCCCCTCCCTTTTTACCCAGTTTCTTACACCCATCAATAATTTCATCTAGAAGGGAAGTACAAAGATCATCTATTCCTACCTGACCAATTCAGGGTTGACTAAATTAAAGCTTGTTATTAAGGGTATTGATCATATGCACCTTCAACACTGTCAGGTTTGGGGCATCAACCACCTCTCTGGGAAGCCTGTTCCAGGGTTGCACCAAACTCTCAGTAAAGAAATGCTTCCTAACGCCCAGGCTAAACCTCCCGCATGCAGCTTTGAACCATTCACATACATCCTGTCACTGGATGCCAGGGAGAAGAGCTCAGCACCTCCTTCTGCACATCCTCTCCTCAGAAAGCTGTAGAGAGCAATGAGGTCACCCTTCAGCCTCTTCCAAACTAGATTAGCCCAAAGTCCTCAGCTGCTTCTCAGAGGACATTCCTTCCAGTCCTTAATAATAATAATACTGCTGACCTGTGCAGCTGAACAGAAGTATTTGGTTTAGAAAGTGGGAAAACTATCAGTGAAAAAAAAAATACAACGAAGAAGCTTGTTTGGGAACTTAACTTGAAAGATATTTTGGTTTTGTCGACTGGTTTTCCCCCTTTAAAGACAAGAATGCAGTTCTTCCACTCAGCTATGAATCTTGAACACACCTGATTTACCAGGGTAAGCCCTGGATAGCAGCAGGAGCAGGCATGCTACCCTACTGCAAAGCCTGGATGCACTCAGCAGGTGGAAAACATGAACAGACACTCTCTAAGCAGTACCAGGCTTGTGCAGACCTCCAAGACCCAGGCTTTTCAGGGAAGATGCTATTCGATTGTATCAACTCAAAGAGTTTCACTTATATTTGCCCTCTGAAATCCACTTCACAGACACTGATCAACAGGCATTTCCTCTTAAAAATCCTAAGAAAAACAGTCAAGAAAGCCAGAATGAGCTCCCTGGAGTAGAAAGTAAAGGATTAAATTAAATGGATTAAACCATCTCCTGACAGATATTGGTGCAGTTCTACTTGTTTTTACAGCACGGTCTTGTAACTTATTTCAGAAAGAGGACAGAGAGAAAAATCATACATCAGCTTCAGCATTCCTTGAGTCTTTTCCCGTTTTAGCCTGATGGAACCCAAATACATTACCAGCCCTTAAGGATGGAAGTATGAGGAAGTGGCAGCAGGGTAAAGGACAGAGTATGGAGCAAGCAAAAAAAAAAAAATATTGTATTCACATTTGTATTTCCTTTTCTTGGCCCTGAGCTGCATCCAGAAAAACTGAAAAAAAATTGAAAAACAGAAGAAAAAGCAAACAGCTTACTTTGATAAGGGTGCCATCTTCACCTTGGGATCCCTTGTAGAGCTTCTTCTGCTTCCCACTGCTTATGTTGAAAACTCTGAGGGGATGACATAAGATAACATGGGTCATTTTGCCCAGGTACTGCTCTGGGGCTCTTATCACCAGGATCCTTTTCTCTCCCTGTTCCTCATTCCACATAAAATACAGGAAACAGGACCAAGCTACAGGAAGTGGAGAAATTATCTCCATGAAGTATCACCACCAATCCATTAAAAAGTTCAAGAAACAACCTCAGAAATAATGTAGAGGCAGATTATCTGAATTAAAATTGAGGCTTTATTCCCAAGCCAATAATCAACCAGTTTTCACTGCTGTAAAAATACCTGGATTCCTTCATACTAGAGGAGAGGATTAAGAGAACAAGACACTTCATTTGTGTTAGAATACAAAACTAAATTACATCCAGTAGTGATGTACAGCTACAACAGAAGGAGACACAACTACAAAAAAGACTCCTTTGCTTTCATGCAGACAGATTGGAGAAATGGATAAAAAAGGAGCAGAGAATAGACTCCACTTGTCCAAAGACAGTCACATCTAGTTCAGTTTTAGGTTTCCACAGTCCCAGGTATTCCACAGGACCTCATAGCTTCTCACTAAGTACTTTCAAAACCAAAAATAACCACAGTGCAGAAGTTCTCGCCCCACAACTCAATGATGTGTCACGGAAGGCACACTTGCTCCCTCAGTAGAAAGTCTTTGCTCTTCAGAGCAACCTAGTGAGAAGCCAAGAGTCCCGTGGGCATTGCACATATTCACAGCTTTTTAATCAGTGAGGGAGAAGGCAGAGTTCATAGTCACAGTGTGAGGTGAGGCCTCAGATCTGTCTGAAAACACTGTACCAAAGAACTTAAAGGAATAATTATGGAGACATGGCTGCCTTGTTTATGACTGCAAATATATTTTCAAGATGAGAAGGAAACTAACCTGATGTTACGATCCTGGCATCCAATAGCTGCGTATTTCCAGCTGGGGTCCACATCCATGTCATAAAGAGTGGTCTTCCTAACAATGTGATGTGTTCGGGTAAACTGAACCCCTTCTCCTGTCTAAACAAATGGGTAAAAACTGTGTCAAAATCAAGTAGTTAATTCATCATTAAAAACAAGGAAATATAGATGCATCTTCTCACACAGCCAGCACAAACCCTTCCCAGGGAGCTGCTGGGAGCAGATGGGACTGGAAGCACAAGGAACTCCTCCCTTCAGCCCATACTCTTTCACCAGTCTTCACAATAGCTCTGGCAGTGAAAGAAAAGCAGATATCCTAACAGTTCTCTATTTTACATCTTGCCATGAGAGGTCAGGCTGGGAGTAGCTGCATGCTTCACAGAACTAGTTCTCCAAATGTAATCTCTTCTATCGAGTCAGTGGGAAGCACTGAGGCTGAAATAGCAACAAGCTCATACTTCAAAGCAGGATGTCAGAGTTACTGTAACTCCTTTGTGGAGAGATTATAAATTAGAAGTGCACAAAAAGCTGTGATAAGGTTACCTTCTGTGCAGTGCGGAAATAGATGCTCTTGTCTGCCCCACAGCTTATCATTCGCACTTTCCCTTCGTTGGCTGGAATAAAAAGGCAGGAGACAAAAGATAAACACATATACAAGGTGGAGGAAATGTTTCAATTTATACCACTGCTCATTTATTCCAGTCCTGATTAGCTAAGCCTGATTCCTCTCTAACCAGCAAAGCAGAAGCCCCTTCTCAGGGACAGCATTTGTTAATGCTCAGAGTGCATAAGGTCTCAATACAGAGGCTTTACAGACCAGATCAGGATGTAACTCTGTCTTCTCCTTCACTAGTATGCTCACATGCTGATTCTCTATGTGCCACAGCACTCTGTGACAGCACAGCACATTCACACTCAGTAGGAGCTGAAAACGGGCAATAGGCACTTTTCAGACCTCAGAGCTGGTTACATTTTTCTTGCTGCCCTTTCTTACTGCAAGGTCAGGCTTCCCTTCTTCCCTTAGGACTCTTCCATAACCGATCTGCTTCTTCAGCAAAACAACACCTGATAAATTAAGTAATGACAATGGATCCAGTATCACACAGGCCAGTGAACTGCATCTGCTCAGAGCACGTCTGCACTTGGCTCACAGAGCAGCACAAAGGCCAGACCTTGAGCCCAGCTCCCTCATCTCCCACAGGTTCAGCTGGCTGCTTTCAAGGCCAGCTCACTGATAAAACAGACCTGTCAGAGAAACTTTTGCTGGCCTTGGAGCTCCTCCAGAAAAAAAAAAAAAAACAACTTTAAAAAGCCACACTGTGGCATTGGGGAGCTTCTGCTTCTGGGGAGTTATGAAGCTCCCTTCACTCGGGAGTGGCTTTCAAGCTGAGGTTCTCATCCTTGAGCCCCAGCTAAGAGACACTGCAGCAGCATTGCAGCCACACCTGTGCCTGGACACATACCCCACTGATCCAAATTCTGTCCCAACCCATGGACTCACCTTCCTGACTTGAACTCCATCTTGCCTTGCTGGTATGGACTTGCCTGGACACTGAACTGAGGCTGACCCTGACCACTCCAGACTGATCAAGACCTTGAATTGCTTGAGTCCACAGTCTTATCACTATTGATTTGTCTGGTGATCTGGACTACTGTCTGTATCTAGTTACTACCACTGGACTTCATCTGTTCCTGTTCACATCCTGTGCTACCTTCCCACTGCCAGTGGAAAAGGCCATTACCTTTGCCTGCCTTCCTGTCGGCTTCCCCTGACAGAGCAGCCAACTCTTGCTGTTCCTGACTGGTGTCTGACCACCAGTAGTAACTGAGTGCCGGGGATAAAACGTTACCAGGAATGCAAAGCCTTACAAAGTGGTTTGCAATTACAAATTTACCCAAAACTTTTTTTGGTGTGTTTGAGGATTTTTTTGGACAATGACTGTTCACAGTTCTCCTCACTAAGAACAGCATGCAGCCATCTTAAATTAGTTAAAGGGAGTGAATCATTACAGAAAACAGTTTTCCAAAGAAATGCTGAGGACTTCAATCAGGAAAGGTTTTTTGAGAGGGGAGGAAGGAGAAGAAAAGAAAGCAAAAAGGGAAAACAAGACAAGTATCATCTTCTGTTAGGACTGCAACTACAGAAGATTACAAAAAAAACCCAGCTGTAGCTTCAAATTGGCCTAGCCCAGTAGCTAAAATTACTTTATAGCCACAATGGGACAAAAGCAGTGCTCAAATCCTGCTTTGGAGGGAGACCATGATTCTCTACCTGCAAACTTCACTGCAGTGATGGAAGAAGAATGTTCATCCAGGGTTTGCTGCAGGCTATAGTCCTTCCCAGCATCCAAGACATGAATCAATCTATCCCGACTGGCTGAGGCTAAGAGCTTTAAACCTGTCAGAAATTTTAAAAGAGTGCAAGACCATGACTTAAAAAGCCATTTTTAAAACAAGTCATCTTAGGGAAAAAACATTATATTGTAGCTAACTGCATAGATGGACAGAAAGGAACACCCCTGAATTTCACATTATAATAATAAACAGAACAAATTTCAATCTCAACATACAACATTCCAATAAGAAGCATGAGAAAGAAGATGTTTTCAAAGCATGGCTCTACTGGTCCAACACTACAAGCCTGCTCTGAAATCCAGGAGTAGTTCGCCATGAAAATTCTAACATACAATAGATGGACATTCTTACTTGCTCAGCACTACATTCATAGGCAAAAGGGAAGCAGCTTAACTGTATTTACCTGTGTCGGGTTTAGAGTATTCCAGGCATAGGATCTCGGAGTCATGGGCTTCCACCTTCAGCATTTCCTTCAGAGACTGTAACTCATATATCCTAAGACACAACATGGCTCATTTCAGTGTGTTTAATAAAATTAGCAAGACCTGGGTTTAATCCTCATGGCTGACCAGTCTGCAATCTGGATAAGGAGCTTTAAGGGATTACCTGAGAGTGCCTATCCTGTCCCCCGAGGCCAGGTGCTCGCCGCTGGGACTCACACAGACAGTGCGTATCCCCACCTTTGTATCCAGCACTTGTGCATCGGATTTGTCTGCACTTCCTGCTGAGTTGTAATCAGTGTCCAGAAGAACCTGAGTGTTGTCATCTACATAGATGATTTTCATCAAGTCCTGAGGACACAATACACCCAGAAATATTTACTAGTTATAAAATATTAAAGCAAAGTATGTGCCTTAGAGACTGAGCTACTGGCAAACATAAACATTTTTTTGGCAATAATGCTGTAATTGGTGGAACCTTCTAGCTAGGAGCAATTACTAAGCCCCGTCATATTGTACATGAAAGTTTCACAGCTGTGTCTCACGATCACCCTTTGCAAAAGATTCCCCTTCAAGCTAGAAACTAACAGAATTTCCTCCACTACTGACAAGCTGTGGGATTAGTGATTACAAAATATTAGGGCACACAGCAGGAATCTGAAAGACTTCTAGGGATCATCTGAGTCAGCCTTCTGAGAACTGACAGAAAAAGACAGGACTTTTTTTCCACCTGATTCCTGAGGTCAGAGATGCTGTGTCCACAGATCTTCCAACACAACTGAGAACAGAAGCAAATCACTATTCTGTATGATTATTCTCCCCCTTATATAGATGAAGTGAGTGTAAACTGTTTCTCATTCAATTCTCCCAAACCTCTGCTTCATTTAATACACATTTTCCAAAAAAATCTTAAACTGGTTGCACATTACAGAGATGGAAAAAAAGACAAACGCTCTCCTGAAGCATATGGCCCTTATGGAAGAGACTAAGCTTGATGAATCCTTGGGTGGTTTATCAAAACAGCAATAGTCCCCAGGACCATTTCAGACAAACTGTCCTTCCACCCAATACTCCCTTCATGTGTCTTCAAGTTCATACATGTAACCAGATTTGTGCTCAGTTTACAGAGAAACCTGTGTTGACTTAGATATCCGACGAAATTTGGGGCTTAACTTGGGAATACCTGTGCATGAAGAGCAACCCCAAGGGCAAGGAGGTGACCCAAACCTAGGATCTTACATTGCTGAGGATGTTGCGGTGCAGGGCTGTGCCATGGATGTTGGAGCTTTCAGTGTTCCACAGACGAATGGTGTTGTCAGAGGAGCAGGTGATGAAAGAACCAGGGGGGAGGCAGGGCTGATTGTTGTCCTTCACCTCTGGATACATCTAAGGGCAAGTAAAATCAACCCCTGAATGAGACTGCCTGACATCTGGCATCCTAGTCACTGGTAGCAAGTTTCAAAACAAAATGAGACAAAAGGGTTGTTCTCTCTGTTTTTCAAAGGTGAAAGCCAGACAGTTCTGATGAAAACCTGTTTGCAGATCAGAGCTTCATATTGACTTCAAACAAATGTTCACCAAGCCCCCCTGAACATAGAAAATCTCCTTAAGGAGCATGAAACAAGCCAGCATCCTTTGTTTCTAGTAGTTCAAACAGAGCACATCAAATCCCAAACAACCATGACCATGCAACACCTTGCACTGTTGTTTGCAACTTTCATCTTCTACTGTCAGTTTATAATTCAGAAGGAAAGGGTGAGAAGCAATTAATAAATAATAACAGAGTCCTCAACCTCTTACCACTTTCTTTCCACTTCCCCCTTTCCTAACCACTGTTGGAAATATTTCAACATATTAAGAACATGTTTTCCTATATCTCCTTTCCTTCCTTCTGTCCCTCTGAGAGAAAGCCAACCAGACAGACTGGAAGACAGCTACTTGAGATGCCATTTCCACGCGTTCTGGTAAATAGGTTAAGAAAGATCAGAGTTCAGATTTTATCACTTGTTTCATTCTTCTGACTTTGAAACACTTTCTCAGCACAGACCTCAAAGAATTTTTTTGAGGTCAGCAATAAACTCTTGTGCATTTTCTGAAAGGAGCCCCAGTATTCAGCTTTGTTCAATTCTGCTCCTTCTCCCACCTCTCACCTTTTAATTATGAGATTTTTTTTTCCCAGTAGCATACTGCTTCTCACACTTTTGGTCAGCCATTGCAGTGCAGCCAAAGAACTGTTCCCAGGCCCAGTAGCAAACACACCAAAAACAGGTGAAAAATTTGAGTCAATTCTTTCCCTCTATAGTAAGTGTTTGTATTCAAATCTGGCAGCTCATCTGAGGACTTCCTCAGCTGCAACTCGCTCACGGTCCAACACCTGTGTCTGCAGACAACATACCTCAATGTTCCACACACAGGAAGAGTGATACAAAGCAGAGTACACCTTGCCCACTTTCTTTGGGTCTTTGACATCCCACACATACAGGCTGTGGTCGTTGTATACACAGGAAAGCCACTGGTTGGTGGGGTCAAAGGTCAAGGCAATCGTGTCTGGATACTTCGCATCAGCCACACCAGAGAACAGACGGCTGCACAAAGAGAGAACAACAGCCTGGTTAACTTGTGCTCCCTAGGAGTCAGGGCAAGGAGCTCAAGCAGGAGAGCTCAGGTTCTCCACAGGGCGCTGGTGAGGTGAACAATACACTCTGGCATAAATAGGTAGAGAGAGTAGCTGGCCAGGAAGACCCGTCTCTTGAACAACCAGAATCCCAGAAGAAGCCTCAAAGTCTCATGGCAAAAGTCTTTCTCCTTGCCATCCAACTCAGAGTCCCACCACAGTGAGGTGACTGATTTTCCCTGAAGGAGGGCCAAACAGGACACTTGATCATTACTGGAAATCATCATAATTTCCCCTGAATAACCACATGGTAAAATCCAAGTCAAATAATCTCAAAACAAAGGGAAAGGGGAGCATCATCTTTTGGTGGGTACTATATTTTGTTTACTGATAGAAGAAACTGCTGTTGCCAAGCAGAAGAATTAAGTACTGCACTCAAAAGAGAGGAGCACATTAGCATGAGGGACAAAGAATGGTTCATTTCAGTGGCCACTTGTCTGACCTGCTTCCCTTCCACACCCACCCCACACACAGGTCAGCATGGTGCTGCTTGCAGCAGCCTGTGAGATGGGCAACTGCAGATGGGTACTGTCCTTTCTAGATAGGCAAGCTCTCCGATGTAAACTTAAAAAGGAATTCTGCAGATCAAGTAAACACCTCTTTGCCCAGGAGTGGCCCAAGATCATATGGTCATATAAACTCTGTATCTCCTCTACAGGGGTTCTCTGTTAGTCCTGCTGCCATGCATGTGAAGGAGCTCTCTGTTGCCCCGACGTGAATTCAGCCATCCCACATTGGTGCTAATGATATTGAGCAAGGTAACTATAGCCAGAGTACCAGGGTGTTGAGAACAGGTAATTTAAAAGGACTGATGGAGCCAAAGTGCACGTAGCACAACAGACAACTGAAGCCCTGCTTCTGCAGTTGCAAAGGTTTGAGGGAAGGAAGAGCACAGCCCAAATTCTACTGAAAAATCAAGTCATTGATACAGCTGTGGGCAGTTCACAGCAGGCATCTGGCATCCCACAGAGCGGCTCTGGCATGCATGGGAACATAAGGAGTCCTGTGTTTTCAAGCTTCTTTGGAAGTAATAAATTAATTTTAAAATGCTGTTAGATTGCAATCAGTACTACAAATACATATTTAAGATTCATAAGAATATTTCTACTTGACTGATGCATGAGAATAGCAGAGTATTTTTAAAGGGTTCATGTACACAATTGCTTGATTTTAGCACTACCAGAAACTGTTTGCATTTTAAAGTGAGAGAGCCCCTTTCCCAGCTCCCTTACTGGAACATCATTATCTCCCACTTACCTTCTGAAGGAGGATTATACAGAAACAACTGAAGTGCGCCACAGCATCCTGTGCCCTCTGCCTGCCTGCTCATAGCAAATAATGCCAAAAGGCCACCAGATCTGAGAAACCCCAGGGAGATGAGGTGCAAGATAAGATGTGTAAGACTCAGCAACCAGCTTTGGGCTGTAGTCCAGTCATACAGGCCAAGGCCGCAACAGCTCAGAGAGATCTGCAACAGGCTGCCAATTTTAATCCATTAAAAGAGCATGTTCCAGATGGCAAAGGACTGGGGAATACCTCTAACCCCCACAAGCCTCCCTTGGTCCCTTCCAGCCTTCTCCACGGTACCTGGCCTCTGTCACAGTCGCGATGTCTGTTCCCAGGAAGTGCGGCTTCGGCAGGGTAGTGACAAAGTGAAGGTTCAGAGGGTTAAAAATCCGCACGGTGCCGTCAGCGCAGCCACAGAAGATGTAGTCATGATTCACAGAGATGCAGTTTGCCACAGTGGTCTGAGGAGGACACAGCACACAAGAAGGCAAATGAGAAATGTGCTCTCACGTCAAAGGTCACCAGACACATGACAGGGAGAACAGCGAACTGACAGACAAAGGAGTCATGGTCAAAAGAGCTGTAGTGAAGTCGAGCCCTGGGAGTAAGGAAATGCCTAAAAATCCATTTTTACTTTCTGAAGAGCTTTCCAGACAACATCTATTGCAGATTCCAAGCAGTTAAAAAAAACCCCAGCTCCTCTGCCACCCATCATGAAGGGAGGTCAGCAGAGCTACACATTTGCTCTAGCTGAGTCCTACTCTGAACATTGCTTTTGTTCCTGTGACATTCAACACTACTGGCAGGCAAGCAGCACCTCACCCTGTACTAGCACATCAATACATTACCTGTCGGAAGGGGATAAGAAATGAGAAGAGATGGATTTTCTTCCCCTCCCTTTGAGATCCGTACAAATGGCAGAAAATGGTACAAAACGGAGCATGGTGAAAAAGGGATGAGTTCAATGCAAAAAGTTTTTTCAACTTACTGTGAAGCTGTCTGTATTCTGAGCAGGAGTGAAAGGCAGATTTTAGAGAGGAAAGGAAAGGAAAGAAAAGAAGAGGCATTTCACTTGAGTGAAAGTGTGGACAGACCTTTTCCCTTGATTTTAATACACTGGATCCTTTCAGGTGGGCATGTTACATTCAACTGAAAGGAAAATAAGCATGATCAAATTCTTAACTGTGGGCCAACCTGGCAGTTTAGAATAGCCAAACCAACTCGGGGAACCTGCATTTGAGATGCACAAGCCAAGTCAGACACTGCAAAGTGGGTAGAAATCAAAATCCTTCTAAAACTCCTACTTGTCCAGGCCAAGCCAGTAGGGACCATACAGGAGCTGCCATAAGGACATTGCTTTGCCAGAAGAGCCAGAAGAGCAGTGTAATGCTGAGACGTGAGAATGAAAGAGCCTCAATTATTAATAGAATCCCTTTACCAAGAAATAGCACTATTTTTGCCTGGCTTTCCAGAGTAACTCACAGGGTGGCAGAGGCCAAATTACTTTCAGTGCTGGTAGTCAGCTTGAGCCTCTGAGTGTCCTTAGTATTGAGCTGTTCCTGCTCTGCTTCAGCAGGCACAAATACTGCAGAATAGGAGGATGTAAAACTCACCCTTAGCTCCACCCACTTGTCTAGCAGCCTTTTTTCATTGAATTCACAGAGAAGGCCTGAGGATGTGATACAGAAGGTGCTGTCAGCTTTTTTGCCCCTTCCACAAGCCACATCTGCAAAGAAGTTGTTTCTCAGTTCTCCAAGCAATCCTGAGCGACCTAGCAAGGGGACTGTGGCATTGACCTACCAATAGAAAACAGTTTGTTAGAAATACAGCAAGGCAGACAGTGATCTTTTAGAACAGCAACCCTTGAGTGCTGAAATGATTCAAAGAAAGAACTGCCAACAATCTACAAGGAGAGATTTTACTTGCTGTTCATGTTTACAACTGTTCATGAGCACACAGAAAAATCATCATAGGCTGGTGGATTCTGTCCCCCAGAGAAGAACAGAACAGCTAAAAGTTTAAACACTTTGGTTGATGCTTCAAAATGACACTCACAACCTTTTGAGATGCTCATAACAATGTCAAACAGCTCTCCCCACCTCTGTGCTTCAAGGAGTTAAATGACTGCAGCTCTTTTCTAGTTTATTTGTCTTTTGGTATACCTGACTACTAAAAAACAAGCACACTGCTATGCAACTCCAGGAGCCATGCCCCTACCTCAGTGCAGGATCAGACAAGCTTCTGGTGCTATGAGCCCATGGGGAGACAGAGACTTGAGAGCAGGGGTGGAGGGCTATCCTTGAATCCCAGCAAAAGCTTGGAGTTCCCATTTCCCACAGCTCACCGGGGCAAAATCCACCCTGCCCTAACATGGAAATGCCTGTTCACAGCTTGGACTTTCTCTCACCTTGGAGGTTTTGCTATCATCCAGGTACCAGAACTTGATGTGTCGATTTCCAGCAGTGACAAAGTAACTGCAGTCCTCCGAGAACGACACTGCCGTCACTTTACTTGAGACTTTGTTGGCTGCCACTACGATGTTTTTCTGGAAACATAATTGTTTAGATTGCTTAATTTCTTTGCTCAGAAGCAAAGGAAATTAATTTCAATTACAGGCACATAGCCAGTACAAGCACTGCAACAGGGAAAAGATGAGGCCCAAACTATTCCCCATTCGCCTCCAAATACAACCTTCCCATTAGCTGGGAACATTGATTTGGCAGACAGTACAATTCACATTTATATTCAGTTCCTCTTCCACATTGACTGGGATCGAGAACAAATCAGCAGGCATTAGTGCCTGCAGGAGCTTGATGCCTGAGCCATGACAAATATGTTGGTTTCACGGTCACCAGGAGCTCAAAGCAAATCCATTTCCCTTCCTAAACTAGATGTAAGCCAGCACAAGCAGGAACTCTCCCAGCACCCAGGAAGCAACGAGGACAAGGCACTCAAGATGGGGAACAGGTGTTTTTCATGGGGAAAACAGCACTGGTTTTTCCATAAATTCTCTTTTCTCTTTAAAGAAATTACGCTTTATCAAAAGATCCTAAAATACAAAAAGACCATGCCTGTACTGAAAGAGAAAAAGCAAAATCTGCTATACCTCAAATGTGTACCTCGAAATGTCAAAGAGTTTGGGAAAGGAGGAATAACATGCAGGGACAGAAAACAGGATGGACACTGTGCAAGCAGAATGGTCAGGTAGCAGGAGGAGCTCCCTGTTCACAGCATCATTGCTGTTTTCCTCCCCCTGCCTTTCCCCATCTAGAAGTGAGAATAAAAAAGTTTTCTGCTCTGTCTGTGGTGGGTTTGCAGCCATGCAGCACATGGCTGACAACAATGCCTTTCCCTTTCATTCTTGCTGTGTTTCCTTTACCCTTCCTTTCATGGACTCAGTTGCTCCCAGTCTTCCAGACACAATGCCCTTAGCACACAAACCACGACACTCCAAGGGCCCCATCAGAACTGGGCTGACAGAACTGAAGAAACCAGCAATAGAGGAATCTAGCCTGCTGCACCACCACCATGGAGGATCCCTCAACACAGACTGAAGGAAAAGCAAGTGGGACAGAAATTACCACAACTTCTTTCAAGACAGTGCACAGAGAAAGGCTTAGGACCCTTGCAGACCTCAACACCTGGATCATTGCTGTGGTCTTTCTTTAGGGAAGCAAGGGAATCCTACAGACAACACAGGTTTTCTTTTCAACCACAGTCAAATGACTAGGTCTTCCAGTCAGGAAAAAGAGGAAAATCAAAGCAGCAGAGCAGAGGATAGAAGCATTGCGGTTATAAGTGCAGGAAAATGCTTCAAGAGATCTGTATTCTCAGTCTTCATTGACTTTGGTCAGGTAAAGTATCTCTTATTTTGGTGTCCAGTCTGCAAAGTAAAGGCCAGACGGACCTCCCATCACAGTCTGGGGCATAAGGTTAAAGTGTGTATTCTTTAGCATAGCAGAGTCAGACAGTCCTTACATCACAAGTTCTCATGCACACAATTACACAGTGTACAGAAAAACCTGCATAAGCAAGGGAAAGCAAAACTACTTGTACTGTTCCACACATGCCACACTTTGTGACCCTGTCCAAGTCACTGCTTTCATTTGTAATACTAGAAAGGCTGAGCACTCAATTTTCAACACAATTCTTTACTGTGAGGACGGTGAGGCACTGAAACAGCTTGCCCAGAGAAGTTGTGGATGCCTCATCCCTGGAAATGTTCATGGCCAAATTGGATGGGGCTTCGATGGGGTTTCCACCTGGTCTAGTGGAAGGTGTCCCTGCCCATGGCAGGGAGATTGGAACTAGATAGTCTTTAGGGCCCCTTCCAACCCAAACCATTCTATGTCCCTCTAGGATTTATTGATTTTTTTAGGATTGATTTTTTTTTAAATCATATCTCTTTTAGAGAGGGTTACAGCACTTGAAGAGGTAGCAGGAGCTGAATAAGTATCTAGCATCTATTAATACAGACAACCAAGCCTACTAAAAATAAATGTTTATTTTCTTATCTACAAACAACAAATGCTTAAATGTTTACTAGGGGATAAGACAAGGGCCTTGTTTCTACCAAGTGTTGCCTCAATACAGTGACAGACTGACTTTCATCGGCTTTCACCCATTATAATTCCCTATGTTCCCCTTCTCACCCATCAAGAATAGGATCAGAGTATCACAAACTCTAACATAACAAAACCAAAACAAGCCAGCCAAGAGCATCCACTGCACTACAGAAGAAATCTCTGGCCCATGAGAATTTCCTTCCTTAACCTCATAAATTAGTTTTTAATAAGTGCTCTAAAAAAGCACAATGGTTTGGCAAGGTTTCAAAGTCCAGGCTTTTCTGGCTCGATAGCAAAATGTCACACATCTCTAAGTATAAAGGAATATGCCTTCATGGAAATGACTTAGACCTTCCCTAAGGCACCATAGCTTTCTCTTGTGTCCAAATTTGTCTGTGTCTATAATTGTCAAAAACCAAACAATAACTACAGAATTTTTAAAAAGCAGAAAGCAAGATGGAACTGAAATAGTTTACAGTCAGACTGGAACTTTTTAATTTATCAACACTTTGTGGTCCACCAAACCTCCTAAAAAACTTACCTTCCATGACCACACGTTGACAATCATGTCATGCTGGTACCCCACCGAAACAATGTACTTGGAGCTGGGGGAGAAGGCCACACAGGCCACACCATACTTGTGCTCCTGGAGCTCAGCCACCTGGGTTCGCTCAGCCACGTCCCACACCCGAACTGCCGGCATGTGTCCGCTCTGCAAGGGACAAGGACAGACACAGAACAGGAAATGTAACTCCAAGGTCAGTTCTGACAGACTCAAGCAGGTGAATGTGGAGGAGCTTGGAAAAAAATGTATAGATAGTGTGCTCACAATAGGTTTAGAGGCTCCTTTGATTCTTTAAAGCCCAGGCTGAGACTGACAACCTAAGGAGTATAAGCATTTCAACAGGTGTACAAATTAATACAACCTGTCCTGCTTTAATCCTTTTCTTATGCTACTCACAAAACAGCCAGGGACTAGAACAATACTTTTAATACACATTCCTGGTCATTGTAATGGGAATTCACAGCCTGCTTGTGACAAGGATTATAATAGATTGTTATCCCCAGCCCCAGTGAACCAAAGGGCACTCATCACATCCTCTGCTCCTAACACAACATGGACACCTGAGATATCAAGACAGGTCATGCCATACAAAGACATGACATGGCTGTTGTGGGAACTATCACACACCATCCGAGTGGGAGACCAGCAGCATCATTTCTGTCACAAGGTAACACATGGATGCATTCTGCCTGAAAGAGCACAGGCAGGGTAATGTCAGAGAAAAAGACATTGAGAGAACAGAGCCTCTGGTTTTATGTTTGTTCTCCAGAGAAAAAGAAATGTCAATTCAACTCTTTCTGCCAGACAATTCTATTCTTTTGTTTAATTGTTTGTTATTAAGCCAAATTAAAACAAGGAGCACAAGATAAGCTGAAATGCTGGCCAAAAAATGTGCTTGATGGGCAAATCTTACTCAATTAACTGCTCATGATTTCACGTTGAAGTCTGTCAAAACAGTAGCTTGCAAGACAACATATCCATGGCAGCATGGCAGAATGGTACCTTTTTGATCAGTTTTAAGTTAGTCGTTTCATTGTGTGGGAGAGACAAGTCTCATCACAAGTACAAGTCAAAGCTTTAAAAGCTGAAAATTGTGCATGTTTTAATTGCCTTGTTCAAAAGCTTTGCTAAGCAACTTCTCATGGCCTGGAAAAATGCCATGGTCAGATTTCACTGCAGTTGGTACAGTTCTCCCTCCCCACCTCAAGGTGGCTGGCAAGATGTTACAATGAGCTGAATCAGCTGCTCTTCAAAACAATTGCTGTACTTAAACACATACATATATTAAATATTCCCTGGTACCTTAGCATACACCCCAAGACCTTAACAAAGTGAATTTGAATTTCATCTTTGAAGAAATGCTCCCCAAAAGGGAGCTCTGAGTGACCCCCATGGACAAGGATTCTACATCTCCATGGAGAGAAATAAAAAATAATAATTAAAAAGACAAAAAAGCTTTCCTATGAATTTGGAATATATAAAAGACATTTAAAATGTATGGCAGCCAAGGACTAACCTCCATGCTCTCCTCCCTGAAAAGCCAGCCATGCAGAAAACTAAGGTGTTATTAGGCAGGTTTAGCATAAGGCGGCTAAAAGGGAGTTTGCAAAGTGAACTCACAAAGCATTTCCCTGTGGGACAGAGGTTGAACCAAGACATAACTGCTGGCACCAGCAGGGGACACTGCTACACTAAGCAATAATTCAAATGTCAGACACGTGGAAGAATACTGAAAGAAATAAATGGTTTTACAACAGGGCAAGAGGAGACATGTTTTGCAACAAGGGAAAAAAACCAACAACAGAAAAACTCCACAAAAACCCCATAACAACAACAAAACTCCCATAAAGTTGAAGTATAAACGGAAAGGCTTTTTTTTTTTAAATTTGAATTTGCCATTTACCCCAATGAATTTGCAAACTGAAAAGTCTGTTAGTAAGAAAAGTACCCACTTTATTTTTTACCATTTTCCACCATTTTTCTTATCCCACATAATAAGAATTGAGCACCAGAAATTTAAAAAAAAAAAAAAAAAGGAAAGCAAAAGAAAGCACCAGAATCATCAGAACTGAACATTATGGAGAAAATATATACATTGTATATATTAGAATTTGAATATAAAGGGGTTTTATTTTATTAAGATTTCTAGAATGTAAGGAGGCATTAAAACATACCAGAGCTATAAAACCTCATGTTTTCACTAAAAGGTTAATGGCAGCATGTAATGATGGAAAATTTGTGCTTACTTTTACTGTGTCATGGTAGCCTCCATTCAAAAAACTCCACTCTTGTTTCTACCTATGGTCTGATCCATACAGGATCCGGGCCCAGCTTTGGAGCCACCTGGTGACACGACAGCTGCCATCTCAGTGATGGCACTGGGGACCTCTGGAGTGCACAGTCTCCACCTTGACAGCTCTGACACAGGACTGGGACACACTTCTCCTCCCTGTGAGGCTGAAGCTCAGCAGGGGACCTGTCTCACACATGCTCCCTCCCCATCTCTTAGAGAGGCACAGGGCCTAGTGGTAAATTGCCATTAATCATACACAAGAGCAAACTGAGCCCAACCATATGGAGGTCAGCATTTCTGTGGATTTTTAACACCCAGTAATTCCAGCCTCATGACACAGCCCATGTCTTGAACATCTAATGCAGAACAGACACACAGTGCACTCATCCTCATTCTCCCCCCCAGGTGTGTTGGGAAAGAGGAAGCAATTGTTGCCCCCAGACAAACATACAATGCCAAAGCACAGGCACCAGCATCTTCTGTGACTATTCCTAAAGCTCCACTCCACATGCACTTTTCATTTTTTCCACAACATTGTTACTGGCTTCAGTTAACTCCTGAAATCCTAAAGGGACAATGCTAAACTCAGACCAAGATTCAGAACCATCCAAGTACTCTTCTCTGATGCTAGGGTAGAACCATGCTGTGTGTCCTTTCACTCATTTTCACTCTACCTTCAGCCCACAGATGCTACCCCAGAAGACCCCTCTGCCAAGATGATGTGTTGAAAAACTCCCAGCAGGAGCACCCAGTGCCACCCATAACCCAGCAAGTCCACTGAACAGTGAGGCAACACTGAAGCTGATTTCTCTGTGTGAAAGCAGCTCATTGGCTTATTTCTTCTAAGCCCCTCTGCCCTGCTTCAAAATGTGATGGACAAAGCATGCCCTCTCTCCTCTTACACTTACCTCTCCTGTAACCAAATATTTTCCATCTGGAGAGAAAGCAAGTGCTGTAATTGTTTTCCTAAAACAGAGAAAATAACACTGAGAAACATTTCCAACATGTGACTTCATTTCAATACATCATGACTGGGAAGTAGGTTGGGACAAACTGAAAAGATACTAAAGTCACCCACAATAGCCTGACAAAGTGGTTTTGCTTTGCCGTGGGGATTCCCTGCTGCCCAAGACTCAAGCAGCACGTTACAGCAGGAGAAAAGCTCCAAAAGCTGAGGTTCATCATCGCACCCTTATTCCATGTGCAGGCCCATGTCACAGTGCTGACTTCAAAAAGGAGGTCATCATTTTTGGTGGAGAAAAAAAAGAAGTCAGATACCGTGGAGCTGTAGTAAGATCTCCTCCGTGTCATGACCATTAGCAATTCCTCTTGGGATCATAATGTTTATGAGGTGGTACCTTGTCAGCAATAGCACCTCACAGGAGAAGGAGCCAGAGTCAAAGCAGCAGGCAGCCTGTCCCCAAGGCAACTCTCACTGAGAGGATTTAGTCTGGAGCAACAGCAGCTTCTGCACTTTATTCAAGCCATAAAAGTCTTGAATTCACCTCTCACAGAAAGCAAGCCCAGCTTAAAGCTTTACTCACCTGGAGCTGTTTAGAATATGGTGTTGCTTATTTTTTCTAGGGTTGAACAGCACAACAACACACCTAGATGGAGTAAACAGAAAAACAAAAAAAGATGACATGACCATGTGCATAAAGGTAATCCAAAACCTATCCTTGTTGCAAAACCAACAGCAAATGCAGCCCCAAAAATCTGTTTTATCCCCTAATCTCAAACTGAGGTTAACTGAGGTTAACTAGAAAACATGAAGCAAGAGAACAGTCCAAAGGCAAATCACAAGTCTCTCCCATGTTGAGGAGTACCACATGCTAGTACCATAAATAATCACCTTTCCAGACTCCAGGAGCCCTGAGTCTGATTGTTCAAATTGGACAGAAAGGTTGACCATGAACGTTTGTGTAACAGTCCTAAAGGATTATAACCCCTGCCATAAGTGACCCTGTGTACTGGGCACCAAACCAGCATGTTTGATGTAAGAGTAAGAAGGTAAGGAAGAAGGGAAGAGGGGATATTTTGGAAAAGCTCTCGGGGGATGAAGAAGGGAAAGTAAAGGCACTGAATTTCTGTGCCTGACCTTAACAACAGACAGGACAGAAACCACTGAGTATACCACAAGAAATTACTGGACAGTTGAGAAGTGAGACAAAAGATGACAAAAAACTATTGGTCCAAGGAGTCTATCTGCATAAACAACTTGCTCAGGTGCCTTGCAGAAATCTCTCTAGTAAGATGAACTGCAAAAGCAAGCAGTAGTAAGCTCCTGGTAAGCAATACAATCACCTCCATTGGGAGAAAAACACATCCATTTGGGGGGGGGAAGGAAGAAGAAGAAACCCCACCTCCCATTACTCTTGCCCATAGCACATTGCCTCAGTGCCTCAGCCCACCACAACTAGATCTACAGCAGCCACGGCTACTGAAGCCTTCCCTGCTCTCCACAAACACTCTATACACCATTTTTAAATCTTCGTGTAACAGCATTCATCTTGTAACAGAGCACAGGAACAACCAGTAACAGAAAAGGCTGTTAATGGAATAAAAATATAAAACAACAATTACTCTGACGATCTTGTGCCCTATTTCTCACTTCACCTCTGAAATAGAAACTGTGGTTTTTGCCTGCCCCTCTACAAGAACACACTGCCAGAGTCTGGAGAGTCCTAGCTCCTCCTTCACTGAAGTGTCAAGGGAGCACTGCAGGATGTCCCTAGTCCACTGCCAGCAGCCTTCACTGCACTGGGGACACCATCACACTGGGTTTTACCTGCAACACATGTCAGGCTATAGACATCAGTCACAAGGAGAAACATGCAGGACAGGGAAGTAGAAGAGTTGGCCTGAAACAGCCAAGCAGAAAAGCAAAAAGCTGAGGCATCACAGAAATCCACTGCAGAACCTCAGCTGCAGACCTTGCCAACATTTCAGGACAGGTGGTGCACACTCAAGCACAAGACAAAGCACATCTTGGCACCACGCTGCCCAGAACAATAGCTGCATCCTTCCAGGCCCCACTCCACATCCCCAGCAGCAGTCAGGACTGGGAGTGCTGCAAGCATAGCTAAAGGTTGACAGGGACCTGCAACATCTCTGACACCTCCTTACCTAGCCCTGGCAGCTGACCTTTCCCTTGGTCTGACCAGGCTGCCAGAAGCAGTGTAAATTTTGAAACTGAAAAGAGTACAGCAAAGAGGAATGACACACCAATAGCTTGAGCTCAGAGTCCTTGGCTGAAGCTGTCACACTCCATTAACAATGCTTGCTCAAAGCCAACATCCAAAGCACCAACCATTCACAGGATATGCCTTCCCCTCCTTCAGATACTCTACTCCTCTCCAACCATGCCATTCCACCCATCCCTATCCATTCATGCTTTACCCTGAAGGCCAAGGCAATAAAGGCACAAAACTTTCTTGATAGTTAAAAGGCAGATAGCCATGGTTAGAGATGTAATCTTGTGGAAGAGCAGGGAAAGTATAAATAAGCGGTTTGTTCAGACTGGGATTGATCCTTTTGCACTTTTTACCCTGGGGAACCAAACTGGAGAGTTTCAAGTCAAAGCTATGCTACATATTTCTGAGGGATCAGTGTTACGAAGCAGGTGGTTTGTGATCCATTAACAAGTCAGGGAAGGTTAAGCCTTGCAAATCACAAGATATGAAATAGGAAGTGAGCAGATGTGAAAATCTATCTAATCCTGAGCCTCCAGCTAATCAGAATAGCAAAGCAAAACCCCATTATGTGGAGTTGGATAGGGTTAATGGACCAAAATCCTGCTGAGTTACAACAGGGATGAATTGTGCTTAAAATAAGCTTCAAAAAGCCAGAGAGAATAAAGGGAAGACATGAAATCTTGGCAAAGACTTTCCTATGCAGCTCTTAAATTTAAGTTTCTGTTTTATTGTGAGGAACTCTGCAGAAAAGCAGGATTTCAGAGAAGTGAACACAGTTTAAAAAACAGAGGAAAGATACAAAATATAAACCACGGTCTTCAAACACAGCAAGCAAACAAACCACTTCCTAGAATAGTACAGTAACCTAGAATAGTACAGTAACCTAGAATAGTACAGTAAGACACAAAGGTCCAGGGTTTTGCCATTAACTTACAGGACAGAACTTTCAGCCACTTACAATCATGAATTTTAGCTCAGTGGCACCCCAGAGCAGACTGTCTGCCAGCAGGCTTCCTCCCCTCTTCCCAGACCTTGGCTAAGTCCAGAGCCTACAGGGAAAGCAAGAGCCACCACCCAGCTTATACACCAAGGCAAATCAACAAACCACTCCAAGAGCCACATGGCTCCTAGTGCCAGAGCAGCCATGACAAACATGGATATTTTAACTTTGTCTTAAGACAACCCTATGCTTGATTCACTGAGTTTGACCCATAATTAACAAACACTACCTGGAGGGGCAGGGGGTTAAATCACAGTATCTCCTTCAATCATTGATTCATACCACAAAATAGTAATTTTAACTCTTAGGCTCAGCAAAACAAGATATGTTAATTTGTCAGCTAATAACTAACCTAACATTAATTGGTTATGACCTTCTTGCCAATAAAGCCATGTAGCCAATATTAACCAGTCTTCTGAACTGGCTTTCTTAAATTAACTGCTACCCAGCAAAAGCTACCCTACTGCAATGCTGTCCCAGGCTCATTTTCCACCATTCCTCTCCTGTCTGCCAGGGCAATGAAAACTTCAGCCAACTCCAAGGACACCTCATTCAGCAAGATGGCAAACCACAAACCATCAATCATACAGTGGGGCACAGATACTGTTCTGGGAGTCAGGAGCATCCAAGTTTGAGAACTGTCTCCCTCTCAAAATGTTTGGGAAGGTTGCTAGTCCATTCCATCCTAGAGAGCACACTTCCACAACAGGCAGAAACTATTTCTAGTTCTTTAATCTCTTCAGAGTGTTCAGGAAATGGCCTCAAGTGGCATCGGGGAGGTTTAGATTGGATATTAGGAAAACGTTCTTCACACAAAAGCTTGTCAAGCACTAGAACAGGCTGCCCAAGGAAGTAGTTGAGTCACCACCCCCAGAAGTATTTAAAAGATGTGTAGATGTGGCACACAGGGACATGGTTTACTGGTGACTTGACGGTTATGCTAATGGTTGGACTCTGTGACCTCAGGTTCTTTTACAACCCAAGCAATTCAGTGACACAGGGCAGCCTCAACTGCCTGCTCAGACACTCACAGCTCAGCTTGGTGTGGCCTCAGAGCAGCTCCTCCTCCTCACACAAGTCGTTCTCCAGCAGAATCTCCAACAGTTTCCCAAACAAGGCAGCTCAGAGTCCATTAATACCCCAGTCATGCTCCATTTTAGCAAAGGAAATCAGTCTAGCAAAATTAATGGAATGGAGACACTGAAATGGTCAGGTTGCTGACCCACCTCCTCCACACTGCCTCCTAGTCCAGTAAGGCTACCAAGCACTCAGGAGAGTCAAAGTATCTACTCCTTTCCATTTATACTGGCTTTAATCTCACAGTAGTTAAAATAATAAAAATAATTACCATGGAAAATTAACTGCATACAAGAGCATACACCCATCTATCTATCCTCCACCTTTTGTCTGCTCCTTTATAAGACTCCATTCAGTATTTTACAGCCAGAGGGATAGGAAAGGATGCATGGGAAGAGAGCACTGATCTTTTTGTTCCCAGCTTCCAACTGTGCATGTAGACAAAGCAAAGTACTTCAAACCTGCAGTTCCACAATGGTCACATCACCTGTTCCACATACTCCACCCCTTTGCCAAACTGAAGCTTTCAAAACAAATTCAAGTTCTCAAGACACCTTCGTCTGAAGAGATATTTTTAAATGCTAGTGCCAACATGCTAACTAAGGCTAGCTCCAGAAATACCTCACATGGGACCTACAGAGCCTGGCACACACCAACTGTTGAGAACATCAACATGGTTAGCACCCTTGTTTCAGCACAAACCCCACCTCCTCTGCAGCTGCAGGCAGGGCTTGATGAACAGAGCACCTTTTTAATCCACGAGTATATTCTGATTTCCAAGACATTTATAGAAACTACTCATTGCTGTATGGATTACTGCTGTACAAACCATGGATCAGCCAGCTGAGATCAAGTGTCCTGTTTGTTTGCGTACTGGTTCCTGCAGAGGCTGTTGGCAATGGCACACATATTCAAAGGTATTATTTCTAGGTCTATGATGCCACCTCACAACCTTTAAGTACACCTTCCTGATGCAAGCAACTTCTATAAACAGCTTGGCTGTGGAATCTTTCCTAGTACGCCTCTTTCTTGTGGGACATTCAGGTAACACAAGGAAAGGACAGAACCAGCCCTCACAGCAATGTCAAAGGTTTTTGCAGACAACATGAGCATTCTGCATCAGGGAGCTCATTTGCATCAGACAACAAGAAAGGTTCCTTGCAGAGCTTTCCAAACCTCCATGAAGGCACAGCCCTATCTTATGTGTTCACAAGTGTGCATCAAGTATGCAGATGAAAAATGGGGAGGGTGGGAGGAAGGAGAGGGAGAGGGAGAGAAAAGGAGCGGGGAGGCAGGGAATGTCACAGCAGTTTCCACTGGCTCCAGCAAAAGGAAAAAGACCCATAAAATGTAAAAAAAGTAAGCAATTTCCCTAGGCTAAATATAGTAGCAGGAATGGAGAGGAATCAGACGTCAGTATCACATTTACACTGAGTATCTGACTCAGTAAGTCAGCAGCAGTGGGTCACTCCATGCAGCTCCCCCCACCCTTACTTCTGATTTTTCTTCTACTGGCCTCACTCCTGCACTTACAGAAATCATAGTTTCTTGTCATTTTACTCTTCTCATTGCCCTCTGGTTTGCCAGCACATCCCTCTATTATCAGCTGCCTTATTCCAGCCATGTCCTTCCTCAGCCTTCTTCAGCAAGCTGACAAAAAACAAATTTCTGAAGAAGTCTGTTTTCCCCTTTCCTCTCTCTGCAGGTCCCTCTTCCAAGTGATTTGGGAAAATTGAAAGACTGCAGTAGCATTCCTTTCCAAACTACCAACCAACTCAGCATTGCCCTATCTCATGGGACACATGACTGTAGGCAAAGTTCATGTGTCAAGTTCTCCTTGGGTCAAGTTCTCCTCTCCCAAATGCATGGAGCCTGTGCTATAAAGAGGATGCTGTACAGAGGAAAGAAAACTCCATTAAGACATCAAAACAAACATTAGCTTTCTTTTTTTCCCCCACAATATACTCCTTTCATGCCACTGCAAGAATAAATGAAAAGAGCAAACAGTCCCATCCCTTCAAAATTGGTCCATTTCTCAATTTCTGGCTCATACTTTGCTCTCCTTTCCCCACCCAAAGCTATTCAAATGAGAGCGCAATAGCTTCCTACGCACTAAATGCATGGGGGAAAAAAAACACTTTGATAAGAACAAAACCTTTTTTACACTGCATTGGTTGCCTAGGGAAGCTTGATCAGAGCAAAGCAGTGTCTACAGAAGCTGGTGCTCATTTTCTATGTGGCAACTCTTCCTGCCAAAAAGCTTCTTTAATTCACAGTCAGTACTGGTAGCGGGTTAACTGTGATGAGAGGATGTGCACACTGAATATGTAACTGAATAGATATTTTCATTCAAACTGTATTAATTATATGCATGCTGAGAAGAAAGCTCTATCTGTTGAGAGGTTAAGAGCTGGGTGTCACTGTACGAACAGAAAAGTCTTCAGAGCTCCCTGTACCAATTCATGATGGAGAGAACTAAAAAGGTGAGAGCCTAAGAGGTGCAGCTAAACTTACACTTCAGAAAGCAATGCAGACTAATGAAAAGCCATGAATACTGAACAAGAAACGAACTGTAAAAAAGATAGTCAGGGATATATTTAGTGTCACTAAACTAATAGTGTAGAAATTTCTGATTGCCAGCCAGGGATATGCTTGCTTTATTTAAAAGGCTGTGGGGCACCCCAAATCTGCAGGAGGGGGAGCTCAAACACATCACATAATAGGGGGGTCTGCTCCAAAAAAACCACAGGAAGATTTGTGACAAACTAAAGTCCAATTTCTTGCCTCCAAGAGCCCAGCCCTAAGGAAAAACAGGGCATATTTTAAGACATTTGTCTAGACGGTTCTCCCAGCCTCCAGAAATCTGACATTCAGAGACATCTTAAACCAGTGGGCACCCACAACCAGAGGAGGGAGAGCAGCAAGGAAATTGCAGCAGGGCTGGACTGACAAGGATTTGTAGAGATAATCCCCAAATGGACAAGGGGCAGCCTCTGTTCTCACAACCATTTCAGCCTAATGAGTTCATCTTGTCCATCACACTGACTGAGCCTCAATATTGAGGCCCCTGCAAAAACTCCACCAATGTCTATGTGATCTGATGACATCCAGAAACACAGGCAGCTTGCTCTCTCCATCATCTGGCAAGGATGCTGCCATCCTCATGATCTTCTGCTGTCAGCACGGTTTGTTCCTGTCTACCTGAACAGGCCCTGCTGCAGAGGAGGGGCAGGGCTGAGTGCCCAGAAAGCTTCTCCTCAGCTCCTGCCCTGCACAGAGAAGGCCAACACAAACTCCTGCCATGCACTGACAGCTTCCACTGGCTGCTCTCAACAGCCCCTTTACACCTTCCAGATGATATCTTTAAAACAACCAGCTGTGTCTCTGACTTCAAGATGCAGATGGCAGAGGACAGATGCACAGATCTGAAATGGCACCCAAAATACTTTAAAAATACTTTAAAAAAGCCCAACACATAAGTGGACAAAAAGATCCAATAAGGAGCAGAGATTGTGACTGTAACACCAACTAACCCAGGCCTGCCTTCTTGCATTCACACAGGCACCACTGAAGTTTCAGCTTTATCAGGACCACATATGAGAAACTGCAGAAGCTTTCCTGCCTGCCTCCTCCCAGAGTGAAGGTGCTGCCTGTCCACATGGACAGGCCACAGTGATTTCTAGCAAGTCCAGCTGATCTCTCTGCCTCACTCCCCTGGAACTACTGCATATGGAAAATTCTTAATCTGCCATTGGAAGTCTTCATGCTATTTCAAGCTCTCTTTTTAAGGAGGCAGAGCAGAAGAGGAGGAGGACTTTTAAAACTGGCAACCCTTCTGACACTGGGCAAATATAAGGCAGGGTGATGACTCAGGAAAACACTTTGCACGGAACAGATGCAGAGAGAAGACAGCCTAGGTCCTGTCTTCCACCAGATAAGTTGTACACAACTCCAGAACAGCCACACTGGAGCCAGAGACACAGCAGTATTGCCCTCGGGAGAGTGATGGTTTTACACAGAGCTACACAATAACGAGGCACCTTTTCCGGGAGGCAAAGAGCTAAGCCAGACAGAGATTGTGAAAGACTTAGGCAAGAAGTGCATGTGGGGAAACCAGAGGGGAAAAATGGGCTCAGAGGAAAACTATGAAATCTAAACCAGTTTACTAACTGGGAATCATTACAGTTGCAAGGAAGATGAAAATGTTTCCAGTTAATTGTTATAGCTCACAGCTGCCTAGTCACCAGTGATTCAGCAGGAACTTCACCTTCAAAACAACCCCATTCCCTTCAACACTTCAAAGCCAGCAGAGGGAAAAAAACCACAAACCCTCATGAATGAGAAACCAGGAATAAGACCCTGTTCTAGCAGAACCAGGAACAGGACATCTCTGCTGTGTTGTACCTCTCCTCCAGCCTGCAGCAAAGGTAGGTGGAAAAATGAAGCCATGCAAAGCAGCAGCTGCACTTAGAAATGTCTGTCAGCCTGCACATCTGACAAGCTTCAAAAGACACAGGGCACCAAAGACAAATACCCATGCACACACACACACACACACATATATGTAGGTATATGAACAGACACATGCATACATATGGCTCACAGCTGACTAGAACATACGCACGCACATAGAGCGTACATTTCTCCCTCCTTCTCTCCAAAACCACTCACTTCCCTAGGGGCAGGGAAGCAATGCCAGCAATACATTTACATGAAGCATCAGTTCAGCTGGGCTAGGAGTAGGAGTTGCAGAGCTGCATTTTATTTCAGCACTCTCGGCTAACACCCACAGAATACTGCAGATGAGCAGCCCTGGGGGTTAGAGCAATGGGCAACTGATGATGGGAAGAGTGGTGGAATAAAAGGATCACTGAGAAAGTTCATTATCAGAAAATGTGCTGATCAGACAGACAAGAAAGACTGAGAAGCACTAGGAAATGGAGCCTTGAGCAGAACGTGACTGGTCCCAGGTGTGACCAAGAGAGATTAAACAAACAGCTAGAACATGGCTGAAAACCTGAAGAGCTTTGCATCAAGGCAGGGAATGCAATTTTTTACAGGATGAATGCTACAGAATCACAGCATACTGTTATGTTAATTCTTGAGAAAGGACCTGTTCCCATGTACTGAGGTCTCTCAAAGTTACGGCTGTTCCAGGCACATCAACAAGGAGAAAAGAACAACTATCTGTCCTGACAAACCAGCCAAGACACCTGCTTTGGGGATCTCTTGCTTCCCAGTTGTGCTCCACCCCTCCACTTGCTCTCAAGATCCAGTCTCTCTTCAATCAGTGTCTGCCTGACAGCCCCAGATCTGCCATTTTCAGCAACAGGCCACAAGCTTTGTGCTGAGTCTCAAATGCCTTGGGCATCCTGAGTTTGCTTGTTCTGAACTTTTCTTGACCTTCTTGTAGTTGTTTTACTTGGTTGAGCTGTGACAGCAATTTCTCTAACTGACCAGGTGTCTATAGATAATTTGTTTTACTTCTGTTTATCTTTTGTGCAGTATAACCATAGTTTTATATAAACAACATTTACCAACAGCTATTTTACGTAGACTGAGATATTTACAACCAACATGACTACATAGTGGACAGGCATGGGATAACAGTAGAGGCCTTCAGAAGTGGAGAACCAGGATGCAGTGCAGAGGAGTGCAGGAATGGGATGATAAGAGAGGAGGCACATGCTTGGCACCGGAGACCAAATGGCTGAGAACAACTCACCCACTGTCTGTTTAAAAAAATACAGACCTGGAGCTAAACAAAACAGGTTTTAGGGGTAGCAAATAAAACAAAGAAAAATTATTCAACATGCATTAGACACCATACATACAGTGAGTTACAGAAGCATTATGGAGCTGTACAAGTGCAAGATGCATCAACAAATAAACAAATAAAAATATAACAACTAAAAAATTACCCAGCTGGACCCTGGAGTAAGGAAAATCCAGAAAAACCCACATCAACCCACATCAGTGAAGGACTACAAAGCTGAAGATTTACCCTCAACAATAGACTCTAAGATCCAGAGGAGCAGCATAAGGATGAGCATAACACCAGAAAAACTGAATAGAAACAAAGAAATGTATTACAGTTTGGTTGCGTTATCACAGTTATTGAGACATTTCTACATAGAATTATCCTAATGCATTATTATCCCTTCTTTTTCTGCCATAATTAGTGGTAAAGTAAAATGATTCTTGAATTGAAGTGTTATGAATTCAGTTATACCCACAATAAATTCCTGCCTTTTTTTATTTATGCACATACACAGCCTACATATAAGGGATGCTTCCTCTTTGCCCACAAACATCAAGTACAACAAAGCCCAAGGAAAGCGACTCAGAGAAAAGAAAAGGTACAGATATAGAGGAAGAGGAAGCAATGAAAGACAAGTTGAAGAAAAAAACTTTAAGAATTAAAAATAAAAAAACAGGCAAAGAGCAGTTCAGAGGGAAAGCCAAGAAAGAGATAAAGATAGGCAAAGTTTACAATAAAATTCCTGCAGAGTAATCAAATCTGCCATCAAGTGCTAAGTAAATTCAGCTCTCCAGCCCAACGGTATAACAAGAGAAGATGGGAGCTCTCTCTGAAGGTACCCTCCTGGGAGCAAGCAGCTCCTTGCAGAGATTTGCAGACTCAGCTGGGATTACACAGGGAAATCTGGCTCTACACTTCAGGTTTGCACCAACTTCTCTGCAAGAGCAGCTCCCACCATGTCGTGAAGCCTAGAAAGTTGAATATGTGTCTTCCTTTAAAATCAAGTCCCAAAGGAAAAATATATCCTGCTTTTAAGCAACTGGCCAACACCTCTGTTTCCAGCAGCATGCACAACCAGAGTATTCCCTCATTGTGCCTGAGCAATTCAGGAGCAAGGAGAAAGATCCATACATCAAATTAATCATCTGGGGCAGACGAACATGACAGTTCATGGCTGATGCCTCAGGGCTTTAACTGTTTTACCATGAGCAAAAAGTGTAGTCAATACTAAAACTGCATCATTCAAAGGAGCAAAACAAAATAGTAACGAAATTTAACTCTGTCTGCCAGCCCCCTCCCCACCACCATCTCCCTGGGGAGGATGGTCACACGCAGGGTAGGGTACTGGGCAGACTCCTCCAGGGCTCATCGACCCATTATTGATCTCTCCAGCATTCCAGAGCAGGCAGCAAAAGCCTCCGCTGCAGCAAAGAAACTGGAGCAGCTTTTCCCCTTGAATGCTTCAGTAAGCATAATCCATGCTATATCTCTGCAAGAGTGTCAGAAACAAACAAACAAACAAACAAACCACAACAAGCAAAAAAAAAAAAAAAAAAAAAAACCAAAAACCACACACACCACGGAAAAAAAAAAAAAAAAAAAAAACAAAAAAAAAAAAAAAAAAAAAAAAAAAAAAACACCAAAAACCACACACACACAGAGAAAAAAAAAAAGCTTCTTGGAAGGCATGAAGTTAAAGAATCACTTGCTCAAACAGTCAGTTGTTTTCCACTCCTCTAGGCATGGGCAAAGCTCACAGCTGCCTTGGGCAGCAGGCTGCCAGGTCCACAAAAAGGCACTAAAGCCTCCTGCCAGCCTTGCCTACTCAGCACCCTACAAGGTCAGGCTGGCAGATGCCGAAAGAAGGGGCAGGGGGGAGCTTTCTTCTCCCCACAAGTGTCCACACCACAATGCACAGGAAGCCTGCTGCAGCTCCCAGGCCTAAACATCCAGAGCTCACGCCAGCTCCCTGCCCCAGCCCTGCTGCTTCTCACAGAAGGAACAGCTCAGATACTGCCAGATTGGCAAAGTTCATTTCTGCCTATGTTATCTTTTAGAAGCCTTGTGACAGCTCTGCCTGTAACGGAAGATGAACATTTACTTCTACTTTACCTCTATCTCAGCATAATACACAGCATTTTAAATGCCCTGAAATTTTTCTTCAGAGTAACTAATGAGCATCAGTTGTCAGGAGACCTCAAAAGACAGCCTTTCCTGTCACGAAGGAAGAAGTGATCATGACAAAACTCAGTTTTGCTTTCTTGTATATCTTGTCACAGAGAAACGCTGTGAGGTTAGAGTCCAAGAGTAAGAGTACTTCCTAAGAAGTCTAAGGCCAGCATTGCAAAAGCATAACAACAATTCCAAAGGTGAGAAATTGGCTGGTATCAGCTCTGTCAGTCCTCGGCTGCCAGCTGAAAGAACCAGGTTCAGGTGCACAACAGCCAATGTGTGTGTGTAGCAGGGCACAGCTTTCAGTGCGGGGCACAGCTTCCAGTGCAGCAGGGAGGGGGCCAAGTCCCACATTTGGTTCCTAAGCAACAGTCAGGGCACTTCTGGGCATGCTTACAATAAACAAAATACACCATTTCTTGGCACTTCTTAGCTATCCTAACATGATGCTCTTGCTCTTTCACCTTTAACTCGTTGCCTTCTGACAACGAGTGAAACCCAAGACCATCTACAGTGCCAGATCTTCCAGAAAGAAGAAAGGACTGACTCCCTGTTGTTCACACCTGGTGATGGATATGTCCTTTGGACTGTATGTACTTCTTTTAAGTTAAACTCTATGATTTGTGTCAAGGTTGCCAGGAGACACAGTGCCTGTTTTGAGATTCTTAGAAAGGGTGGAGCTCAGCTGAGGCGGCTGGTATCTCATTTTCATCCCAGACTTTGCTATTCAGTCCCCACTCCCCCCTCCCTTGCTCTTATGCAAGATCAGGACTTGGCTCACAGGCAAGTCATGTTGCTGCACCAAGGCACTGGTTGCTAGGACGTGTAACTGCAGAGATACAGAGCAGGTAGAGCAGAGAGCAGGCTGCTACCTGCAGGTACACAGGTTTTGGGCACTCCTGCTCTGTGCGATCCCCCTCCTTTCTCAGGTAATGGGCAAACCCCAGCAGGTTGCAGAGCTTCAAGCTGAGAAAAGGCCTACATGTTCCAAAATAGCCAAGGCAGTGAGAGCTTTGCAACATTCCTCTTCCCTATTTCATTAGCATGCAATAGCTTTCCAAACCTGTCAAAGCTTCCCACTTGCAGAGCTCTATCTGAGTGTTTAGCTCTGTTATTAAATAAAGCAATCATGCTTATTCTCTTGCTTCAATTTCATTGCACATACACATAAGCTTATAACCCTTACCACGGGACTGCTTCCCCAGCCCCATTGTCTCCCCCTTTTCTTTTAAAAAATTACTTCCCTTTAGTGCACATGGTAGTTAATGAGATCAAAGCACAAAGTAACAAACCAGTCATCTACATGGGATTATTACTAGCTTGCCTCCCAATTTAAAAATCCAGTTGGCACACTCAAGGATTGAGGACAGTCAGGGTTTCTCTTAAGGCAGGTTAAAGTCATATATGATCAATATAATAATTGAAACAGCAACTGCTGTAGCTATTGTGTGTCGCAGTAACGACACAAAAGAAGAGACGGAGACACCTGTTACCAGTAAGGAACAGAGAGCAGGAAGGGGGGGCAAGGCCTGCCTTCTTTTATTTTATATACATTTAGAAATTACTATTCATTGGAGGAAATTAGTTCTTTCTCCCTCAATCACAGTGATCAAAGGAAATGTCCATTAAAGTTCTGTGTCCAGGAGAAAGGAATGTAAATTATAAGATACAGTTACAATAACATGGCTATGTTTACATAGAAAAGTGTGAGAAACTAGCTACAAAAGAATGACAACATTTAGAACTGCAAAAATCAGGGCAACAATTGTGAAAGGCATGATGGCACTTTCCTTTTGAGGAAACTGGAATATTTGCCCTGGAACCAGGATAACAGCAGTAAGAAGCATGTACTATGTAGTTTTCCTTAATATGGTTTGTCAGGTGACCCAAACAGCAACAAACTCACAGGACTTCTCCAAAAAGCCCTCCCTTTCCCTGCTCACAGCCTCAGGAATCCAGCACAGGGAGGTTTCAAGGGCAGTTAAGTGCTCTTACTGTGACAAGAATTTTCATTGCAGCCTTGCAAAGATGAAACCACTCCCATTTCCCTTCTCTCACTTTCTTCATCACTAACATTTTTGGCAACAGGAAGAATCCACGCTAACATTAATGTTCTTGAGGACTCAGCTAATAGTTTTGGCCCCCCAAGAAACATTGCACAGGCAGTGCCACACCGGTTATGTGACAGTGTGGGACTACTTGCCCTACCCACAGTATCCAACTTTATTTACAGCTCATTCACACCACTGCAGCATCACATACAGAAAGAAACTCCTCTCCAAGACCTCTATCACTGGTGGGAAGAGCACATTCACACTGCCTACAGGCACAGTGCAAGCAAGGAACCTTCTCTGGCTCAGAATAAGGGTCCTGCAATTCATTGTTACACTAAAAAGTACCCCAAACTTCATCATCAGTTAAGCACAGAAGTTGCCATCTAATTAACACAAATGTGTGCCATGCTTGGTACTGAAGGGCTAGAGTTCAAAGGTAATTAGTAATCAAAAGATTTGCATGTAAAAGCATTCTGATATTCAAAAAAAAAAAAAGAAAATGTAAAATATACTACTGAAGAGATGTGTACACAAAATCCATCCAGTTTCCTTCTACCAACCATTCTGAGAACATTTCTTTCCACCACTGCCCCATTCCGCTCTCCTCTCTCTGTAAGAACCAGGCTTGCTCGGCACTTGGAACAGGTAAAAAGGAACACACAGAGGGAGTGGAGCTAGCAGCATCTGGTGGTTTTTGCCACAATCCTGTCCTTAACTTTCTGTGTGTACATCTACCACAATGTCAGCTCAGCTCATATCCTGTTCATGGGACAGCTGTGGGACTTTCAGCACAAGTTTCACACTGCAGAGGCTCTAAAAAGCAGCACAACGTGTCTTTGTAGGCTCTACAGCCTCGAGGGATGGTTAGTGTGTGGTGTTGGGAGAAGAGTGTCCACAATAGCACAGGTAAGGATTGGTGTACAACAAAGCACCTTTCACATTATCCCTTTTTTTAAATATAATTGTCTATTTAATACCCAGCTCCTATTATTACAGCACTACAGGGGAGAAAATAGAAAACTGCTAGTTTTATTTTTAGAAAAAGGTGCAAGCTGGGAGAAGCAAAGTGATTTTCTCTACCATCCAGTCCTGTGACAGACAAAAACTATAAAGAAAAAGTCTTTTCCTCATGCTTTCCCATTGCTGGCTTTTTTCAGAAAAGTCTTCCTGTCCTTCGGACAAACTCTCAGTATCATTCCAAATACAGAGCAACATAAAAAATACAGAACAACACACTCCTGGTGCGACACCACCTGAAGTATTGCATCCAGATCTGGAATCCTCAGCACAGGAAAGACATGGACCTGTTAGAGCAGGTCCAGAGTAGGACCACAGAAGTGACCAGAGGACTGGACCTCTCCTGTGAGGACAGGCTGAGAGCTGGGGTTGTTTAGCCTGGAGAAGAAAAGGTTCCAGGAGACCTTACTCTGACTTTTCAATACTTAATGGGGACTTAAAAGAAAGATGGGGACAAACTTTTTAGTAGGGCCTGTTTTACTAGGAAATGGGCGGAATGGCTTTAAGCTAAAAGAAAAGATTTCATTTCAAAATTTTTTACAAAAAAAGTAATGTGGTGAAGCACTGGAACAGGTTGCTCAGAGGGGTCATAGATGAGCAAACTGATTTAGTTGAAGATGTTCCTGTTCACTGTGGGGTGGGTTGGACTAGATGACTTCTAAAGGTCCCTTTCCAACCCAAATTCTATGATTCTATGATTTTCCTGCCCCCAACCTTGCAAGTTTGAAGGTTGGAATGGGAAGGAACAATAGAATTACCAGCTCACCTCTGAACTGAACCAATTTTTCTGCTTAAAGTAGGGTTCCCACATCCTAAGGAGATCCTCAGGCTACTCTGTCTGGGGGAAGGCATTTGCTCCCGCTCATATATTCCCTTTCTCTACAGATTTCCTGTGAAAAATTTGTGAAACATTTCCCAAAATGTTTCATTTCAGTTGGCCCATTCCCTTGAAAAATCCTCAATTCAATCTAAACATCAAAAACTATCTGGTTATCTACACAAGTCAAGGCTTCCTGTCGTGGCTTTTAGGGGTTTGGTTGGGATTTTCTGTTTGTGTTGTTTTGTTTTCATAAACAGCAGCAAACTGCTACCAAGGGTAACCAGACTTCAACTCTGATTCACCCCTGAGTCTAGAGAGTGGGTACTGCCCGTCACAGCATGGGTCCTGCACTGGAAGGGCAGCAAGAGGAGGCACAGACCATGCTCCTCCTGGGACAGGGGGTTCTGTAGCCAGATGGGGATGCAGCAACATGCTCCTACACCAAGCTCAGCTGCAGAGCCCAGCTCTTTCCAGGTGCCTGGCAGAAAGGAGGAATTACAGAGGCATGGATGAGCGCAGGCTGACCCCAGATAGAGTGGGGTGCACAAACGAAGTTTTGGGAGAAAGGGTTCATATCACATGGCTTCTGTTGAAAGATGGGGAATAAACAGATACATTGGTACCTGGAGACTTGAAGGAGGATGCCATATTATATCTATTGCTGATGCCAGATCCTCAAATAGTAACTGTAGGATAAAGCATCACATTACATCTCTATTTGTCCCAAGGCTGTAGCGGCTGGCTACAGAACAGTGACCCACCCCCTTGTAACCTGAAGGCTGGATTAGTATGGCACTCTGGACAAGTAACCAGAAGCTCTGTGTACAGGAGAACAGCACTCTATGTACAGTCCAACAGCAGCTTGTCTCAAAGGGACCTGGCAACACCAAGCATCAGCACTGCCCTGACTAGTCTTTCAAAACCAAGTGTGACAAAAATAAAAGTTACACAAGGTCTGAAGCCAAGCATTCCACAAGATTCCCACTGTCCACCACAAGAGCTACTCCACAGCTGGCAAAGATGGAATCAACCAACTCTCCAACCAGCAGCTGAGCTCTCAGATTCAGGAGCTCAGCTCCCAACACCTTCCCTCCAGCTGTTTGACCCCAGCGCTGCAGACTTCAATGTGTGCAGCAGCACTTTTGGCAGACTTCACACAGTGTCCCTCAGGTTCAGTAAGAAGCTTTTCTGCCCAGTTATTTTGAGGTTTTGTCCTATTTTTCTCCATCTTCTGCTGGACAACAGGTTTGTTGCAGGTCTGGAGCTTTTCAGCTACCCTTTCATTTAAGATTCTACCAAACGTTATGTCCTCCGCTGGTTGAAGGTAAAGAATTTAAAGTAATTAGACATGAGATCAAAAACAGCCCCACACTTGGGGACTGGCTGGTGAAAACTGCCTAGAACTCAATTTGAGAGGCTTGACTCCAACTCTGCTAAAGACTTAAACCAGAGGAGTTTGCCTGCAGCTCCAGGTGAGTGCTAGTACTGTTTTGTCTGCTTATTCATCTTCTCTTCTGCCAAAACAAGCAAGATTATGAACTGGATCAATACACAACTGTTCAGCAAACAATTCTACTTATTAGGTGCAGTTTTATTAGAGAGACGTGGATTCAATAGGGAAGAGTCTCCAGCACTCACAAAAAGGGAGACCAAGAAAAAAACCATTGCAGAAAGTCCTGTCTAGCTGTATGGGCATGTGGAAACTGCTCACACAAGAAAGACTGCCTCTACTCCAGCAGGCAGGACCTCTTCTGTCTGAAATGCAATGAGGGGGATTCAGAACTGGATCCAGCTGCTACCTGGATTTGAAGAGCCACTTGCTCCAGACTGCATGACTGTCACTTGTGAATGTCCTGGGTCAACAGCAAGAGAGGGGGGAAGAGGCCATAGCCCCCTTAAATCCACCTCTGCAAGTCAAAATATCAGTTATGATTATTTGGTCTGAGAATAAAGCACTGTTGCAAAGGGTATCTCCATTCTTTCATCCCAAGTGCAAAGACTTCACTCACTTGCCAGAAACTAAGACTGCATCAGTTTTCTTCTTGTCTACAGCTGCTTCTTCAGCTACACTCTCCCCTCCTTCCAATCTACATTAATAAAGCCAAGTAGTTTACACCTCAGGTCTTCATGCCTCAGTTCAGATATGTTCCTTTCTGTCTGGTGGGTATTTAAGACAGAGAGATTTGAGAGTCAAATAAAGTATCCCTCCTTCTTTCTGAGAAATCCGCTATTGTTGGGGAAGGAAGGGAAAGGAAGGGCTTGGCTACTTTTCATCATCTTTTTGGACACGGAAACCCAGTGTTGTTCACTTCTGGCACAGAAAATTTTGTTTGGTTGTAATGGCCCAACTCAAACTAATCTGCAGTACAGATTTGAATTGTGTTTAATGATCTCAGTTAAGGGGATTTTGTTATCTTCACCTCTGGGTCCAACACCACAACTGTGCCAGTTGGAAAATCCCTCCAGATGGCATGTTAAGCACAGTAGCCTCACAGAAGAAATGTATCAACAACAGTCCAGATTCCTGGGAGATGAGGAAGAGAAAGATGTCTTGAAAGGCAACTGCCCTATTTTAAAGAGGACAAAGCAAGCTGCCTCTGATGTGTCCAAAGATGATGAAATTTGCTTTGAACCTTACGTGTGAACTTCTCTTCATTTTAGGGTAGGTTTCTACATCTTTACGACACTGCAGGATACTCCTTTAGAAAAGGACATAAAAAGAAAGCACAGAAAATCTCCTTCAGAGGTTTGGGTAAGTAAACTTGAAGAAGTCAGCACTAGCAGAAGTGGATTTATCTACTGGCAACTCAGCAGTTCAAATATTTAAATATCCCTGTACCAATTCAGGCTGCATTTAGGATACAGCCCAACAGCATTAGCGTTTATGCTAAGCAAAAATTAGTGAAGAACTGTACCTGCACAGAGCAGTAGAGCTTTGGTCAAACTGCTCATGTACCATGTACAGTCTCTCTAAGGAAGTGGATTCCTTCTGTTCATCTACAGCCTTCTGAAGGCAACTACCATTGGGACATCCAAGCAATGCGCTCAGTTATTTAATAAAAATAGGCTCTGAAGCAAGGCAGGAATACTCGTTATCTTACAAATTAGGATTTCCTTGTCCATGCCACCACCAATTCTAACCTGGTCACAATGGTCACAAGTCTCAGAAAGATCCCAGTTCAGAACAGCATTTTGGCTCATTCACCATCAGTCATCCACTAGATTTGCCTTTCACAGTTTGCTCCTGTACCTCACTGACCAAAACCTTCCACTTTAATGAAGGAAAAAGGAGCAAGGCAACACCATACCTGGTAAAGTTACACAATGTTATCCTAAATGTTATTCTTCCGTTGTGGGTTATATGCAGCTTAAGGTAAAGAGAAATTATTCTAAGTTGATAATTTATTACACTGTGCAGTAATCTATCTATATAATGATGGAAAATTATGACTAAAACTTTCCAAAAGACTCCACATGTGGATGGGCTAGAAACCACTCAGCCTTACAGCCTATCTACCAGAACTGGAAAGAGGTATTTGGGAGCAAACCAACAATCACTTCTGGAAAAGAAAAATCTTCATTCTTTCAGCTTCCAGAGGGATTTACCACTCAACTATGTGAGACAGCTCCACACATGTTGAGCAGACTCCTGGATGGATTAAATTCACTCATTTCCTGTTCACCCCCTTCCTCCCTTCACTGTGATACAGACCATCATCACTGCCTGTCGGTGCAGGACCTGACGCTTATCTTCTTGGATCAGTGGACAGGGAGCCAGGAGGGGTATGACTCAGGAGGGCTGCCACAGTTTAGTGGCTTTCACTCAGTACTGCAAATCAGCTGAGGATGAGGGGTGGAGCAAGGGAAGACTCAGTGAAAAGAGAAGATGGGACTGTGACTGGATGTTGCTGCAGTGCAGGTTGGCACATGAGAGGCTGCTGCACTGACATCCAGCATGCACAGCACAACAGCAGTAAAATAACATTTGACCCAGACAACTGTGCAGGTTTTGGATTTGAACACTCAGACAATTATTTACTTCTGAATATTATTTGTTCTATCTAAAAAAAAAAAAAAATCAAGGGGATAAAGCTGAAGCAAGAACGTGTCTAACTCTTTGACAAGATCATGCAGCAAAAAGCAGCAGGAAAAAAGACTCTATCTTAATTTTAACTTTGATCATATAGGTCTATCTTTTATTGTCCCTCCCCTCCTAGTTTCAAACAATCGTGATTCATTCTGAAACAGGACAGAATACAGGGGCATCCAAATCATGTGTTCAGCAAATGTACTTCATACACACACAGTGCTAGCCAGGGGCCTATGTCTTTATTGGCCACAGTAATTTCTGAGAGAAAGACAGAGAAACTCATTTTACTTTGTCTCAGAGAGAATTCTCTATATTAAACCCACATCTGCCTTTAGCAGGAGTTGCTGTACATAAAGAGCTATGCTAGAGAGCTGAAAGGGGGAAAGAATAAAAGAATTTGCAGGTTGGGATTGATTAACTCAGCACACGTGCTCTGTATCAAATACCAGTTTTCCCAGCAAGGAACACTAATGTGAAAAATCCCTGAAATCTATCAGGGTGGCTCCAAATAGATGAGAAGAGCTAGAGGGATGCTTAAGCTGACCAGAGCATAAGAGCATAGCGTTTAAAGGCATTACACACTAAAGGCACAAAGTGCTGTGTTCCTGCTCCTACAGAAGAAAAAGCACAGGTGTTTCCTCAAGCAGGCAAGTGCCTCACCTGAAGATCAGGTTCTCAACCAGCTATCAGGATCAACTGAGAGCCAAGAAAAGAAGAACAATGAGAAGTAAAATAAATCAATCTGTCACACCAACCTACAAGGCTTAAAAAAAAAACAGTAAACAAAACACGAAAACCAAAACCAGATAAGCTGACTAAAGCTATCTTCGCAGCTGGTCTAGAATTTAAATGATAGACTTTTCACACACCCTTTTTTCCTTTTCTAAATGTTAGTCATCCTGAGAGGATCTTCTGAGTTTTGTTTCCCTTCTTGTTTCTAGGAAACAGAGCCTCAACTAGCTACTGCAAAAAAAAAAAAAAAAAACCAAAAGAGAATTGAAACAAAAGAAGTACAGAGCATTGGCCCTGCCACAAGCAGTAAAAAATTTGGTACATTTCTGTCACACTCACTCCCCTCGCAACAACTCACTGCAAAACCCTAACAGCGATCCAATTCAGCACTTTGGGTTTGTTTAACTCGACAATATAAAAACAGGTGAGTGCAGGCAGCAGATGCAAGACCTTTGCAGAGGATGCAAATTTCTCTCCTATGTTGTCTTATCTCCCAAGAAAACAGCCTTACATCAAAGTGGTAGCCTGAAATATCTGCAACACCTGGTGCCTTTAGCCCCTTACCGCTGACATGAGTAAAAAGGTCTCCTATAACACAAACATTCCACAAAAAACATACCAGGATCAGCACAGCTGCTGTCGCACACTGCCAGAGAGGGAGCCTCATTAGGGTCAAAGAGGAGAAGGGATAAGATGTGCAAAAGCCAGTGGGAAGAAAAGGAAAAAATAATACAACACTCAGCTCTTTGGCACCACAGTGGAGTCGGAATGAGTTTGGTTGCGTTCGGAATTGCTTCTTTCGTCAGTTTAAGAAGCTTCCCAGGAGATTCAAAAACTCCAGGAAAGAGAAAACTCAGAAAAACAATCACATTTAAAAAAAAAAAAAATTAGGAAAACCAGAGACCCAAATTAAGATTATGCTCAAAGAACACCAAAGCTTCTCATGCACAAGTGCTCATTCACATTGCTTGTATATCTGATGTGGATGAAGTCAGGATGCCTGGGGCAACTGTTTTGATCTCAAACAAATGAATCTGGGTATGTTGAAAGTGTTCTTAGGAAAATACAGAGTTGTTACATATATTCAGCTTTTAGGAGTAGGACAGACTGGAGGAGCAAAGCATCAGCATGTCAGCACTGCAAAACCTGAGTACATGAGCAGTGGACTGAGGAAATCACTGCAGCATAGTTGAAGGTCATGAAACAACTGTGCATGAGCCATGCCCAGTCTGCTACATAAGACTCATGTAAGCACTTTGGTGTCCAGTAAATGGACAGGTCTGTCCAAATAACAGAACCCAGAGGGTCATAATCAATGCCACAGGGTATGGTTGGAATCCTATCACCAGTGGTGTCCCCCAAGGTTCAATATTGGACCCAATATTGTTTAACCTGTTCATCAATGTCTTGGATGAAGGGCAGATGTCTCCTCAGCAAGTTCACTGATGACATAAAGCTGGGAGGAGTGCGCAATACCCCAGAGGGCTAGGCTACCATTCAGAAGTGCCTCGACAGATTGAAGAGATGGGCAGAGAGGAACTGTCTGAAATTTAACAAAGGCAAATGCAGGGTCCTGCACCTGGGGAAGAATAAACCCAGACACCAGCACAGGCTGGGGGCCAACCTGATGGAAAGCAGCTCTGTGGAGAAGGACCTGGGGGTGTTGGTGGACAAGAGGTTGTCCCTGAGCCAACAGTGCCCTTGTGGCCAAGAAGGCCAATGGTATCTTGGGATGTAGTAGGAAGAGCATTGCAGCAGGTCCAGGGAAGTGATCCTGCCCCTCTGCTCAGCCCTGGTGAGACCACATCTGGAGTGCTGTGTCCAGTGCTGGGCTCCTCAGTATAAGAGAGACATGGAGCTCTTGGAGTGGGTCCAGTGGAGGGCTATGAGGATGAAAGGTCGACCGGAGCATCTCTTATGAGGAAATGCTGAGGGAGTTGGGCCTGTTCAGCCTTGAAAAGAGACATCTGAGAGGGGATCTCATTCATGTGTATAAACATCTGAAGGGAGAGTGTCAGAGGAGGGACCCAGGCTCTTCTCAGTGGTGCTAAGCAATAGGACAAGAGGCAATGGGCAGAAACTGATGCACAGGAGGTTCCACTTGAATATCAGGAAAAAATTCTTTACTGTGCAGGTGACTGAGCTCTGGAACAGATCACCCAGAGAGGGTGTGGAATCTCCCACACTGGAGATATTCAAGAACCATCTGGATGCAATCCTGTGCCACGTGCTCTAGGATGACCCTGCTTGAGCAGGGAGGTTGCACCAAATGACCCAGTGTGGTCCCTTCCAGCCCTAACCATTCTGTGATTCTGTGAAATTCAAATAGAAACAAAAATAAACAAAGTGAAGCCAGTGAACCAGAAAGGCCAGGTTTCTTCCAAATCAAGAGAAATTAAATGGAAATCAGAATGGGGAAATAAAAAACCAAACAAAACCCAAACTGCAAAAAATGAAACTTGCATCAAAGCAACAAACTGAATTTGCGTCAACTTAGTAAGGTCTGCATCAATACCTCTCTCGTGACTCTTTAACTAAGGCTCATTTTAGGTTGCTAGTTAGAGATTGTCTTGACTGCAGAAAATCACAACAGTATCACAAAACAGGCCAGCCATGGCACAAAAGCAGCAAGTAAAATAAGCCATTAAACTTTTACAACGCACATCCAGTATATTCCTGCCCAAGCCATGAAATCTTACCACCAACAAGTAAGGACAGGAATTCCCCTGCAAAGCCCTAAGGAACCGCATAACCTTTTAATTAGCCAAAAGAAACCCCAGGTGTACTCACACTTGATTAAATCAATGTCAGGCATGCACAAGCTCATCAGAGGACATCGCTATTAACAAAACTAACCTATCTCCAGCTAGGCTAGAGCCCAAAATATCTGTTTATTGCACTCATTCTCTTCTCTCTTTCCTTGTTGTCTTCAAGTGTGAACACACCAGCGCCAGAAAAGATGAAGAGGAAGAGGCAACACACACTGGAATACATTTGCCTGGCTCCAAAGAGTTCAAGCACAGTGGATGCTACTGAACACTAAAGTGGACCTCAAATCATCTGCAGTTTAACAGACTGTCCACTGACAGAGAAAGAGATAATGGGCAGAAATCAGAACATATGAAATTCCAATTGAACAAAAAGAAAAAAAAAAATCAAAAAAACTTTTTTTTTCTTGTTTTGAATTTATTTGTATTACTATGAGAGCAGTCAAACATTAGAACATGGTGCCCAGAGAGATTGTGGCATCTCCATCTTTGGAGATATTCAAAAGCTGTCTGGCCATACTCCTGGGCAACCTACTATAGCAGATCCTGCTTGAGCATGAGGGTTGGACTAGATGATCTCAAGAGGTTTCCCCAACCACAACAATGCTGTGATTCTGTGAAACAGGATATCACCAGGATGGGCAGAAATTTCTAGCCAGTTTCACTGACTCCAACTCTCATTTTAGCCACAGAAACTTTAAATGTTGCTAGCACGCTTCTTGTACCTTTGAAAACATCATCTACAATTGATGTACAAGTTCTTTTCTTCTAATTCCAGCTTTGATGTCTTAAGAGTACGTCCATGCAACATGACTTGGAGATAGTGCCCTTTGTCTGCTCTTTTAGCTTGCTGACCAGCAGAATAAACAAGCTCAAAGGAGAGCCAAACTCATATTGATTCCTGCAACCCAGCAGATCTCTGGATTGCAGAGATCTGCAGAGACCTCACCCACATCCCTGTAGGTAGCTCTTTTGCTTTCCATCAAAGTCTCCTTCTGGATATTTCTGTTTGAACTTAGACTACAGTTGATAGGTGTGTTTCACTCCAAAGAACCCACGTACAAGCAGGTTCAGGCTGCAAGACTGAAATCTTCCCTCACATTTGGTTGAGGAACATGGTAAGTCTTAAATTGCAGGGCATATACAAGAAGGCTTTTGTCAATTCACTGAAAGCATCACTTGCTCCATTAGGTATTTACTGGATTGAAAATCACATTGAGTTATGTTTATGTTCATCACACTACAGAACATGGTGAAAAGTCCAAGAAATATATTCAACTGCCAGCTTAAAGCAAGAGGAAGGAGAGTAGTTCCATTAAAAGGGATCCCATTCAAACCTGATAATGCAATCCCCCTCCCTTGCCAATTACACCAACAGTACTGGGTCGCACCATTCTCTGCTGTTTAAAGAGCAGTAAACAGCCTTCCTACAGAGGATCGTAGTGGAAACACCCTGAATCTTTAAGTTAATGCATCAGTCCTGATTTATTTTAGCTTTGAGGAATGTGGTTAGTGACTTACCCTGCTGGATAAGCAACGAGGCCAGTTCTGGGGTCACAGGCTAATCCTCTGCCTCCCGACACAGTTATGCCCAACACCTTCTCCAAAGTCACCTAGAGCATATGAGAAAGAAAACAAGAAGCATCATGAAATGTGAGTACAGTTCAAGTAGACCCATAACACAGATGCTGATCTGGTTCACACTGGTTCCTAGAAATTCACTGAGAAGCACCCAGGTACAGAAACAACCCCACTCAACATTCAACATGGGCATAGGAAAATACTGCTGGGGTACAGAGAACGAGTCATCAATCAACTTATTACTTTCTCTATGCCAGAGCATTGCAAACAGAGGATTGCAAGCAGCAGATAGCACTGCTGAAAAGCCAAGATACACATTCATTGACCACCGATTCCCATCCTCCCAGTAAGAGCAAGAAACCACCACCTCTGGATATCTCTAGAGCTTGGCTCTTTCCTGAAATCTGTTTCCAGGCTGACCCGTTCTCTTGTTGCCTCCATCCAATGGTAGGTGGTTCAGCCTGGTCCCAGCCTTGTATTCCTAGGAACTGAATAGTCAATTTTTCCTACAGTGCTTGAATTGGAAATCACAACCAGTGGTCAGGGGCATCCCTTGCCAGGAATCTTCAGACAGAACACCATAAACATTCACAAGCCTGCTGCATACCAATGACCCTTGCAAGAGAGAGTAATCTAAAATGACCCCACACTCCCCCCAGGGAAAGATCTCACTATTTTTAGGGAAAGAAAAAATATGCAACTGGGAAGAGCTACTTGGAAGATACAAAAGCCTCTGTGGCAAGAAGCTGATAAAAGCGAAAAATCAAAATGAGAAGGGCGGGTGACAGATGGACATGACACAATGTTCTGGGGATCACTCCCTGGCATAGAAAGCATCAGAATTAAGCAACTACCCTAAAGCAAAAGGTTGCAGTGGGATTACACTGAACAGAATGTGGTTTGTGGCATGAAAGGACTCAATCTCTGAGCACCAACCAGTTCTCAGCCCTGGGGCTGTTTTGACCGACACTAAATTATTCTCTTTCCTTTACATTTGCACAGCTTGATTTTATTTATTATATATTTGATGCATATATTCCTCCTCAGCATTGCTGTCTGTGCCAAACTCAAGGATTTTACTGGGTCACAGTCTTCTGGTTTTAATTATCATCATCTAAGTTATATTTGGTTAAGGCCTTAGGGGCATGGACAGAGCATAAGAACTTACTATTGTAATAATTACTACTGTCTTTAATAGCTGCCCTGAAGATGAACATCTTGCATTTATACCAACATGGTGCACACAGGGCAGGGGCGGGGCAGGTTTCCCACGCCACCCTGACCACACACCTCACCAGACCTGAGGAGTGTGGCTGGAGGGTGAAGAAACAAGGTCTCACTGAGCTCCTGGCTCAGGTTACTAGGTAAGGTGACAGAAGTAACCCCACAGAGAGAACCATCTTGTTTCAACAGATAAAGAAAAGCTGAGGTGCCACCACTTAACATGAGCCATCCATGTTTTCAGCTAGTTCAAATCTGGCCTGCCTTCAAACCAGTGACATGGAAAGTGGAAGATTTCATATCCCAATCTCTGGAACAATTTAGTGGGTTTTTCCCTTCTTACTGATAATATACCCCAGGTACTTGAAGGCATTATGAGAAAACACCAAATTGTCCCCTTCCCTTGCAAGTCCAGTATCTCTGAAAACACGGCTTTTATAAAACTCCACTGGATTTTTGTTAAGTAAGAACATATAATTAAAAATGCGGTACAAATCCACTGATAAAGAAAGGAACTAGTTTTGTTACAACTTACTATTGCAACAAAAATGCGGGGGTTGGGGAGAGCAGTGAGATAGGTCAGAAGGATATCTGCTCTTCCAGACTTGTTAACAATACTTCAAAACACATTTATTCTTAAAGCAGCCTCAAAAATGTACAGAAAGAACTCAATGCGTCTGCTGCTGAGATTCCAGCTCATATCAGCAGTTCCCAAACTAGGAGAGGTTTAAATTCCTACAGAAACTGCATTCTTGACAGTGGAGGAGGAAGTGGAAGAGACATGTGCCATTCAAGTATTTCCATCTAGATAAGGCACCAATTATTTGATGCTGTCAGCAAACATCAATTTAGCAATGGTGTGATTACACTGCTAGCACAGGCTTTAGCTCAGTCTGGCTGTAATTGCAACTATCCTGAAAGGCACTGCCTGACCTTGGCTATGCAGATATTCAGCAGCAATTCAGCAACCTTCTGTCACCAACAGGTACATTTTTGCTCTGCAAGGACATTTATCAAGCCTCCCAGTGTGCTGTCTTATACCACAGCTGAGCTGATCCTGCAGCAGCCTGTCTCAGAGAGAACAACTCCTTCCTCCCTCATCCTAGTCAACCCCAGGGAGTCAACACTCCCTGCCATTTCCCTCACTCCAGCCAGCCCTGGCATGGCAATTACCTACACAGCAGGCCAAACCAGCAGAAAATCACATGCTACTTTCTGTTTTCTATCTGTTTTCTGTCTGCCAGCCTGGGGAAAGCCACGGAAAGCTCAAAGCCAGGAAAAATAAAAACTATACCCTTTTATTGGCAACTAGATCAATCCAGCTGCACATCCAAAGCCTGGTCTGACCCCTCTGAGTCTTTAAGAGGAAGAGAAACCAAACAGGAGCACTATCTGATTTGTCTTGACATTCTCACCTCACCAATACAAAAGTGTCACCCTCACACCAGCTTCCTCTCTCACTCTAGAGTCACTGGAGGTCCTCTGCTGCACTGCCAATAGACTTTTTGTGGCAGTGCTAGGAGAAAGAAAGTCTACCTTTCTCCTATGGTCAGCACACAGCTGGACATAAAAGGAGTAGCTCAGTCTCCCAGTCAAATTATTTTACTGCCAGTGACTATCTTCTGGCCTCCAACAGATCACTTGCTCCTTTAGAAAAAGGCAACTATCAAGGCCATACCTCTGGTATTGACAGACCTAGTGCCACAGAAACAGATACCTGTGTCCAGAGACTCATAACTAACTTCCTGAGAAAGACTTCCCCTCTTTTGTTCCCAGTCTTAACTTCAAAAACTTCCTAGTGTAAAGAATCTGAAAGGGAACCCCACAAAGCCTATCCAACAGCAGCATCTCCACATGGTAATACTCACGTATTAAAACCAACCTTCATCGAAAAGGATTGCATGTAAATTTAAAATGTGATCTTATGAGACTTGTGAGCTCTACTCCCATCACCCTGCCCACAACACACCACAGCTTTATGCCCATGACCAACCTCCTGACTAGGTGACATAAGGGCAAGAGATAGTCCCTTGTCACAAAACTTGATAGAATGAAAAACATTCCATAGAGAAAAAATAGGTAACAACACAGTATGAACTGGATTCTTCTCAACTTGTCAGGTAAAACAAAGAAATTCTTAACATGGTTAATTCGGGCAAAAGGACATCAATTTTAACTGCCTAATCTGGAATTAAGATTTGTCAGCAAAGGGCAAAGCTGTTGATACAGGTCTGCTATTATCCCAATTCTGAAGTTACCACTTAGCAAGGCAGGAACCAACTTCCTTCTGTGGCAAGGGCAGTCTCCCAGGCCTACACAGCCATAAACGTTGCCATTCATACACGTCTCCCATGTGCTACTTCAGCACATCCCAGTCAGAAATACATTCCCTGACACACCTTCCCAAGTCTGACCTAAGCTAAACACATGACTGGAGAGCCCCCCTGCAGATCTGAGACACTGTTCATCACCAATAGCTCCTGTGTTAGCCCAGTTTGCACTCTGCAGTTGTCAGACATGTCACTGCTTGCTCAGGCCTTCACAGGCAATTAATGGGCCACCTCAACACCCTCATCCAAACCTGGAAACAACTGCAAGATTAAACCTGTCATTTGTGTACCTAAATTAGAGGCAGGAGAGGAGGCTGACTAGCTGCATTTGTTCCTTCATCTTGAGGCTTCTATTAATAGTATTTGGCACTTCCAGTCAAGGCTCTCTTCATGACTTGCAAGAGTTATTGAATCGATTCACACGCAACATACTTCTGCAGCTCATTCTGCAGTGCCACTATGCAACCTGGAACCACTCCATCTCATTCCTTTAAGGTCAACTTTCATTCAAATTTGGAGGCTCAATACACATTCTTAGGCAGCAAAACCTGCGCAGCTAACACCTGTCTTGCAAAATCTGATATTCAACCATTATACAGGCTTAAATCTAAATTTGGTTACTTGGAACTGCACAAATGTGTAAAGAAATTTTAGCGCCTAAGCAGATCACTTACTGTGTTCCTTCCACATCAAATCCAAACACCATCAGATAGGCAGGACCAAACCAGCAGAATCCTGAATTGCAGGACTCGAGGTACCAACAGGTATTCACGGCAGCTGGGCCTTCCCAGAGAGAGGGGCCTCACTGCAGCCCAATCCCACCTGGAAGTCAAAGGGCATATCTGAGAGCAGCCCTTGCTTCCATCAGGCACAGTCCCACATAGCACGTGGGGAAAGCCCATGCTTGGGGAAAAGGCCATGCCATTTCTTCCTTACTACTAACGTGCAGATAATCCTTTCAGAAAGACTGGTCTAAACAGCCCCTGTCAGCCTCATTTGGTTTTTCAGAAAACATGATGTCTGACCAGCTACTCCCATGTCTCAGAGTGAGTTTTGTACTTGCGTGAGCTCTTTCTGTTGTTTTGAGGAAGTTACCACAAACAATTGCTTCCATATGCTATAAGGACAACAGAGAAATCCTTGAAGGATCAGCCCAATTTCACCCCCCTGCAAACACTTTCCTCTTTCCCATCATTTGCATTCCTTTGGGACTGTCTACACTTGCAAAGCCACACAGGAGGCACTGGAGACAAACACTGTGGCCTGAACATCCAGCCAGCAGACTGTTAGAAAGCAGTAGTAAACACACCCAGCACAGCAATCATTTCCAACAAAACGGGTGCCAAAAGGGACAACCTAGTCACACTGACAGTCCTGCCTGACCTGTGCTCACAGGACTCTGCCTACAGCTGCACTGTTTTACTATTGAACCACTGCTGCTAGGGAGGAGCTCCTGTGTCTGTGCCTCTTGGCACACCAGCAGACTTCTGCAGTCTACCGTCATCTTAAATAAGGACAGAAAAAGAAATTTTCAAGAGAAAGCAGTCTTTAACATCAGGCATCCCTCAAACAGTTTTGACTGTAGGCTGAACGATGCTGCTACTCAGCCCATCATTCTCTCCAGGTCAGCAAAAGACAAAGCAGGAGTTCAGTAGTATTTCAGCCCTTCATCCCCATAGTCATATGCTAAAGAAATTAGTTTTCTGACTTGATGACTTCACCTCCTGCCTTCTTATGCTATCTTCATTCTCTTTTGTGCCCAAAATCTCATCATTCACAACAAGCACAATTTATTTCAGCATGGAAATAAAGAAGACAATACATGCATCTCTCCAGTCCTCAAAAATGACAACCAAGGGGAGAAAACTAGTGTTACTGTACAGGACTGCCTACATGTCCCAGTATCTACAGCATGAGGTAGGAGGCTACAGCCTGGGAAATACATGTCCAGCAAGCAGATATGTCTGTTCCAGACTTCATGAGATTGGCTACTTTGGATCAGAGACCAATATCTAGCCCTGTTTTTTTCTTCCACTTGCAGCCAAAATCAGAGGAGGAAAGTCAGGAAGAACAGTATCATAAAGAAATGTACCGATAAAGCTTAAGAACAGGAAAAGCAAATTTGATTCTTTCTCAGCTCATGTCAGTCTTCCAGTCTCAGAATAGATATTATCTGTTTTAAACTTATTTCAGTAGAATTCTCTACCATGAGCTTATCCACTCTGTCTATAAAAGCTTAGCATTCACCACATTTTTTGGCAAGGAACTCCACCAGTCTGGTATACTGCAAGAAGAACCATCTTTCATTATTTGTTTTAAACCTCACTTCTAATAGTTTAATGTATCCCAATTCTTGTACAGGAAGAGAGAGTTATCAGTCACTCCCCATCCACCACCTTCAGATGGTTCATGATTTTGTAAGGAGCTATATTATCACCCCCAGTCATCTGTGTTCCAAATACAAGAGTCGTTACTTTACGGCTCTCTTGAAAGCCATTTCATATCCTTCACCAGTTCTTCTGTGAACCCCCTCCCAGGTTCTGTATCCTTCCTGAGATGAAGGGGAAACAGCCAGACTACATGCAGCTTTCCAGGCATGGCCACAGCAAGTGTTTACAGAGCAGGATAATATGGTCTGTTTTGTTTTCCGTTTTTTTTTTTTTCATTAATACCTTGCTCTCAATCTGCCTTTTTGACATCTAAGATCATTTACAGAGAGCAACAAAGAGGTCATCCTGCTCAACAAAGTCACAGATAAGAACTCCTGCTGCTTTGCATTTGGAAACTTATCCACCATTGTCTCCTGTCTGCTCCCCTATGGAAAGGGAAATCCTATTCTTGAATTAATAGTCTGATTTCAACTTGCCCCTTTCTCTCCATGCCTTTGTGAGTACTTATGATCAAGAGCATCCTCAGAGAGAGTTCTTGCAGCACAACTATTCCAATTCACTCCAGAATGGCTACTTCAATAAATGCCCACAAACAGACACGTTCTATTTAAAAGCCTTCCCATGGGCCTGTGTATAACACAGTTAACATTTGAATCCATTTAATTAAGTAGCTTCATCGAGTCAGCATGAAAAGACACCATCCATCAGAGTTCATCTATCATCCACTGGACAATGTGCCTGCCTTCATCCTCCTCCTGCCTGAAAGTGGGCATATTAATAATACATGTGCAAAGGCATGCTCTCCTGAAAAAGTGGAGGACAGAAATCCCTGAGCTACATCACCCTTGAGGGTTACTTTGAAAAGCCTTCCCTAGCACATCAAGTAATCGGTTGTAACTAAGTAACTGCCTTTCCTGAGAAGTGGCTACATAACTATCAGCTCTTTTGCCTTAAAAAAAAAAAAAAAGCCTTTATTCTTTGACTTGAGACTGCAGTGCTCTTCAGTCCAATACACTGACACAGGGAGCTCCAACATCAGGCCTGGGTTTCACAACAGCACCATGGTTTGCATGTCTGTCTCTAGATTCTGCTCCCAGAGTTTTCAGCACCTCTGCACACACTCCAAGATGTTTTCCATGCTGCTACACAGCAGTCGCCTCAATACACTCCGGCATCCAATACGTGAAAATGCTGAAAATGTAGCTGTACATTGTCAGCATCAACATTTAAAAAATAGCTGTCTATCTTACATAAGTGAAATTTGATACAGCTGCCAAATCTCACAGCTGGCCCTGTTTGTACGTCCCTCCTGCTGCCCCCGAGCCCCACCACAAAAAAGCACGTCCAACCTCCAGGGACCAGCGCACACGCTGTGGGCTCTAATCCATCGGCTGAACACACTGTCTGATCTCCTGTTACTGCTGCAGAAAAACAAAGGCTTGAAGTCTTACATTTAGTTCTGCTGAACTTCGTTTGGCACATTAAACACAGAGCACTAATTACAGTATACTGTTCTGCTTAAGGGGCTGTCAGCATTTCCACTGCAAAGCCTTCATTTCAGGGCTTTATAACACAGCTGTGAAATACTCATTTTGCATTTCAGCTTAACGTGCAAAGGTCTAGCTTTGGACAAAGTTTCTCTGCCTGATTTTTTTGAGGGGAGTTGGGGTTTTATTTATTGCTCTGGTAGGGATAGGACTAAAGATGGGTGGATGGAAACTGCAGGAGATGTTTGACTTACAAAGGCATACAAACAACAAAACCACTCAGCTCCATACTTAGTTTCTGTCCCTCACCTACACAACATGTTCCCCTGCTTTTATATATGCATATAGAATATGCACTTTAAATTTTCTTTTATATATATATTTTTAATATATATATTTTAAGAGGTTCTTCCATCCTCTCCCTCCTCTCCAGCCTGAGTCTTTTTTTCCCCTCAGCAACCAGCACTAGTGATGAGGACTGTCTTGACAAGCCTGGAGACTGAAAACATTCCACCTGCAAAAAGCAACAGCAGCAAGCCAAGCTCCAACACAGGATCCATTCAGGTCTCTGGTGGACAGAGCAGTCTCCATTTCTCTCGCTGTAAGTCTCCTAAGCCTTGCTCACGGTCACCATTGCACACACACACCAATTGCCTAACTGACCCTCCAGGAACTACTCCAAGACCATTAAATTGGTTTCATGCAATTGGTTTGTTGCAAAATTTTAAAGTGTTTCCAGCCAATGTCCAGTTTAAAGCAGCATTCATGGGAAAAAAGGACTCACAGCTATGTTTGACCACTGAACAAGCCCTCACATTTTAACCAACTAAAAACAAAATATGGGATGTGGTAAAAAAAACCAAAGCACAACAAAACAGAAAAACACCAGACCAGATCATAATGTGACATGAGCAGCTGCCAACTCTATGCAATTTGATTTCAAGATAACCATTTTAAGAACATCAGGAAACAATCTCCCACAACATAAGTCATGAATGGCAGTCCTTGGCACAAGAGTGGCAAAGGTAGAAAATTACTTGCTGAAAGGTTTTGAATCACTGAGTTATGGGAAGCATTACATCCGTAAACCTGCACAAAAGCAGAGGTGGGATGGGGGGTATTCCGATGGAAATGCTGAGCCTCAGTTCTAATGCCTCTGCCAGGTGTCACCACAGTGGTCACACAGGACTGTGCATACATTAAAAATTATCCACACAGTAGAATGAACAGGGAACAAATCATGGACAAAGGTGGGAGAAAAGGAACATGAGCAACCCAGGGTCTGACCAGACTGTCTTTCCACAGTGTGCGTGCATTTGTCCATCTCTCCACAGAGCCTCTCTTGCTGGCTCTCCCCTCCTGGCCCCCCCACTGTGCTGGCCTCTTTCAGTCCAATTCCAGCTGTCAGGGCTGCATTCCTGACCCATCAGCCCCAGCTGTCAGGAGCTACGTGCTGAGTCTGCACTCTGCCTTCTTCTTCATGCACCTGAAGAAAGGCAGTCCCAGGCAGGCCATAAATACCATTGCACAGCCCCAGGGAGTGGGTGGGAGCTATTAAAGGCACCTCTACCAGGAACCATAGTGAGGGAACTCAGAACTGACAGCAGCACACATCTGCAAGTATCCCCATGGCCCACAAAAAAAGGATACTCAGAGGGTTAATTTCCTATCAGTTTCTATAGCACAACCTAGCCATCATTTAATAATTACCTTCTGTTTTTTTCATTTAACACCAGCCTGGACCACCAATTTTCTCTTCCCCACTCCCATACCAAGGTTCAATTTCTTCTTAAATACTTCAGGGATGAGGAGAGGCCCATGTAACCTTACCAACCCTGGCTAAAGGCATGACAAGCAGCAGTTTCTCCTCCTTCTCCCATTCAGTCATCATTCTCACTGTAAAAGCAACACCAACTCAGACTTTCATGGGATTTCATAAAACTTTCAGAAAATCTGAGCTTCAGAGATACAAGTATGGTGAAGGGACAAGGGACAAAGTGGGTAAACTGTCTACCTGTTGTGATGATCCTATTTTGACTTTGGTGTGGAAGTTCTTTCTTGTTGATGTAAGCAAAGTTTGTGAAGACTGTCATGAATGTATTAAATGAATGAAAAACGAAAAAGTGACACCAATCAGGCTACAGGTATTGCTGGCACATAAAGAGTCAATCCTGATTTGTCCCAGACTAAGCATCTGCACTTGGATTCAATCAGACCAGCTCCACAGGCAGTCAAACCCTGTGGAATGCAACAGAGACACTTCTGTGTGGGCAGACTTCAAATAAACCCTTCCTTGAGCTTCTGGGATCTGGAATTCTGCAAGATCACTTCTTCACAAGAACCAGATTTTTCCACTTTTCTTTACTTTACTTTTTCATAACACATTACTTTTTCATAAGGAAAGAGAGTAGACAAGATACCAGACTTTACATAGGGGATGCTTTTGCCCTCCCACACAGGCAATTTGTCCAGTGATTTTTTTTTTCTTTGTACTAGAAGACGGAGCCAAGTCACCTTTCCCTGCACCAGGAATTACCTATACAAGGATTAGGTACAAAGGAGAACTTGCAACACTCCCCTAATCTCTCCCAACAGCGGAGATCAAAGGAAGCAACTTCTGACTTTCTGGCCGTCTTACATATTGGTCTCCTCCAAATCCATGCATAGGGACTTGAACATAGGCAAAGAAAGTGCTTCAGTGAGAAGAAATAGCAAAAAAAA
>VZRZ01001707.1:175604-195185 GCA_013398175.1 Climacteris rufus | reverse complement strand
AAAAAAAAAAAAAAAAATAGTTCCCTTGGGCAGCGTTTCAGTTACTCATATAAGGGTTTGAAATCAAGCAGGAACAAATGGTTCTTTCAGCATAAAGGCCACTGTTTACCATCATTAATCATCACTTTCCAGATAGAAAAGGCTCCTTCCCCTCTGTTTTGCCCAGGCTTTAGCACTCACAAGAAGCAAGATACAAGAACAAGGGAAACAGCCATACAGGGATGTGGGCACAGGCTGGCAAGGCTGCTCCCTCTGTGGCTCTGCTGAAGTCCCTCCTCTTGGTCCTGACCCTGAGCTGAGCCTGCTCCTAAATGCAAACAGGCAATGGTTAAAAGTCCACAGCTCCTCAGGTATATGCTCCAAGGAAACCATGGCACTGCCGCATAACTCTTGACTCTGGAGAAGTCAAACACAGGGACCATAACACAGCACTTCTAACGCTGATACTGTCATGGCAAGGAGCTCCCTCCTAAATCACCTCCTGCTGAACTCTATAAACAACGCACACATTCAAACTAAACTTGGACACGGGAAAGACAAACTGAAAGAGAGGGAGCAGAAAGCCTTCCCCGCAGTTAACCCTGCCGAGGGGAACCACAGAAGGAAAACCACATCTCAGCACTTCCAGAAAAGCATCATGTTACAATCTCTTCCCCTTAATTTCTTCTCTGGGCTTATTTTTGGTATAAACGGCTCTGTGCACTGTTTGACAAGGCTTCGGGGGGAACTTAGTGGTACTCTTGAGTCCAAGAGTAGAAACACACAAGCTAGAGCTCTGCAGGGTGAAGAAAAGCCTACTGATCAGCCTGCCTGAGGCAACATACATAATTCATTTGTGATTTCTTTATTCACCCATGACCCCATGCCAAATCAATTAATTTTTATCCTTCACCAGTGATTTACACAGGTATTCTGTCCTAGAAGTCTTTGACTGCCAGATCTCATCCCTACCTACCCAGCCCACACTGCCATGAAGGCAACTACGCCTAGTAGAGAAGGGCACAGCCATAAGAAGTCTTAAAGAGACTGTAAGTAATCCCTTAAAAAGACTCTCTGTATGTAAAAGCCTCACCTTTTTATGCCCAGATTCCTTACACAGAGCAGGAATCTGTCCCTGCCATAGGAGGTCAGAGAGCTCACCTGTCCTGACAGCTGGAGGATCTTGCCTGACACACATGAACTGCTCCAGGACTAGACACCTTGTCCTCCCATGTGTGCATGTCCCTAAGACTGCAGTGATGTTATGGGGGAAAGTACATACTTGCATCCTCAGGGAATAAGAAAATGCTTTTGTTGTAAGCTGATTCAAATTAGATTAAAAAATTACTTACCAGCAATTTAAAAGATGCTAAGACAGGAATAAATACAACAGGAAGGACAGAGTAAGCACAAAGCATTTATCACACAGCCAACATCCCTATGGAAGGAGGCAGGAGCTAAAGAGATTAATATTCCATCGCTCCCTAAACATTGTCTGGACTATTTATTATTTGTTTCACAGTACTCACAAGAAGTCCCAACAAACATGAAGTCCTCCTGTACTTAGAGCAGGCAGCAACATGCACTCTCCCACAATCTGTAACCAAGTACAAGAGGACCAGGTGGCAATACCCCACAAACATTGAGATTAAATGTCTTGATCATGCAACAAATAAGCAACAGAACTGTGAGTAATCTCACTCCCCTCCCAAATTCCAGCAACTATCTACTTCATAGACGATGCTGCACCTTTGCTGTACTGCTTGAGGCCAGAGACAATATTTTTAAAGAATGCTTAAAAATGAATCAAAGCAAAGCATGAGAGCTTTTATTTTGCCCAAACCAACCAGCATATACAGAAGGAGCCATTAAAGCTTCCTGCCCACCCCCTGCCAACACTCACTGCCTAGCTCTTGGCAATCCCTTCCTGCACTCTTGCCTGCCCTCTGCCCCAAAGAATAAGCTTCTTACAAAACAGCCTTTATCAGCATCTTGCCCTTCGTGCATCCTGGAATTAAGAAGCTCTTCACATCTGTCCATCAACATGCATATTGAGCACCCAAGAGATTTGTTCTGTCAGACAGAAAGGAGACCACGTCGCCAGAAGTGATACATAGGAACACCTGGCAAAGATCAAGAAAACAAACTGAAGAGAACAGCACAAGCACTGACTTCCATTGTCTCCTCAACAACCCTGCTGCCACTTCCTCCCATTCCAGTACACGGGAAAGCCCTTCACCAGTAATGCAGTGTCCCCATCACTGCACCTACTCCTCACCCACCAGCACAGCCAACTCCAGCAAACCCCCGTGTTCACATCACTGAACCATCTTTCTGCTGCAAAGATGCAAACTGGTACTACAGGAGAGGCAATCATTGTCCACAGTGACAGCAGACACAGAACTCAATTTAGTCTTTGCAAACAGTTAAAACTTCTTACAAGTTTCATGACCTAGACTCAGCATCCCAAAGACTTGAATAACTCCTTCAGTGAGTCAGCAGCAAGAAACACCATCGATCCTCTCTCTTTTGCACACATGCACACACACAGAGGAAACCACCACTAGACAATAAACCACAGAGAGACAAAAGGTTATAAAGGTAACTACAAAGCCATCCTAAACAAGCTCATTAAGGCATTCATTCAGCTCACTTTCCTTCTTCACTTACTCTGCCCTTAAATCACTTCTTCCTGTGATTTTCCCCAAGCACCTTTTCAGTTTCTTTTCCTGATGGAAACAAAGTCTATAAACGAGCGGTAGAGTAGTCCAACATAAACTGACATATTTGAATAGTTTGTTAAAGGTGACTTAACAGAAAAAAAAGGGACTAGGCTGCCATCTAAGTCCCTTAAAACCCTAAAAGAGAGGGAGTAGCACTGGAAAAAGAAGTCTTCTCTGGCTTGCCTTTAGGCTCAGGAGCATGGGTCACTGGTAGAATTACCAAAAGTGAGAACTGAGGAATTAAAACCACACTCAGAGGAAACAATTTTTGTACACAGTCTTAAAAAATCCTTTGTTTTTGTTACCATGTTTCAAGAAAGCAAACCTTTACAATGACCACCATTTCTTTACTGCTCTTGTTTAGAAATTCAGAAAGCCCTAGATCCAGGCACACAACTCTTGTTCCTTCAGCACTTCCCAAAGCATTGCTGCTTTTACATGCTTAGCTCTCAGCAAAAATTGCTGCTGTAAAAAGCAGAATGCCAAAGTAGAGATTATGGAACTCTAGTCTTCAGGAGACAGTCAATGCTCCCAATTTCCTGGTAAAGAGCTTTAGACACATTCATCTACTCAAAAGCATTTAGCAAAATCTATCTGGATAAGAAATAACTTTGAGTGACACATAGTTCAGAAATACCTGAACTACAGCCCTAAGCACATTTCTGCAGTTTAAACAAAGGACATAACAAACAGGCAAACATTTGAAAAGCAAGCAGGAAAACTGAACAGCAAAGCAACAGGTTTGCTGTTGACTGACATTTGTGCTGAACCACCATGCTAGGCCTGCTCAAACTGTATTTCATGTCCTCCAGCAAAAAGAGAAATATAAAGCTTCTGTGAAGCTTGCGTCCACTCCCTGCTATGGTGCACTGGCAGAGAGGTAATGGGCAACTGCTGGATACAAGTTTTACTGTCACCCCTGCACCAGAACTAGTTCCTGCATGAAGCCAGGCTGCAATTCCCATCTGACCAGAGAGAAGGTATTGGATGAAATGGAGCTGATGGCCTGTCAGAGTAGAAAGAACAGAGCTGATGGACTCTCAAAAAAAAAAAAAAATGCAGAAGAAATTGCTGCAGAAAATTGTTCATGGAGCACTGAACCCCAAAAACGTTCCCAGGTGTACACAGTGTTGCCTCTCTTCTAATTGCATCAGTCTAAGAAAAGACATTACTTCTACCTGCAAGTGTTGTCACAAGTTGATAACTGCAATAGAGCACTTGGGAGACAATATTATGGAAGGATCTGTTTAAAAATTAGCCAAAGACAAAGAAGCACTTAGAGTTCAAAGATGGAATTCACATCATCTGCAAGCAAAGACTAAAACTGGCTGCTCAGTGCTTATCAGCACTTGCTGCGATTTCTGTAGAGGTCACCTCCTACATTCCTCTTAGGTGAGATACCAATCTACTAGTGACCGAAAGGACCACAAAAATTGGCACAATCTGCTACAGTAGCCAAGCTGACCAAGCAAAAACTTGCACTAAACAATCACAACAAAGAACCAGAAAGCTACTTCTAAATTGCAAGAGTTAAGTTTAAAAGCACTGCCTCGGAGAAGTCCTATGCACACTTCCCATGGTTCCAAAGATGACAGCAGCATTCCAATGCACCTGTGAAACCACTCGATGCCACTTCAAAATACTGCTCCTACAGTGTGTCACAACATGATGATCAAGGCAGCTCCACAAGTACCCACACTACTTGTCTAATAGCTTGAATATGAAAACACCTGACAGTTCAAGAAAACTCAGCAACTGTTCTGGAGTCACAAGAAACCAAGACTCTTACAGACCAAACTCTGTGGTGTTGGGCAACCAGGTTGCTGCAAACTGAATCCTATGGGATTTCTGACAGAAGTTCCACCACAAAAGAACAGAGCTGAGCAACCTTCATGAAGGAAGCCAATGTTCCAGCCAGTGCTCCAGAAGTACTTATGCTCTTGCCTGAAGGCATGCCATATGGCATTTTGTTGTTGCTTTCAGCCACCTTCCACTGCTTTTTCCACTGAAGGTAGAGTATCTGGGAAGTCGTCTTGAATCAGCTCTAAGGAAGGGAAGCCCTAGATCCACCACTTTCTTCTATTTATACCAACAACATTACTGCAACAGTTCAAAAATATTTTATATATAGCTCTGTGGCTTGCTTCCAGGCAGAAGTAACTCAATGCTGGTGTACATATGTTTAGACCACAGCGATTGGAAAGAATGTCCCATAAACTCTGTTAACTGCTGCTCCACTGTGACAAGAACAGGCTCTACAACTGCAGAAACACAAGCCATGATTGGAAAAAAAAATTAGAAAGTTATCCACCCAGAAACTAAGTAAGCCAGTTGCCACCTGCACGGCACTAACAGACTTCCACTACAGCCCCAACAGATTTATAGCTGTAAGTTAACAGCCAGCTCTTGTCACATCAAGATACAGTGTCTGACTGCCAAGAGACCACGTGGAGGTGACCAGGGTGGGGGCTAGCATAAGGGCAGACATGCAATACACAGCACATCTGCCAGTATCCACTTGCATTATAATCTTATAGACTTAAGAGTGGACAAACAGAAGACAGATTTGCACCACTCTATTTGCAAAAACCCTGTACGGAAAATATCAGTAGTGCTACCATATTTTAATGAGGCTGATTTGAATCCAGTACCCATAAGTTCACACATTGAAAAGAAACAAGAATGGCAAGGACCAAGAGCCCTGGCCCAACATCCAAAGGGTACTTACCTCAGCACTGGTTGCAGGGACCTCAGTGACATGTAGATGAGGAAGACACTTGTTAGAAATTTCCCAGGATACTGATTCCAGTGCTAAGCCTGGGCTTTAACACAACCTGAAGTGAGCTAAAGTGCAAGCAGCAGCCCACAGGGAGACAGAGTGTCTGCTATACTCCCTTTCCTAAAGGAGAGTACTTCCACTAGCACATGTAGACAAGCACCGGGTGATAATTATCATGCCTTTCACCAGACTGTCCCTCTCACAAGCTTCAAACACAACTCCGTCAGTCTTTCCAATATACATAAAAACAACCTTTCATCACATTTTTCTCTGCAACAGCTAAATACCAGGAGGGTGGAGGGGGGACAGATGTGTGATCAACATATGTTTAAAAAACCTTGCCTTTCTTATGCCTGAACCCAATGGGACTGGACTTTAAAGATGAGAAAAGCATAATCAACACTTCAGAAGCATCTAAAAAGGCACAGCATCTTTTGTTATGTGAAGTGGAAAAGTTAATGACCACCATCTCAGGCCTCTGAAGAGACAGGCGTCTCTTCTGCTGTGGTATAAGTAACCCAGCTTTATTCCTGCATAAACCTGTTTGTAACTTCAGGGATGGAACTGCCCTTCATAAACACGCCAGGTCAGCACCTTGCTTGGATTAGAGGAGGTTCTGTTGGGAGCTGCTAGCTGAGCTGAGGAGAAACGGGGAAACCAATTTCAGGCATGATGATAGACGTACAAAGTAAAAATGGAATTTCTCTGGTTAACTGTTTATTTGGGGGACGTGAAACAGGGAAAGAGAAACAGTCTCTGTTCCAGGCTTCACAAGACTGGTTAGCAACATGTTCAGGAAATATGGATTAATGGACAAAGTGCAGCTGAGCTGGTCAAAACAACACGATGAAGACAACTGCATGATATACATATAAGGCATGCACACAGATACAGTTACGTGCACTAAATGAATCATCACGCATAGACTCTGATCTTGCAATCTGCCACAGAGGCACTTATCTTTACATCCATTGGGTGAAGTGGAACTACTCATACTCATTCTACCTCATACAAAATTCAGCACATGCTGAAGCACCCACAGGAATAGTGCCAGTTTGCATTCAGTTTTCTTTGAAACCTTTCAAGGTCATCACGACTCTAAAAATGTTACAAAGAGTTGTGTAGGACTGTGTACATTACAGCTGTAACACAATACCAGTGCCACTTTATAAGCAGGGGAAAGGAGCAGCATGTAAGTTACTGTACTAACAGCACACTAAGAAAAGTAACATACACTCAACCAGAACAGAGTATGTTCTTCCTATTAAACACACACACATGCACAGAAAAATAGAAACATAATCATACCATCATCCAACCAGGCCTCAGCATTGAAGTATGCTCTAAAACGCAAAACCCTGCTTGGCAGCTGTTTACAGTACTTTCCTTTCTGGGGATCTGAGAAAAGCATCCAAATTAAATCACACTAGAGAGTGGGAGAGCAGGACACGGGGCAGAACACAGGCAGCAGACCTGAAAGCAAATTCCTCTTCCAGAGGGATAGCCACAACGCACAGCAGAATTCCCTCTGCTGTCGAGAGACAAGACCCCCTCCCCAGCAAGGGAAGCCACCCACTCTGAAATTTTATGATGGATTTTGTTTCTAAACCCTTCCTTCTGTCCTAACAGCTTCTGCAGCTACATAGATCACTAAGGATTTATAGTTCTGCCATCTCCTCAGCATGAGACCTGCTCAACTCAACTAATCCCAAATGGTACACAAATATGCTTCAGGCCCACGACTCCCTTCCCCACAACCCAGAGCAGGAATACCAGCTCCTCTCTGTCTGGACAGTTATTGTACTCTTTGCACAGCCTCCTCCTCTCCTCAGCCAGGGCTGCTGGCTAAGGAGGGCCGGGTTGCTCCTCCCAGTACATCAGGCCTTAAGTGCCAGAAAAAGCTAGGAGGAGAAAGAAAGAGTCTTTTGCTTGCCAATAGACCTTTAGGCATTAGGTGATGGGTGTTCCCAATTATTTTAAACCTCTGGAAAACACTGACAGCAAAACTAAATGCCTTATTGCAACAAGCACTCTCCTTTTCCCAGGCAAATGCCACACGACTGTCCGCAGCAAGCAATATTTCTCAACCCCTGGTAACCTCAGAGTTCCCCAGGTGCCCTGTAAAACACTTGTCTTTCACCAAAGAGGCAGATTTTCCCAACTAATGAGACAATTCAGTTTGCTTCGCAGAGATGCAGAGCCAGAAGCTGCCCAGTGCATCATATCCTCTACCACGGAGGGCAGTGTTACTACCCAGGACAACATGGTGGTCTCTCCCAGCCTCGTTGGTCAGCCTGGAACTTTGGTCACCAGAGTTCCACCACAAGGGTCCAGACACTGTCTGGAAACGATTCAGACTCTGAGCATATTACAGAGGGTTTGTCTAGACTGGGAGCTTCTCCCAAAGGTGTGTTTAAACTAAACAGCACAGGCTTACACAGGGCCACAGTTCCCAGGCAGTGCAGGGCCCTCCCCAGGCACCAGCTACTCACAGAGCCAGAGGCAGAGTCCTGTGCCCCTTCCCACGCATGCCACAGCATGTCCATGGCCACAGGAGGTCACAGCACCTGGAAGAAGCCAGGGCAGAAGCCATGAAGTTGCCAGCAAGCAGGCGGGCCAGGCCATGCAACTGCATCCCGGGTGCTGTGTGGCTCACTGGCTCTCACCCCACTCCGGCAGGCCGTGCAGAAGGTCACTTGTTGCCCATTTTTCACTGTAAAATAGCTAGTTTTCTCTGTTAGACAGTCTCAAGGACAATTTCTGTAAACATAGCTATGTTGTTGTAAAAATTATCTTTTTACATTCCTTTTCCCATGGACACAGATCCTTTTGACGGACACTTCTTTTAACCAATATAGTTAGAGACGGAAGTGTTAATTTTCTCCAATGATCTGTGATTTCAAAAAGTGTATATAAGAATTAAACGAAAGGGGTTCCCCCCTTTCCGCCCTTGCTCTGAACACAGCCCGAAGTCCAGCTCTCATTATTTCTGCGTCTTCGACTGATTACCGGGATAAGCCGTAATAACAGGCTACCCGGTAATAGTCACTGATGAGCCCCCTGGCCATTTTATTAACAGCCATGTTTACACACTGGCACTCCTGGGCAGAGACATTCATTCTAAGGACCTGGAGCAGCTTCGATGCACAGCAGAGATAGTCCAGGCACTGCATCTTCTCCACCAACACACACTCCTTTTCCCACCAATGACTCCATCAAAAAAGTAATTTTTGCAGGTCTCAGACACCAAAAATCTTACTTGAAACCCTGCTACAGAAAGTGGACCAAGAACTTCACAGAGCAAGTGTCCATAAGCCACCCACCACAACGGTGATGCAGCAGACTTGCTCTTTTAGAAGGTACAGGCAAAGCAGGCAGCAGCAAGGAAGCTGAAGAAAGCTGTCTCTCGCCCAGAGCCCCTCACCCTCATCCTCCCCCAGCTCCAGTTATTCACGCTGCTGATTGCGTGTTAATACATCTCAACAGCTTAGCTCAGGAAGCCTGCAGAGACAGGCAGCACAAACCACGGATTATCAGGGAGGAAGATTATCCTCCTGGTGCAGAGGATGGTAGAATCCCAATTCCAGCCTCAAAAGCTGTTCAGGCTTCTAGAAACAGCTATTTCACTGAGGCCCACTACACACTCATCAGAAATATACATTTCATTAAGAACCCTTTATGTCATCTTGACCCCATTCCCCTCAACCAGTTCGGGGCCTGTGCCCCAAATCCCACTCCCATAGCAGGGTTTGGGGCACAGGCTGAGAAAACCCTCTGCAGCTAGCCCTTGCAGTTGGGAAAGATACACAGAACCATTTTTGAAGCCTATCTGGCCATAATTCAGTCCAAGAAAACTAGATGAGTTGGGACAAGACCAGCTTAAGCAAAAAAAGCAGATCCCAAATTTGTCAGTTCCAGTTTACAGCCAGCAATGCTTTTGGACCCAGATGCTCGCAAAGGATGACATCCCCAAAGCAGGTTTGAAACAACTGTGCTTAGAATCACTATACCTAGTTCAAAACTGGGAGATAAGCCAAACACAAGGAGTTATGCAGCTGTTTCAAAACCCTGGACGCTAGGACACTTTGCAGTAAGTGGAAAAGTATCCTGTCTGGTTTACACTGAGGCTCAGAGACAGTCTCAAGAGCAGAGCACAGAACCTTTAACTGCATTAAGGAAAAAAAAAATTACACAGCTCTGTTTCAAGGTTCACTCTACCTTTATACAGTTCAGCAGGACAAAAGCATTCGTTAAGACCATGAAAAACATCACTGTTAGCCCACACAAAGCTTTTGCAGAAAAGACTAGTATTGATGCAACATAGCTGGCAGAAAAAAGTCCTTTCTCTGGTAGAGCCTGTGTCTTTGAGGGACAGGATCATTCAACAGACTCTTTTGACGCTGTAACCATTAAGACAGTTGGGTTTTGGAGCTTTGCAAATTATTTCTGGCATAGACAAATGCTTAGCCAAGTGCACCCTGACAATCATGCCCACTCAGGATACCTCCAACACCATCCCTACCCCCTCATAGTCCCCATCATGGCACAGCCAAGGCCAAAGCAGCGAACATAGAGAGTTCTGAACACCAAGAGCTGCCACCAAATAAGGAGGCAGGTCTTGCACACACTTCTTTCACCTTCAGTCCTATTCAATGTTTCAGCAGCTCCAGCATCTAGATTGCATTAGGCACTGTGCAATGAACTCAAGCTCCTTTGGTGCAAAGCCTGGCATGAGCAATGGTGCTCTTTTTCTTTTGCAAATGAAAGCATTCCTCGTACAAACAAGACTTCAAAGGCAAGCAGCCCCTTATGCACTACTCAAAGGTAAGCAACCAATTTCAAAGCCCTTGAGAGACCTCAAAGGCTACCACTGTTGAGCACAGGAGAGGTAGCTGACACTTCAATCCCAGCACTTCAAACATCCGCCCTATGCTGGGCCTACCTGTCAATAGGGAAGGGTTTCTGAACAGGCAGCACTGTGTTTCACAGTGCCTACCTAGGAGGAAATCAGGAGCAGAGAGCTTAACAAGTCTTGAATCCATTGACACTGCCATGAAGTTGCTTTCTCCTTTCAGAAACTCCTCCATCTGCCTGCTCTCAAGACATTTGTTAATGTTATGACTCTCTACTACTGTACAACCTGCAATAATCTACCTTCTTCCAGGGCAAGGAGTCTCTCTGGATCCATGATGAAGGAAATTTCAGATTAACTGTGCAAAGCATCAGGGAGACGCAGAAATTAAAGAAGCATAACTGTAAGGAAGGAATGTTATTGTTAAAATTTCATCAGCTAAGAAATCTCATATTAGTTGCTATATCACATTAGCCTTCTTGACCAACTGTGAATTTTAATACTGTATTTGGGAGAACAAGCAGATCTGACTTTTATTGCTATAGACTTGGAAACTCTGAATACACCAGCAGTTCATAGTCTTCTACAGTACTATTTTCAATCAGTTTCCTCACAGTAACTAACAACAGTACTGGTCTCCTGGGACACTAGCAAATTTACAAGGCTTACTGGGGTTTCCACAGCTCTAATTCTTATAGTGCTTAATCTGCTTGAGCCTGCTGGAAAGTCATCACCACCAGAGCTACTGAAATCATTAGTGACAATGGAACCAAGTCAACATTTACAACAGCACAGTTTGGGGACTTTTAAGCAAATAATCTTAAATGAACACAAGTCTCCCTCACATGGGACTTGTGGCAGAGGTGAGAAACATCCCTGGTAATCCGCAAGAGGTTAGGCTTTGTGACTATGGCTAGGACTCGGCCTTAGAGGATCAAGATTCAATTTTTAGGCTTGCCTCAGACTTCCTCTGGGAGTTTGGAACCGTGCATGTATAGAAAAAGCATGTTCCATTCCCTCCATATCTTTAGTTTTTTAAGCCTGAAGCTTCTCTGGGCTGGGTCTACTTTATCACATCTGTCCAGTGCTCACCAAAGCAAGGTAGAGAGATGGGATGCTCCTGCAGTCTACAGTCATACAAACACTAGCAACAACTCACCTTTGCACTGATACTTTTGAATACAGATCACACAGCACAGCTGATTACAACAGCTGCAGGCCTCAGTTGTATTTTCCTTGCACAACACACAGACGTGCTCAGGGCAAGGCTAAGCAGGACTGTGGTGAAAGAAAACAGTAGGAGGGTTTTCTGAATTGCAGTAACCACCCTTTGGTGGGTACAGCCTCAGCAAAGCCCACAGAGTTTCAGGAACAGGGACCAGCCCACATCTGGAGCTGGGAACCAGAGCAGCAAGCGTGCTGCAACCCTGCTACGCACATACCAGAGCCCTCAGAAACTTCCAGCTATGCGGAGGCAGGTACATCAGGCACAAACAGAGGCCTGAAGTAACTGAAACTGGGCTTGGTGATAGTTAATTATTCAGACCTTAGCTGGGATCACTCAGCATTTATGCCAGGGCTAAGCACTGTTTGAGTGCCATGTAAGCACCATTCCTGGCACTAAACATCAAGACCTTTAAAAAAAGCAAAGAGTAGCTAGTACATGGTGTTTGCTTTCACACTCACAGAGAAAATTGTACCAAGGCTAGTCAAGCAACTTCTCCCTAAGACCTGATCAACAGGAAACAAAACATCTACTTCAGTTTTCCAGGACATCAAAATGCTGACCACCACTTTTTCTCAGCCAGAAATGGAGGTGGTGCCTATAGTTACTTTCCACTAGACACAGAGGACAGTAAAATAATATATGTAATTTTACAGGTGCTTGCAGATCCTTGATGATACAAAATCAGATAGTGCCCCAGCCTGACCTGACTCCCAACCATCACTTCAATTGTTCTGCCCTTTTGAAATAAAGTAGGTGATACACCACAGGTAAGACCAAGCACACAGCTAGTGAAACAGATGGCACACTCTGAAGGAGGTCTCTTTCCACTGTGTCTGAGGATGCCTTTCCCCACCAGCCCCCTCAGCACCACAGTGAACAACAGCTCTGACTATCAAGCAGCAAATGTACCACCAACAACACCTCTGACCAGCCCTGACTTCTGCCATTTTACTATCCAGACAGGTCTTTGGCAAACATTAAAGGCTTCACAGCCCACGGCAGAACAGCCCAGAGGCAAAAGGTGGGCTGTATGTCCACAGCTTAGCCAGCACAGCAGGGACAGCAGTGTAAAACCCACTTATGAGCCTCTCCAGCCAGCTTAGCCAAGACCCACGTGCCTTCTCAGAGTACTCAGCTCATCTGAAGAAGGTGAAGAACAACATACAAGGCAGACCCACGGCAGCTCTGAAAGACTATCCAGGTAAGCAGCGTAGGACCCTCCAGGGGAAGCAAGGACCATTTAAATCCACTAGGCAAATGAACTGGTTTGTGTTACTTATGTTGACTTCACCAAAACACATCATCATGTTCCCCCTGTCATGGAGATGTCTTCCTGCTATCTTCCACAGTAAAGACAGCACATGATTTAGGGGTATATAGAAGGGTTGATCTTATCAGCAATCTTACCTCAAGATTTGCAGGAAGGATCACAGTGGTTCATGGATACAGTTGTAGGCTACAAGACCAAATATTTTGAATTGTTATAGGTTTATATCCACCATACTTTAAGAACCAAAGTCAACTGGCATTGCAGTTCATCAGCAGAAAAGCTCTGGCTTTGATATGCATGGTGTATGTAAGTTAGATTTAACACTCATGTTTAGACCAGGAGAGATAGCCAGATCACCCTGTATTTTCAGGACAAGGCATATCATTCATAGAGTAAAGAATGGAACAAGAAAACACTGTCTGTGAAATTATTAACAAACACAGAGCCATCTTGACCACCACACATTTAAGGATAGAATAGGGGGACCAGAGCAACCCAACAGGGAAGGATTGAACCCCCGAGCTATGACATCTCAGTTGTTTCACTGACTCTATCCACAGACACAGACATGCCACTGAAATGTAGGTCTGGCTTTGGAGAAGCCAACCAGCCTTTGTCCTCTGCTTTAAGCGACACTGTTATAAGCCTGACCAGAGACAGACATGAAATCCCTTCTATCTCTGGACAGCAGGCCCTAAGCTGTTGAAGCAATTGGTTGTGTTTAGACTGAGCAGCGCAGAGCTGTGAGAGAGATCCCTAGCTATCAACCAGGATCAAGCAATATTCATGGATGTTGAAGCAGAACAGGCACAGCAGCAGAGCCAGACCAGGGTTAGATGCATCCCTTGAGCTGTGCCCCTGGCTGCACTGGTCCCAGAGATGGTGGGCTGAGCACTGCTCAGACTGCAGCAGAATTAATAAGGTGAATGGGGCAATACTGCACTGAACAACTCCGCAAAAGCACCATCATTTTGTAAAGGACCCTTCCAAATCCTGCCAAAAGAAAAGCTTATGACAGCATTAGACAGGCTGCTCTCTAACTCACCCACACAGTCAGGTAGCTCAGCCTTATATCCAGCTCCCTGGAAAATGCCTACAAGAAATCCAGCAGGCTCTGCTGCTGCAGGACCAAGTTGTTCCCAAAGACTTACAAAGAATCCCACTCTGCAGCAAGCCTCAGCTGCACTTGAAGTGACTTAATAGGAGGTGATGACTTTTGATGCATTTATATCAGTGAACCAAAGTTTTGTGGGTTTTGGTTCTGTTCCAGTTCAGGTTCAGCAATTCTCAGCTGATCCGCTTAAGACTGGCAGCAGTCTAAAACTGATTCACACTGGAAGCTATGATATGTTCAAACAAAAAGGACTGTGTGCTGAAGGCAGGAAGCTACAGTCAGGCCAGAAACATTACTCCACTCTCCTGTGTCCAGGACAGCTTGTGGTCCTAGCCGAGCCCTCCAGCTTCTCAGGGGATTAAGAAGCTGGAGAACTTCACTGGGAATGCAAGATTCATTGGGTATGACAAGATATGAGGGGTCTGAAGCTTCCATGGATCTGCTTCTCTCTTAAATCTGTGCAAGCTCACTGGCAGGACACAGAGGTACACGTACTGGCTTCTGCTGTCTGGCAGTAAGAACAGACCATGCCTCACCAAAGGAGGACAGAAAACCCTGTCCCACAAGGAGCAACTTAGTCAGGGCTCATTTTCAGAACAAAAGCTCTCAACAAGGTTTTGCAGAGCCACCCTGTCCAACCCAGTATCATGGGGCAGGAACAGGCACTCCAGCTGCACATGTTCACATGTCACTTGGAGAGCGGGGAGACCACAACACAACAGTTCCCTGCTGAATGACTTCCTGCTGAGGAATTCAGGTTTTAGTCAAAGCACTCTTTTAAACAGGCAACTTGAAATACTTCTGGCTTAGAAAAAACAGGAGAGATCAAAGAAACAAGCAGCAAATTCCACATGTGTTTCTTTGATTCGCTGGCTTCCTGTTTTACGGAAAGCCTGTAGCAGGTTTTGTAGCAATTTGTTTCTACATTGACATTCATAGTCTGATTTGACTGAGGATACCCGCACACACCACCCCCCCGAAACAGGCACAGCTACATCAGTTAAAAAGAGGTTTATATTTACAAATGCAGAGTTCAACAATACAAACAGTCCCTGCAGGAACTGTACCTGCTTAGGTATGTCACTTCAGTGAGCAGGGTACTACAGCAACCAGGAGATCTTAACAATGGGAGATGGGTCAACCCTTAGCTTCCCCTGCTGCTCTGCAGGGTGATTCAAAGGCACTTAGTGCCCAATTTTTAACCCCGTGTCTCTACTGGAATCACAAGCACGGTGACCAGATGCACGGCTGGATTTCTGGCAGGGCTAGTAATCCTCTAGAAATTGAATGCAGGCCAACCAACTTATCTGAGGAAATTTTAGCTTCCAACCGCCACACCAACACATTACAAATCCCAACAGTCAACAGGCTGTGACTTAAGTAACAGTATTCTAGGTCTATACTGATTCAACACAGGGATCTGGAGAGGACAGCTAAAGTGGATTCAAGCCATGAACATCAGAAGACACACAAAAAACACAGAAGTGTAAACACAAAACTAGTCAGGCAGCAACAAAAATCAGAACTCCCTAAAACAAGAGCTGTTTTCAAAAAGCAACAACAAAAACGAACACTACATCCAATTTGTTAACAAGCTTTACTTGGAGCTTCCATTCCTTCCCCTCTTTCTTTTTTTAATGTCCATGATTATCTACTGGCTCCTTAGTTTTACTTCTGTAGAGATCTGGAGCTCTACAGTAAAACCACACATTAATTATAACAAGCAATAAGTCCTAGTGAAAGTCATGAAACGAGTTCTCTCTTGCACAGATCCCAAGTAACACATTGCATGTCCTGCACAGCCATCATGCAAAATACCTCTATTTACCCACACTCCCCCTTCCACAGCAATGCACAAACAGGTCTCTGCAGAGCAGCCTCCCACAGGCCGCCCACGGCCAGCCCAGCACTACACAGCTGCCTCACTCAAAGGATCCAATTTCCCAGGCCTTCTCTTCAGCATGACAAGCTGCTCAAGGGCTCTGTCCCTAACCACTGAGACAGCCTGGCAAGCCTCGCATGCCCAAAGGGTTCTTTAGGAAAGAGCCAGGACATTTCCCACTGGAGGGGGAAAAAAATCGCAGCTCATGGAAGTCTAGGCAGTGCCACTGAGAATGCTTGCTTGTCCATCTTAAACGGAGCACCTGGTTGTAATAAAAGCTTGAGGCACTCAGAGCTTTGAGGGCTGGTTCTTCACCTACATCTGCCCATGCAAAGCACAATATAATCTTTCAGGCATTAATTTAGGGCAACAGTACAGCTCCATCCAAGCAGCATTCGGGCGAGATGACCAACTTCACAGGCCCTCCCATGCTTTCACATGACCAGTTACATTGGACCAGTTACATTTCTCAGAAAGTCCAAGAGACAACGATGCCTGAAAAACTCCTTCCTGCAGGACAGCAAAAATCTTTCAGAAGTGGTGTGTATGACGCTCAGTTTTGGTCCCAGGGGTTTTACACACACACCAAATAGCAGACTGAGATCAGTTTCCTGCTGTTTTGGAAAAGTAGAGCTGTTTCTCACCTTGGAAAGCAGAGGAACACACACGTAGCAGAGGGAGCATCTCCACAGACACCCAACATGTGTCAGATCTTTGGTAAAGGGCCCAGTCCCTTTCCCCTTGCCCATTCCAGCTGCCCAACTGAAGGCAGACCCATAACTCATTTGAGCTCATTCAGAGCAGATCACTTCAGGAAACCAGCACCTGCACCTAACTCCTCATAATGCCAAACTGATTCTACCAGCAAACTCCCCATCAGTCCCTTTGCATCTCACCTATTAACTGTTCTTACCAATAAGATACATGAAATCCAGCCCTGAAACCCTAATTTGGTGGTGCAGAATGAATCCATTATATCCCCAGGGGCTCAGACAGCCCTGACTGCACACTGGGAGACAGCACAAAGGATAAAATGGAGCTCTTCCAAAAGGCACATGTAAAGAAAACAAAATGAGACACACACCAGAGAATACCCAGGGTATGTAGCAGCAGATCCCAGCCCTGAAAAGGAGCGTGCAGACCATAGAGCCAAAATCAAATGCCCACCCTACATGGGGGTGGCTTTTGTCTCTTCCAGTAGAAGTCTCTGCAGAATACAGACCAACAAACTGCTCTTCAGCAACACCTACAGAGCACGTTTCACTGGCAGTCCACAGGCTGCACTAAATGCACGTGCACATCCACGCACACGCTGAGGTCAATCACAATCACCAAGACTCTCCCCTAGACAACTCTGAGGAAGCCATGCAGGTTTTTCTCTTGCTTCGCAAGAGAAGAATACTGTGTTCCTTGGTATCAAAGAGCCATCTAAGGGAAACTCTCACCTGAGCCAGAGTTCTGAGAACAGGATGTCATGCTGGGGAAAGACCATTTTTAGGTACAGTGTCATTTACTTCCCCTGAAGTTTTATATACACTCTTCATTTCCAGAGATAAATTTTGAAGCATTACTGCTTTGAGACCAATGAATGCACTTTTCAGACATGGATTACAAGCATTTTCTATTTATTAGCAAGTCTCTGCAAAAGGGGAGGGATTAAGCTTTCTATTTATGGCGACAGAGCGCTACACAAAGGCTGAGTGATTTGCCCAGGGTTACAGGTGAATCAGTGGCAGGGACAGAACAAGGCATCCTGACTCAGAGGCACCTGCTGTCAGCACCAGGCGATGCCACCCAGCTCCTGTGCTCCCTGAAGCCAGGTTTAAGTTATCATCCTGTCCTCATGACACCAGTCAATTCCCAGTGAGTGAGTGTCTGTCAGGAATTCTCCGCAACACTGAGAAGAATGATGGATTTTTTTGGTAGAAGCAATTATACCCCCTAGGAGATAACCCCAGGGAAAGGTGGTCTGAAGCACACAGATGAACACAGACGAAAGCACATCCAGGCCTGTGGAACACAGACCCTATCTGAACAGACACCTCCAACATGTTTCACATCCTTTATCTTTCAGATCATCCTTCTCTTCCCCACATGCTCACAAAACACTCCTGTGCAGGTGAGAGCAATTGCTTACAGAGAACAGGTGTTTCTGTATCCTCAGCTGCCAGTAATGCAGGTTAGCATTGGTAACATGGAGGAAGAGGCAGCACTGCCCTTCTCCAGTCAGTCATCTGTAACAGCCCCATGCACCACAGTGTGGGAAATCCCAAAAGCTTTCTGATACAGACTGGGTTCATATCACACAAGCAAAAATAATGTTTCAGAAGAGGGACACAGGCTTTAGGAAGGATCTGCAGCACAGGAAAGATCCCAACTAAAAGACAGACCAGTCACAGATCAGGTCCTCTGCAACACTCTATAGTTATACCAGGTCTCCCAAAGCAGCATTGTCAGTACAGATGAAAACTCAGACAACAAAGTTTAAGTATGCTGGCTGCACCACACAGCACTCACCTTGCTGCCTATGTCTTCTCGCTTGTTCCCAGGCTTGCTTCTCCTCAGCTTAATGGAAGGGGAGCGAAGCAGATTTTTGATCCGACTTGTTATCGTAGACCCTTCGACTGACATCATCTCCAGGTGCCACCAAGGTATTCACCCCACACACAGACTGTGCCTGGGGAACAAGCCCAGGTTTGAGGCACAAACACCGATGTGCTCAGCTTTGCTCATACACGTTCACATATCTCTCAGCGATTCTGCCCGGGAACTCCACTCCTGTTACACTGCAAAGCTATTCACAGGGGCTGGCAGACTTTCCTTTCGCAGATTCCAGAGGATCAAATCAGCAGTAATCTAAACTGAAAGATGCACCCGTGAGTCAATACAACATTCACAATTAATTTTAGCCTCATTCTTTGCAAGAAATGTAAATGCAAGATCTTATGAGGATGGATGCAGTGTTGCTATTTTCAGAGGCTTCCACATAAATTATCATCCATTTAGTACCAATTAACACATCCACACCAGTTCCCAAATCCAAAATTTAGATTTTGCACTTCAGTATCAGCTTATGACAAAGACAAAAATTCCAACCCCTTGCTTTTGCTCCTTACACATCCATTCCACTTTATGCTTCAAAGCCTGGAAAGCACAATGCTGTACTTGACTATTAAACGGCGAGTCGCAGAAGCACCTTAAGAATACACACGAGGGAGTTTTTAACTCTCACAAATCTATCTCTGTTTTAAGTATAGACAAATACATAGTGTGTGATACCAGGTAATAAAGACATACGATGTTTCCAAGTACCCCCACACCCTATTTCTAAAGTGGATCAAGGAGGCACTATAGCTGCTGCCAAGGATTACAGACCTCCGGCCAATACCTTCACCTTTCCCGAAGCCCCGATGGTGGCCAGGAGAAAAGAGGGATGCAGTCAGAGACTGCAGTGAATTATCCTCCCGGCTTCCGTGCAAAATGGGGGCGGGGGGGAGAAAGAAAGAAAGAAAGAAAGAAAGAGAGAGAGAGAGAGAGAGAGGGAGAGAGAGAGAGAAGAGGAAAGAAGAAGAGAGAGAAACGTCCAAGCCCGCACAGCCGCCAGCCCCCTCCCTGCGGCGNCCCCAGCCCACCCCGCCGCGTGGAACCTCTCCTACCTGGCGCCCAGGAACGGCGATCCCGGCGCCCACGGTGCCCCGCAGTGCCTGTCCATGCAGCCGGCCTGCCCCGAGGAGGGGCCGCGGCGCGGGCCGCC
>VZRZ01001707.1:104207-175414 GCA_013398175.1 Climacteris rufus | reverse complement strand
GCCAAACCGCGGCGCCGGGGGCGGCGGAGGGAGACGGACGGCGCTGGCGGAGGGATCGCGGCGTGGCGGCGCGGCCGGATTGTGTGTGTGGGGCGCTGGTTGGGCTCCGGCGCGCTGTAACGGGGGATCCGAGGAGGCGTCTCCCCCACAAGAGCCAACCGAGACCCGGGGAAAGTCAAAGGCACATTAGAGACCCGTCCTGCCATACCCGCCGCTCCTCAGGGCCCATAGGTGCGCCCCCTGCATCCACCGGGCCCTGTCACCCTGTCCATCGCTACCCTAGCTGGGCCTGTTACTGTAGTGTGTCTCTGGCAAAATGGAACCCAGGTTGCCTTAACATCCAAACTCAATATGGTGGTTCCCAAAAATAACCAAACTACGCTTGCCCTGACACCACCAACAACAGCTAAGTAAATGTGGAGCATCCCGTGGACAGTGACACGAGAAATTTGAGGAATTGGCCCATACATAATACAAAAGTTAGGACAACAACAGATGTTATTTAACCCATCTTGGTCTCTCAAACGGGTTGAATTATTGATTCAAATTAATGTGTCTACAATTCAACCGCACTGTTTGTGGACCCTCTGACCCTCTGTTCCTTTCCACCACCAGCATTTTCAAATCTTGGGTGCTTCCTTCCCTTTCAAGGTGGGTCATCACATGGTGCCTGGGAATGTTGTTGTCACTGGAGGTGTCACGATGGCCTGTCTGCCCCATGCACCTGCCTGGCCATTCCTGGCTTGTCACCACATCCTGCCTGTACCATGACAGGAACTGTCTGGGGAGTGACAGGGAAGGGGACCATGGGACGGTGTGGCCCTGCTGCTCTGGGGTAGGAGAGGGGACAGAGGGTGTTCAGCCTATGCCCCATAGTGTGGGACAGCCAACACTTCACATCTGGAGTGTGCATCCTTTACTGGGGCTACAGTGTTCACAGAGGTGGTGTGGCTGCCAACAAAGCCAAACCCATAAGCAGCTGAGCTGGGTATTCCTGGATGACCACGGGACTCCACAGCTACAACAGCAAGGTAGGGCCCCACTTCATAGGCTCCCATAGGTTCCCAACTATGGTGAAGTCCTGGAGCTCCTTCTCCCCTCAGCTCATCAGAGTTTCTGCTGGGAATCTGGCAGCCCACTGGCAAATCAAGATGCCCATGGAGTCATAATTTGGACACTTGTGTCCTGGCTCATAGCAGGTGAGAGCCTAGAAGCAAATATACATCAGGTCAGCAAGAAGGTTTTGCCCTGGAGCTAATACCTATTCCCCATGGAAGAGTTCAGAAGCCACTGCACTAATTTCTGTGCTTCCCAAATGGGAACAGACAGCTGCCCTACCATGCCATGGCAGCTACTAACCCCATGAGAGGAGGTGGGGAGGCAGATTTCACAAGCCACCAAGCCTGAATTGCTGTCAGAGGGCACACATTAAGGATGCAGTTCTCTCCCTCAGTTCAAAGAGATTGTGTGTGTCCACACTGGTTGCACCAAAGCCCTAAAGGGGGAAAGGAAACCAGCCTTTCTTATCATGGAAAAGTCATGCTAACTCCCTCTTCCTTAACATGCTGTGCCATTTATTGCAATCTGTCCTGTATCTTTTGAGGATCTTTCTAGCTCCCTTTTGCCTACTGTGGGTGACCTGCTCCCTTTCCTGTCTTTAGTGGCTGCCCTGTCTTCAGTGACTAATTCAAACCCAGAGTAATCGTAGCTGGGTTGGAGATGATCCTTCCAAAAATACAGTCCATGAAAATTTGCTGACGTTCAGGCAGAGATTTACCATAGCAAACAATCCACATGGGGTCTTCCCCACTGCAGCCAGCACACTGCCACCATCACAGTTTGTGACTGTGTGAACTTGCACCACCTGAATTTCAGGAAAAGGTTGTTTGCATTCCGAGGGAGATTCTGAGCAGGCACAAGGGCTTGCAGGACTGGGATCTTAAGGCTTGGCTGGTCAGAAACCTGCATGTAAAACACCCAGAGGCATAACAGGACATCCTTCTAATCTCTATCAGCTCCAGCCATGTCACAGTAACCTGCAGGAAGTGAACTTAAAATGTCAGTTTCTAACCTTTGATAGCTTTTTTTTTTGATACACATGTGCTGTAGAGAAGTCCATGCTTTTTGCAGCATCCAAAAGTCACCAGGTTCTGGGAGGTATGGCTTTCTGAAAGACAGCAAATTTTGTGAGATCTACAGTAAAATTGCAAGAGTTGGTAATGTTGCAATTGTTTGTAAAATAAAAGGAATTTAAATCCATGGAGCTAGGAATTTAAGTATAGAGTCATGGCATCATTTAGGTATCTTAGCTTTCAGCCCCAGACATGACCTTCAACCCAAGAGGTGGCACATAAGAAAGGGATTATTTTAGAAAATGTGAATATTGTCCATTCTTACCAACCTTCTTGTCCTATTGCTCAATAACAGTGCCTTATTGCTAAGGGTGAGGAGAAATTCATGAAGGAAACCAGACCTGCTGCTGCTGCAAAAATAAAATCCCTCTTCTATGAAGATTAACATGTGTTTAGTTTTATGCAGACTATCAGTTCCAGTGAGTGGAGCTACTCACAGTGCATATGGAGTTAAAAATGTGCACCAGTCTGTACAGGACTGGGACCTGGCACTGCACAGGGGAAAAAAATGTAGTCAATAGTTCTTAAATTTCTGCTGTTCAACAGTAAAACATCAGAGTCATCACATTTGGGAGAAACATGCATACATTTTAGAAAGAACTGAGGGATGTCTTTAAAAACAAGGGACAGCTGAGATGTATGCTTGGGAGACGCTGTTTAAATGCAGCTAGAATTGTTCCTCTTTTGTTGAAAGCTGAGCACAGCATAATGTGATTTGTGATTACAATTCTTTGTTTCTGTGAAGTGACTGAAGAGACAGGCTAGCTCTGAAACATCACTGGACTTCTAAATTCACTGAAAAGGAACTGGGACAGGGAACGGATATTTCTGATTCTCAGAATAAAGCATACTTCTTTTCTAGTTATGTTTGAAGCAGGATGAAATGTCACAGTTTCTTCAGTTTGTCCTAAAGAGAAAGATCTTGTCAGTGGTTTTTAAAGAAACTTTTGCTATAGTTTTATTAATAAAAACACTTGCTTTTTTTTCTTTCATCTCAATAATACAAAAGGGAAACAGGCAGGACTTGCCAGCTTCCTCTTGGTATTGCAGTGCAAGTCTTACCACACACCTGTTTCATCATTAGAGGGATACAATTTTCCAGTTGTAATATCAAATTTATAAAAGGTAATATCAAATTTATAAAACCCTTGCACTGACTCTGCAACTACTGGAGCTGTAACTTGGGTGAAACCAGAGCAGGTGATGCTATCCTGTATGGCTTCTGTTCTCCCAGCCCTATCCCTCCATAAATACCAAACTACTTGAAATGGAGAAACTGATTTTCATCCAGTGGCATGTCTAGAAGCAACTGGTAAACCTGCTGCTCCGTGACAAGCCTCCTGATGTTGCTCGTGCTTGTGGTGTCCAAAATAAGCTCTCCCACGGCAGCAGACAAGCTGGTAATGTGCTGGCCAGTCACTGTGTCGAAGCTCATTAAAGGTACGTGTGTGCCTTGTGCTGGGGCACGTGCTTCACTCTGTGCTCACCACCCCACTGGCTGCTGCTCTTTCTTTGGTTGTGCCACTGTTGGCTCCTCACTATTGCCACAGATTGCCTCAATTTATTACAATATGCTCCTGTAGGGCCCATCTCCACAGGATAGCACCTTGAATGCAATCATTTACTGATAAGCAAAGGGAACAGGACTTTCAGCTTCACTCTAGAGGTCATGAATTCTTCCTTGACAGAAAGGATAACGTACCATGAGTAAGTTATATCATTTATCTTTGGCGTTTCCAGCATTTGGTCTTGGTGTTCTTAAAGAAGTCTTGTGAGCAATGTCTGAAATAATGAAAGAACCGATGCCTCAACAAATTAAATGCCATATTCTTAAATATTAGGTAGTGAAGTATCTGAAAATGTTTTTCTCTGTAGCAGAAATTCTCTGTGCATTTTGCAATAGTTCTGTAATTCTGTGGGCGTCCAAGCAAAAGGAACATTTTGGAAGTGATTTTAAACAAAATTATTTTCCTAGTTAAAAATATGGTGATAAAAAAAGAACACATAGAAGAAGACACAAAGCAACAGAGCAGGAGTGCTATGTGAGTCCTCTCAGTGTGATATTAAACCTTTCCTTGAACTTGTTCTCCTTACAAAGCTCTTCTCACCAGCTGTGGCCAGGCAGGGAGCATGAGGCGAGCGTCCAGCCAGCCGTGCTGACGTGCTGAGGGCAGATGCGGTCCCATGACTGGATCCACTGAGTGCTTCCCAGATTCCCTGTATGATGCGGGTGCCTCTGAAACCCCACTGTGCTGATATCACACCACAGCCGTGCCCCTGGGTGGTTGCTTGATCAGCTTGTTTTTTTGCTATTCTAAAATTGTTTTCTTAGTCAGAGAAACAGATCTGATTTCAGACACTGAAAAAATGGAGCTGCTGGAGCTGACCTGCTGTCCTGGTACTAGAGGGAGCTCCAAACTGGAAGTTGTGGCAGCCAGCATGAGCAATTGAGGCCAGTTCAGCAACCAGGTGAGTTTGTCAGGGATCAGCATCACCCTCATGCAGATTCATGGCTCCCCCGCAGCTTAGAGCACAGGTTGACCTTGCTTCACCTGTGCCTGCAAAAATAGTGGGGACAGACATTTTGCTCCACACCCTCACTGCTGTGTTCCTGAGCAGGTTTCAGGCCAAGTGAAGAGCAGAGAACACATTTTCCCCACAAGCTTTGAAACTCTTGTGGAAGAACATTCGGTCTTCTTCTGTAAGAGCTGCCTACTCTCCAACTTCCAAAGGACCATGGTGCTGCTTTCAGTTAGGATTATGACTATCATTTCAGCCTCACAGGATGTTGATTCAGCAGGGTCATTATGCCTTCTTCGTCCTGTTGACTTCTAGTTAGAACAGTGAACAGCAGGCACTCAGATGTGGAGAGAGGGTGGAGGAGGAAAGATAAACATATTCTGGTCTAGTCCAGAATAAAAATAACTATATGAGAAACTAGACAGGTGGAGTGTAAGAAAGGAAAAGCAGCTACCAGGCAGTATAGAGCATTTTACACTTGACTTTTTTCCAACTATGAAAATGACTGTGGGCTTAATAATCATTTCATTATTAACCTCTTAATTAGATATGAATTTGCCCTGGCAAAATGCGCCGAGAAGTCTCTTCTGAACACACAGAGGTCTCCAAAGCTCAATGGTACAGCATGTCAGGTGATGAAACCCAAAGAGAATTAGTTGCTTTTGTTGACTTGTTTTCCAGCAGTGAGCTTTGTCCCTTCCTCTCTCTCTCCTTTATTGCCACAGCTACAAGGGATAAGCAGAATGAGTTTCTGGAAATCCTTTCCAACCATAGCTTAGGTTTTTATCAGGCTCCTGGTACCTGACTTGAAATGTTTAGATTCCAGCCAGCAGTTACACAGGATCTTTTTTTCATGTGTTCCCATGGAAAAGTCCTGTAGATACCTATGGTTCATAATGCATCCAGGGAGAATAAGCTTATATCACAGATCCCAGCTGTGCTTTGAAAAAAGAGAAATATACATGCATGAATGCCATTCAGCTTGTTGCCAGGAAATTGTGCTGATAAAGAGAAACCATGGGGAGTACAAACAAAATATATAAAAAGTCCAGCTGAAGATAGAAAGTTACTGCCTAGAAAAGGCTTGTATCCACCAAGGATGGATAGTTTCTGTAATAAGACAAAAGGTGCACAGATGTACTTGGAAATCCCAGGCACAGCTACACTGTTTTTTTTTTTTTTTTTTCTGAATTAGAAGAATGTCCCCTAAACTAAAGGAAAAAATTACAAATCCATTTAAATTTTGACTCTGTTATTGCAACAGGTGAACTAGTCTGCTGATGTCTCACTCCTGTATTTCAAGGGATCAACAAAAACCATGCCCCCAATTAAAACTATTTTTAGCATAAGTAGCAAAGTGTGATCAAGTGTCCATTCAGCTGTCAAAGCAAGGCCATGTTCTGACTCACCTGGTGCCCCAGGCACGTGTGCATCCGGTGTGCAGTGAGCTGTGCTTCCAAGCCTGCTGTGACGTGGCAGATGTGAGTGATAAAAACAAAATCTGTGCTGCCTGACTGAAGCCTGGAGCAACGGCTGCTGGACTTCCCACAGCCACCTTGGGCAGCATGTGTGGTGAACAGTCCTCAGGAGGGCCTCGCCAGCCCCTGGGTGCTGCGAGAGCAGACAAGCCTGGCAGGGCACTGCAGGGGCCAGTGGCTCCTGAGAGCAATGCCACTATTTCTGTTCCAACACTACGTGTGAACAGCTCTCCCACTAGCTGTGGTCTGGCCCCATGTATGTGCATTAGCCAGCTTGTGGTGGGAAATGAATGATGTTACAACCCTATTACATTTTCACCAGAAGCAGGACCTGTCTTTGTTGTCCATTTTTCAGTGGCAGGGGATCAGAACACTGTGCAGTAGCCGCTAAATGTAAAGGTGTTGTGCTTCCTGTTGGCTACATGGAGGTTGTGAGGGAGGATATACATCAAGTACTGAGGCAAAACTCAGCCCAAACACTGCCTGGGTCCGGTGAACTGCCCACCATCACAGCTTTGGCTGGTGGGATAAGCCATGACATGTTACCCAGGCCAATCCACAGGAGTTTCTTCAAGCTCAGATCTAACAGAGTCTGGCCCCATTTACACACAGGACCAAATGGTTTTACCGTCTCAAAAGCCCACAGTGAAACAGCAGTCTTGCAAGAACTCTTTCATTTTTAGAGAGTAGTTAGCTGGGACCTTAGATGTGGGTAGAGACAAGAGCAGCACCATGCAGATAGGAGAGGGCTATCTCCCATTGACTGGCCAGCTGCCAGGGCTGGCAGGCACACAGAGATTGGATGTTGGATAGAGAGGCTCCTACTTGCAAGGGGAATCCAGAACTGAAAACCACATGATAGGAAAACATTTGACTGAGCTGGTACTTAAATAAGGGATGCCAAATCCTTGTTCCCTTTTGTAGGAGTTATTTGTGTTCCATTGTTCTCCCTAATTACTGCTCTCTGGAAATACATAGCACAGGATTAAATTACCGTTGAACTCTGTGAGGAATGATAAAGGTTTCCCTTAGAGCAGTCACTTCATATCTTTCCCACTTTTGAGCCCATAAACAATTTGCAGTGAGTGGGGGTGCAGGCATCTACACGCTTCATCCTGTTGGCAGTGGGCTCAAGGGGTTTGTGAAAGGTAAGCAAGAAGAGCTACTTTTGACAAACATCTTAAAAGTACTTGCAAGGGCTCACTGAGCAGAGGCTGAAAGCTGCTTCTTGACTGCTCTAAGATCACCCAGGGGCCTGTTGAATTGGACTGGGCTGTGTTGTGTTGGGCCAGGTTAGGTTAGAGAGTGCTCCTTACTGTTACAGGCTCAGAAAGGGATCTCGAGATAGGTTTTCCAACATGAGTCTAAGAACCGATTGTCCTTCCCTTTTCCTCCCTCTGGCAGCATAAGCAAAAGCATACAAACTAACACCATCTGCACTCCCAGACTGTTCTGCAATGGAAAGCAGGGAGCTGTTACTTTCCAGGTTCTGCTCTCGCAGAAGAGGTCTTGCAGCTTTCTGTGGGGCTAAACATCACACGGGAACAATGTCACTGCATCACTTGGCTGATGTGTCCCTGAATGTTCTTACGTGTTTAGGCCAGCTCTGCACAGACTGCACGGATGGCACTCAGCACACAGGCTGGCCCTGGCCCAGGGACCTGAAAGGAGAGATGCTTGCAAACCCCTCTGCCGAGCTGCGTGTTCCCGATGGCCTGCTGTCTAACCTCCCCCCACTCCCCAGGAGTATGTAGGTCACTGTTCACGTTGCTTTCCTCTGAGCCTCGACTGCTCCTCCTTTACCACTTTGTTTGCAATTAGCCCGTACTTTTGTAATTGACCTAAATAAGCCTGTTTGTTTCATTTTCCTCCATCCCATGCTGTATGTTTCCAGAGAGCTGTAATTAATAAGAACAATGCAGCATGAATATCTTCTGCAAGCCCAAAGCAGGCGGTGCCCTGGCTGGAGTTAGTCTTGCTCTTGGTGCTCCTCAGCAAGCTGACAACATAAACCAGAACTCAGGCAGCTTTGGGTTTTACCCTGAGAAAAAAATGTAATGACAGATCTTACAGCTTGACTGTGCTGTACGGCCACCACAGATGTCTTTTATTATTACTACTGTTAGCAAAATTAAAGAACTAGGGCAAAACTGTGAGTAAGCAAATATGAATGTCCCTCTGATGACGAGTGATGTCAAAGCATTATATTGCAAGCCATGAAATCCACCCATTTGTATCAGTTCTCACAGCTGCTTGCTTTGTCTCCCACAATCGTACTTAGTGTGTTGAAGATGTCCTAAATTTCCTCTCATGTCACAACCCATGAGGTCTGAAGTATGTGAATGCTGGAAAACCAAATGCAACAGAGCGTGCAAGTCACCCCACTCAATCTCTCCTGTTGTTGGGCAATACTCAGCTGGACAGGTTTCAGGCACTGCCTTTTGCCTCAGTTTCCCCATCTGTTATCATGAAGTCCCACTTGGAGGGGCACATCTTACGAATGTTCCCTTTGCTTGCACTGCTTTTTGTCTCTCACATCCTTAAAAGTCAAAAATCAGAACAAAACCTTGCAAGAGAGTTTTTTTCCAAAATTTCCTGTTGTGTTCCAGGCTCTCCTGCAGAGATGTTCTGCTGCTTCTCACTGGGGTGCCCATCTCTGTGTCCCCCTCTTGCAGGCAGGGCTGCGTCAGGGTCCGTATGTCAGGTTGGCACAGAGATCGGTGCTGAGGCACACAAGGGTTGTTACAGAGCCTGTAGATGAGGCTTAGCACTGTGACATCCCTGAGCACCAAGCTCCATCCTCTCACCTCAGAGATCTGGAGGAAGACATAGGGAATAAAATGCAAACTACACGTCATACTGTTTGGAAACCAAATACCAGGAGTGGTATTCTGCATTTGTAGCTTTCCTGAGCCATTGCTGGTATCCTGCCCAGCCCTACCTAGGAGTGTGCAGTCCATGTGAGTCCCTTTGCTTGTGCTTGGCTCTCGAGAGAAAGACTCTCTGAGAGGACCTTGGTAGGTGCCAGAGGCAAAGCACACCTGGGTCCCAGAGGAGACTCTGTCCAGCAAGCAGGGAGATGGCATGGAGATAGGCACAACAAGAGCCGTGGCATTTGGTTGTGGAACTGGGGTTTTCCAATAAACCTAAATTTGGCACCCAACACAAACTTAATTTCCTTGGGAAGTAGGGCAACACACTACGATAAGCCCCTTTTTACATTCCTTCGGTTCCTCTGGCTCCTTGACACAGACTTTGAGACCCAGGCTTCTCCATTCCTCTGTAACATACCTTGGCTTGCAAAATTCACCATGCAGAATGAAATCTGACCTTTCCACTCCCCATGGCAACCTTAATTCAATTAAACAAGACAAACCTTGGACAGCAGTTGGTCCTTGGACAGGACATGGCATACTAAATACGATACCAGCAGAAGGAGAGTGAAACACAAAACTCATGAAACAATCCCGTTAAGAGAGAGTTGGCAAGTGGGTGCCCTTCAGGACAAGGACACACACAAACACACACGTTCTCTCCTTTCTTTAGTCCAGCACACTTTACATAGACGACAACAAATAGGAAGGACTGGGATTAATGGCAACATTTGCACGCTTTTAAGTCTATCTGAAGAGCACTCAAGCACACATTTAACTCATATGGATGGATGCATTTGTTCCCATTGCTAACGTGAAAATATAGGTCTGACTACGGATGCTTTCCTTAAGCAGTGCCAATGTGGGCTGAAAACAAATGTCAAATACAAGAAAACACAGCCCATTAGTCATCTGGCAAGATGACTGACCGAGAGGGAAATTTAAAAGTATACTCAGATCTTACTCTCACGGTGGTGAAAAATAGAAAACAGTGACTAAATACCAAGGTTACATCAAACCCAAATATTATTTTCAGAATGACTGGAATTAGGAAGGTTAGAAGGCCAGTAGTAACAGCCTAGAAATGTTGCCCAGGGAGAAGGCACTATCTCCATCCCTTGAGGTTTTTAAGTCCTGGATGGAGAAAGGCCTGACCAGCCTGGTTTGATCTCATGACTGCCCCTGTCCTGGACAGGAGGCTGGACAACAGATCTCCAGAGGGCCTTTTCTGCATGAATTTTCCTATGATCCTAGGAGTGCCTATGATTTGGCATACAGAGAAGGCAACTGCTGACATTGCCATGACAACAAACTGGGTTTCTGTTGGTGTTGCAGCTTCCTGCAAAGAGAAGACTGCATGCTTCCTTCAGAGAAATGCTCACAAAACCCCCAGGATTTATAGTACTAGATTCATTCGAGCTTTGCTTTCAATCTAATGAAAGAATTAATAGGTTATCAGCTTGTTGCACAGTTCATTTCTGCTTCTGTTTCAATTTTTTTTTTAAGGTCGTGAAGAGAGAATTACATGCAATCTTGCAAAAAGAAGATAATTACATCCTCCCCCTTGGGGAGACAAGGAAAATGGCTTCAGCAAATATTCCCAGTGCCAGTGGGAGACCTCCAGTCAGCAGCCCAGGCCGGCTGCACGTGGCTCAGCACAGCCAGCCCGATGCTGTAAAATATATTCCTTCACCATTTGCCCTGTGGTCTTCCTAAATAAAAGCACATGAAGCGAAACGCTTCCAAAGTCTTGCTGAAACACTGCACATGAAATCTCAGCTGCAGGAACTGGGAGCTCAAACGGGCAGGCTGGAGGCGGTGGCGCTGCCGTGGCGGTCGCCCAGCCGGGGGCGGCGGCAGGGCTGTGTGACCCGCGGGGGACACGCTGCGCTGCGCTGGCCTGCCCGAAGCCCCTGCGGGCTCCTGAGGCGGCAGGCACAGGATGGGGACCTGTGATCCTGCTACCACAGCTTCTGCCCTGGCAAATGCCCGTGGGGAGCCTGGACACGGGAGAGCACCGGGGCCTGAGCGCGATGCAGCTGCAGTGACGGCGGAGTCCGGCCACACAAGGGCTCTGCTCTCTGCCACATCCGCTCATGCCCGGGTGCCGGCGGCACTGAGCAGCTCCAGAGGCAGAGAACTGCTTGGTTTCCTGCACGCTTCCCACTCACACTGCCTGCCTCAGCCAGAATCAAGGATCCAGTCCCATGGGACCCACCTTCAGCCAGGAATAACTTCTGACTTGAGGCAATTTTAGTAGGTCACCAATGCCGCTGACTTTTTCCTTTGGCAGTTGTGCTTCTCTTCCTCACCCTGTGAAAATCAAGTTTTCTTTCAAACATGAATGTGCCCCTTGTAAGCTGATCTGCAATATAATTATTTTCTCCCTTGCTCAGCAAAGTTTGCGAAACTGGACATTTTCCCCATCAAAACCAGACAATGAGGCCTTGTCTACGCTGGAGCACAGTAGTAACAATTCCCACTGTGCCTGCCATCAGTTCAGCTCGCCTGGTGGGAGCCGTTTATTAAAATTTCTTCCTGAAAACTAAGTTCAAGTTGATTGCCTCACATATCAGAGCCACAAAACATTTGTAGGGTGAGATTTTTTTGCCATGGACATTCAAAAGCTGAGGAAGCAAATTCAAAGCTTTGCAAAAGCAGTCACAAGCTGCAAATCTGCTTGAGCCATTTTTTTAAACCAAATAACCATCGTGATCTAGAAGTGAGAGCACTGCTTGAGGAGCAGGAGTTAATCATTGCTATTGCAAAAGGTTTTCTGGCACCTCCTTCTTCTGTCATGCTTTTACAGCCAGTCCCCTTAACAGAAGTCAAAACATGATCACATCAGATCTACACCATTAAAAAAGGTATCAAAATAACCAGAGCAGGAAAATCGTACTGCTGTTCTCCATCTCATAGGTGGAAACCTTCACGTGTTTGAAGCTTGCTGAAAAGTTGAACTCCCATCTGAAGTTATCCAGCCCCACAACCTGTCCCCCCATCAGAGAGGCCACACCACCGCCTCCCACATGGCCCAAACCCAGTGAGCCCTGGCCAAGCCAGCAGCTGCCCTCAAGCCGGCACCCGAGGGGCACATGCTGTGGGGGCTCCCACCAGCCCCCGTCTGCCCCAGTGTCCTGCTCCCACACAGGGCTGCCCAGGCAGGGGGAGCCTTGTCCAGGCAGGGGGAACCTGCTGCCTTTACAAGGCTGAGCATATAAATGTGGCTCCAGCCAGGCCCAAAGGGACACTAATGGTTGATCAAATCGGGTTTTACTCTAGCTACATAATGTTTTATAGTAACATCCAGGTCCAGCACGTCACAGAAATAAAGCACAGCAGTAGCTCACACCTTTTCAAAGCTCAGTGCTGCCTGTGCCTCAGGCTCAGGCAGGGACAGACCAGGCTGTCTAACCCAGACCTGTGCTCCCATGGGGACCTGGGGGGCCACAGGGGCCAAGGGCTCATGGCCGAGGACAGCACAGCTTCACCCATGCCAAGCAAAAAGTGGCTCCTGCAGGAAGAGGCACCTTGAGCTGCTGTTTACACAAACAGCTCCGGCCTTTATTGGATACCAAAAGAAACCAGACACCTCGTCTCCACTGAGATTTTTCCTTCAGGAGAAAAGAAACTCGGCAAGGAATTCCAGGATCCCTTCAAAAATTTTACTGCTGTTTTAAGACACCTTAGGCTGGAACACGTTGTGTGAACTAAAGAGTGCGGCTGGCAAGCCCTCAGCCATGCAGAGGGCAGAGAGAGCCAGAGGGAAAGAGAAGGGAGCAGAGGGATTCGCGTGACACTGCTGCTCTTCAGAAGAGAAAACCCATCATGTGCTTAGCAGTTGATTTGGTGCCAGAAGGAGAGTGTAGCCACAGGCCTGGGCTGTGATGTGCTGGGGCATGTGTGTGTCACGGCAGGCCAGGGTGCAGTGCAGGAAGCAGCAGGGTCTGAGCCCCTTTTCCTTACACAGAGGATGGTGCTCAGAGGTCCAGGCCTGAGCAGGCAGAAGAACTGGTGGAAGAAGGGGAGAAAGGGGAGCACCTGCTCCTCAGGCCAAGAGCAGCTTGTGCAGATCCTGCAAGGGGGTCTGGCACACAGGAGATCTTGGAGGCAGTAAGAGACGGGTGGTGCAAGAGCTGGCGGCAGCTTCCCCAGTTGCTTCTGCCAAACTACTCAGTCAGCTCCAGTGCAGATCCACCCTTCTCCTCTCACTGCTGCAGGAAATCCTGACCAGGCACTAAAGTGGAGGCTGCAGTGGCAGGTGCTGCTGCAACAGCCTTCAGTGAACAGTGGTGTGCGGTCCTGAAAACACCAGTAAAGCTCTTATTTTCCTGCTAATGGATTTCTTGTTAAACAGAACAGTCAAGTAGCTACAAATCAAACAAGTCTTGGTCATATTTTCACACTGCAGAAAGTCCAAGGGAAGGGCAGGGCTCATCACTCATCCCATCCCCATGGGCTGAAAACACATCATGCTATTCCATAAACCAGTGAGCTTCTGTCATGCAATTATCCTCCCTTTTGGTTTTTTATGTAGATTGAGTCCAGCACAATTTAAAAACCAAATGCGAGCCCCTTTTTTTTAAGATGATCGGTAATAACACTGGGGTTATTTTACATTTTTTGTCTAAAAACAATCACAGATCATTAGATCCCAAAGTCCAGGGATCCAAAGTCCATTTTCCAGGTCCAGTGGCACCTCAGAGGCATAAAGTTTTATATCCTTGCAGTGCTCAGTAACCTCTGCTGCAAACTGGAGCCCATTGCTCGTGTAGGCTCTGCAGACCCACGCCAGCCTACAGACCTTGCCCGGAAGCTTCATGCCCGTACATCCCTGTGCACTGGAGAAACCAGGGAAGAGCTGTACACCCACAGGATTTGCTGCTCCGCTGTGGGTGGCCACAGCCCGGCCCCCCAGCAAGCTGGGGGTTTGGCCAGAGGGACAGACCGGGAAGGGCTGGGCAGGCTGTTTCATACAGCTGTTGTCTAAGGAGTTAATCAGTGCTGAATGCCACTAAAAATGGCACACAGCTTATGCCCGCATATCTTTTTTTAGCTGCTGTTTAATTGCCTGGTTTCAGCCCACGAGGCACAGCGTGCTGCCGCACTTGCCAGGGGCACCGCTCTGCGCCACGCGGGGGAACTACAGGGAGCCCTGCGCTCGCCAGGCACGAGAAAGGAGGTCAAAGGCAGGCAGGAAAATCTGTTTCCTCGTCCTCGGAGCTGGGCCCAGCAGGCTGGCAGACAGACTGGGCCCCGCTCTTGCAGCACAGCAGCCCCCCCGCTCACACCCAGTAGCTGTGACTGCCCTTTGATACATCCCCCCCACACCAGATCTTACAGGGGCAGGGATCCTGGTCAGGCCGGCAGCTACTCCCATGCTGAGAGCCGAGGAGTGAGGGCTGCAGACAGCTGGGTGAAATGTTGCCTCTGAGTTCAATTCCTCCACTCTGATTTCCAGCATCTGCTTTTCACGAGAGAGCCAGGGCCAAGCTGTAACCTCAGGGAACCACAGTCCTGTAGGCTGACAGCCCTAAAGGAAACAGGGAACCCTCACAAGAGCAACATGAACCAGGTAAGTGACCACCACCATTTAAGCAGGAAGAGGTCTTTGTGCTTCGTGTGAGAGCAACTCTGCTGGCAGCAAGGGGCTGCTAGAGAGTGGCCCCCCCGAACCAGCGGACAGCAGGGACATTCCCATCTGCACCAACACAGGTCAGAAACCCCAGGATGCTGGGCTGGATGCATAATTGGATTAGACAGACCCACCACAGGTCCCAAAGGCCTCACTGACACTGGGATGTGCTTGTGCTGATGGGCATGCAGGAGGTTGTGGCTGGAAGCCTGGAGCAAAGGGCTTTCCAGCTGCTTGGAACACTGCACGGGAGCTTTGTGCTGGCAGCCTGCGAGGCCCAGCTGACAGGTGAGGAGGACACACCGAGGCTTTCCTCTCATCAGAAAAGACCCTCAGACAATTGGAGACTAAAGCCTTCCAGGGGTAGAACGCTGTTAACAGAATGACAGCTCCAGAAGAGCTCTCCCCTGTCACGCACCTCCAACTCCCAAGAGACACAAGATGGACAACTGAGGTGCGAGCTGAGGCAACACAAAATCCCAAGGAACAGCAATAGCCAAGGACACAGTGGTGCAATGGTGCCTTCTTGTCTGTAGCAGCAAAGGGCAAATAGATGAGGCACTGAGTTTAAGTGACAAAAAATGGCATTACAATTCCTCCACTACCATGATCCCAAATCAGAGTTATTAAATTCCATTCATTGCTAATTATGGATAAACTGGTCCTGCTCATTTTTTTGCTGCATTTATAGAGTAAAATCTGGCTTTATAGCATCAGTTATTGCACAGACTCCCTGTAACTCTTCATAGTCAACAGAGTTTATTTGTACCATCATCTGCATTTCCAAGAACACAACGAATATGCTGGAAAACACAGGTCCCCAGCACAGATCCTCCGACTGTATTGCAAAGTTCTTTCCGTTGCAAGCCTGACTGGATATACTCTATGCCTGTATAATTTTCCATTTCAAGAAGTAACTTTAGCCCTTAAAATAAGGAGTAATAGGATGAGGCCTTGCTGAAGGGTTTCATGACAAATTTTGAAAAATATGTTGACTGTGTGCGTTTCTATTCATTCTTTCCTGTGAGATCTGAGCTTCCTCTTTACATAAATTCCATTACATCTCCTCCAGTCAGTCATTTACCCTCATGTGTAGTTGTTCTCTTCATTGTATTTTCTTTTCTCAGGTCTGTAAGATTAACCTCTCACTTGTAGACATTTACTACATAACTAAGAAAAAAAAAACACCAAAAAAACCCCAAACAAAAAACCCCACAAACCAAAAATAATCCCACACATCTGCAAGTGTGTTATCTTCCATTTAATGGAAGTGATAGATATATGGAAGTGATAGACAGCTACTTGTTACAGGCATTTTATCTCTTTCTTTTTTAAAAGCCTCTCCTCTGATGCTTCACTCGAAGGCAGATCTGCAAATCTGCTCCGATTAGGACAGCTCTGGTGTTCAACTTCTCTTAAAGGAAACAGATAAAAAGGATAAACCCAAGTTTGGGGTTGGGGTAAGGAGCCTGGAGAATGCTTTTATGTGGGCTTTATCTTTCAACTGTAGGAGTTGTTTTCTTTTTAAGCTACAATCAAATGTTAACCCCTTTGGCTTCCTTCTCAGGATGCATCTCAGTGAACATAAAGTCCCTTCGATACCTTTTCTGCACTCAGCAAATCAAAATCCCCTCTTACAACCGATGACATTTCCTGCATCCTGCTAAGACTAAAGGGAGATCACCAACAGCACTCCACCACATCATTTCTGCTCCCTCTCCCTCCCTGTAACAAACTTTCAACACCAGTTTCTAGTCGACCTTGATTGGTTTATTTTAGTTTTACACTTTATCCCTCACATACAGTTAAGAGTCTTGTACTGTTAGATTTCTACAAAAATATCAATTTTTCAAAAGCAAAAAAGAGGGAAAGATATATTTTAATATATAAAAGGAAAAAAGCTAAATCTGACATTTCATTATATTCTTAAAAACATTCCAGTCTATTTACAGATGTGTAAAAAACAAAGAAAATCTCCAGGTCTAGCGAGAGCGTGCGCCTTGCAGGGGTTTCCTTTGTTCTCCTGATTCCAGAATCTTCTCATTAGGTGTCACATTCTATGATTATTGCCTCGAATGACAGCATATATAGTTTTTAAAAAGTTTGGGAGCTTAAGGGAAGAGCGAAAAAAGCATTTAAATTCATAGCAAAATACTGCGCTGCACACACGAGACAACGAAACGAGAGCAAAACCCAAGAGCATTTCGAACACGCTTTGTTGGTTGGTAGAACCCATCAAAGATCTTACTTAGAACTGCACCAAATACCACCTTTTACAGCCAGATTGGGGGGCTGTTCTCAGTTCATTTAGTAATCACATTTAGGGACCAAAATGTTTTGCTGTCACTTTGACAGAGTATGTTTTTATGGCAGTAAATTTTTTTTACTGCACACTTCCAAACAGTAAATTTACATGCAGGAAATTTGCACTACCAGATAATGAAAAGAACATCCTCAGAAGTCCAGCACTTATTCTAGATCATGTGTGATCCGTTATCATGTTACAACCTTCTCTGCTCCGCAGAGTGCACACAGTTCTGTGTGCTGATTAAAATTAGCTATTTAAAACCATAAAAGGGTGAGGTGCAGAAATAAGGGTCAGTGATTAGGAATTTAAAAGTAAACACAGCACAAGTCTGGTTGCTGTTTCTTGCACAGGAGGAATTAAATTATTGGCAAAACAAAGTGCCCCAAGTTAAAAAAATAAGCAGCTTCAGCCTATTGGAAATGCTCAGAACCAGATTCCCAGGTAAATAAATTTAAGTCTGATGTAGTGCTAGTAAAACAACTTAGTTACTCCAGATTTCTACTAGTTTAAAATAAGGTTAAAATTCCTTAATAATAAGCAACATATGTCTAAATATTTACTGGGATTGTAAATCCCCTTTCCTAAGGCAGTCAGTGACAACTGTAAGACCCTGCAGAACTCTCACAATGACCTAAATTCCCTTTTCTAAATCACTAATACAGAACTTGTATGAAATATTAAAACAGTGAATATGCAAAAGGCAATAAGAGAGCTGTATGTGACTGCTTTATATCACACTGTTTGGAATGGCCAGGTGAAGAACCTTTTTTATGTAGTCTCTGGAGTAACTTTACACATACTGAGCTTGAAGGGCTTCTCTCCTCTCTGGCAAAATCAAAATAATAAAAAGATGAGATGAGGAAACACCCAAGGTACATGTATTCCCTGACGGATCTAACCTACACATGGATGCAGAAGATGCAGCTTACTGAACAGGGTCTGGTGGAACAAACACTGCTCCCTAACTGTGGAAGAACATCACTCGCAACACTTGCACAACCTCAGTGCTGGAAAGATGAAATTCCTCTATTACTGCATCACCAAAGATGGGGAATTTGGAGGGTGGAGGGGATGCCAGCTGCTGTTGCTGGAACAGTAAGACATGAAGTTACATTCCTAAACATAAAATAAAATGCACCATCAAATTCTGTATAATTTTCCATTTTCACGGCAACGTTTTTACCTTTTTGGAGCAGTTAAGAAGCCCCCCAAGCGCACCGTAACTTATATTTACAAACTTGATAAGAAAAGATTGTATACACTCATTAACAAATCATCTCTCTGAGGCTGAAAACGTCATTTGTCAAGAAAACTATGAAAACAGAAATTGTGTACAAAAATATAAATATCTTTACAGTCTGCAGGCCCCTCACATCCAACAGGTGAACAGTGAAGAGGATCTACAGGTTATTGAGTAAGCAGTGGCAGAGAAGAATAAAAAATACATCTTGTGATTCAATACTGCCCTATTTCCCTGGTAATGAGCATTTTTGTTGACTTTTTTGCTATACACAGCTTGTGCAAACGCAGTGAGAAACCTCTGAGTACCTTTCCTGAATTTATAAAGAAATGAAAGGTTTGGAAAGCTATACACATATTTTCATATTTACATTCACATATACACCTTGCTCACTTATGCTAGGTTACAACAGTCCTGACAGTGTTCTGCATTTTCACGAAGCAATACTTGGTATTAACATTCCCAGCCACCACACAGATCTTGAAGAATGACAGAAGGAAAGAAAACAGGACCTGGGAAAACACTCGAGTGACTTCAGCAATGCATTTAAAGATGTAGCAATAGGGTGCCCACATTTTCCTTCAGTTATCTGCAATTTTTCCTTACAGATGTCCTAAGCATCAAAGGAGGAAGTATTTGTATGGGGGCAGGAGGTGAAAGTGAGGACAGTATTATTAAAGTTAACATACAGTCCTATTTCTAATTACATTGGGAAATACACTTTTCTTCCCCAAACAATGAGTTACAAATGTTTATTAAAATTTTCTGTGCATAAGCTCCTAAGAAGTCTCTGCTAGAGAACTATCTAGCACCAAAGAAAAAACTTTTCACTTCAGCCCTCTGCAGTCTTCCCTTCCCAGATTTCCCTTCCACTGTTCCAGCTATCAACTTTGAGAGTAACTACAACCTGATTTCTGCACATTTATCATATTCTGCAAACAGTAAAACAAGCAAATGTGAACAATGCCATTTCTGCATAGATAATTTGCCTGGTACAAAAACAATCCATTTTTTTTGTCCCCAAGAAGACAGTTGCCTCCCTATTGGGGAGAGAATAAAATCTCTTTCAACAGCCTCGGTTTCTCAGTCCCTTGACAAACTATTTCTGTGAAGAACCCAATTTTGGAAGGATACCATGTGCCCAGCAATGGTTATAGATCATCTTCTTTGTCTCGAGAAGGGGAAGGAGAACACCCAGAATACAACAGTGAGGTAAAAATACATCAACATGCTTGAAGTTTCGTTATTTGTCAATGTGGGGCCTGCCCCTCACATGAACAGAGTGCTGATACCATACAGAAAACAAGTGTTACAGACAATGGAGGCTGCTGAACAATGACACTGGCTCACACTGCTCTAGATCTCCATTCCATTCTGATAAAAAATATCTGCATTTATTTGCCTGCTGAATTTGAAGGCAAGGTCCCAGTAGTATTCAACTTCGTAACCACAGGTGCTAACGTGGGCATCACTTTGTTATCCTGTCCTTCTTGCAAAGTTGCAGGTGATGAATTTTTTATCCCACTAGGTGCCAGTTTTGCAACTACAGGTGCCAGTAAAGGCATCACTTTATTACTCTGCCCTTCTGAGTCCACTGGCAGACTTGCCACTTTTAAACCAAGTGGTGCCAGCTTGGGCATGGGCCTCCATGACGTGTCAGCATTACTGGCTTCTGGATTCGTTTTCATCTGCAGAACTGGTGGAGTCACATTAGCGGTATCTGACAAGGTTGTTACTGCTTTGCCATTCCCACCACTGCTTATGGACAGATTGGAAAGTGGATTCTTCATTTCAGCACCTATCACTATCTTTAAGACATCTGCTTCAGATGAAGGCTCCCCAGAGTTCTTGTCCCCATCACTAAGGTCATCATCTTCCAAGTGCAGCAGGAGAGGGCTTAAAGAGCCACCGCCTTCTGGAACTTCAGAAAGGTCCTTAAAGCTGCCTCCCAAATGGCCAAACTGGAAGGAAGACCCGTCTGCAGCAGAGAGATTGCTGGCTGTTCCCCGATGAGCTTCTGCATCTTTCTGAGAGAAATCTGAGCTGAGGGTGCTGGGCAGCTCTGCCATGGCTGAGGCGTCATCGTTCAGCTGCTGGTTGAGGAAGGTGATTTCATTGAGCAGCGAAGTGAGGGTTTCATCGGTGTCGTCATTCTCCTCAATGCTGCTCAGGATCTCACTTGTGTCCAGATCTGCTTCCTCCATTGCCAATGCTACTTTCCTCAATTCCATTTCTATCCTGGAATCTCTGATCTGCAGCTTGCGGAATGACAATTCTTTGGATTTTAATCTTTCTCCTCCAGGATTGCCATCTTTCCTCCTGGCTTGGCTTCCTACAAACTCACCAATGCAGAGCTTTTTGCTGAAGGACTCTGGAGGTTCCTTTGTACGTGATACATTCCAGAGTTGTGGAAGGCCATCTTTATTTTCAAACAGAACTTTTGTGGGACCTGTGGTATTTCTTCCATCTCCGCCACTGTCTCCCCGACATGGCTTGGTTTTTTCTTCTGACGGGACACTGTCACTATTCATAGTTTCAAGGGGTGCTACAGCCAGGGATTGCTCAGAAGCTGGAGTACCTGCAGCTGTTGGTACATTAGAACTTTTGTTTCGGTTCAGGTTTAGATTCATGCTTGCTTCAGCAGCCAGTGATGTTACATTAACAATCTTTGGCATCATGAATGAATCTTCACTTTCTGCAAAACCACACAAAGTAGCATCCATCAGGATACATGTTAACTGCAAGGTAATTGCTAACTATGTATAATTTGCTTCCTCAAGTAAACTGCTATTCACAATTTAAACTGCTTACACAGCTTTGGTCAAGTGAAGCTTTAACACACCACTAGCTTAATTTTCAACTTGTAGAACAAGATCAAGCTCCAGTGCAACTGACTGCAATGCTCACAGTTCCGATGGCAATGCACAAGGCAAAGAGAATGAGAATTTTCCCTCTGTTTTGTCATGCTTTGCTTTTATGCTCACATCTTGCAGTACTGGTTTTGTGCACTACAGAGGCATCCCAGGGACTAAATGATTACTCACTTTCTGCCTCCAAGTCATTCCCTGTTAACAGCACTCAGATTTCTCCCAGCCCGAAATCTAAAGAGAACTTTCCTTTTTTGTTATGACCAAAGGACTACAAGGAAGCAGAAAGTGAGTGGCTTGCTTTTAGCACAAGAGACAGCCAAGCAAGCAGCACCCTGCTGGCAGGACCCACCCCACACCTAGATCCAGTGTACAGTACAGGGTCCTGAAAAACAGTCCTCCCACGCACAGCAGAGCTGGCAGGCTATGGGAAGGGGTTGTGCCAGAGTAAGAGCCTGGATATAACAGGCAGAGATTTTCAGCAGTCCCACCACCACTCTGTGCTGAAGTTTCCCCAGTAGGATGCATTACAGCACAGGCACATCCCAATATCCACTTACTCTGACTTTGCTGAGGGCAAGGAGGCACAGCAAGATGAAGGAAAGTTAAAAAGCTCTAATCCATAATCTCTGAGAGGCCCCTCTAAACTGTTCAAAACATTAATAGTGACTTTCTTTGAATACCCAGACAATAATATCTATCATTACTTCCTAGCAAGAAAATAATATACCTTCAGTTTTGCAAGGACAATGTGCCCTGCATGCAAACACAAAGACCCATGAAAAACACAGAGCCTACCTGAATGGGGTGCTGTAGCTGATACCACTGTTGAGGGCACTGGATTTCCAGCAACGGTCGACAGTGTAATAGGAATGGTAGAGTTAGCAAGGATTCCTTTTACTTGGACAGGTACTGTTGATCCTGGCAGCTGAATCATCACAGAAGTAATGCCTTATCAAAGAAAAAGGAAAGGAGGGATGAAGTGGAAACAAGAGCCTTTCATATACTCAGTTAAGCCTGGAAAATAAGAGCTGTGCACTTCTAGGCAAGACTTAACATTATAATAACAAAGTAGTAATAACAGAAATACAGACTGGTTATGTGATTAGGAATTCTTCCCTGTGTTTCTCTAATATGTGAGTAGCAAAAATTCACCCGTTGATAAACTGATAGTTTGAGTTAATGACATCAAATCTCTCTTATCAGAGTTAGGTTCTACCTCAGGCAAGTTGTGGAAAAAAAAAAACAAACTGAAAAATTAAAGCAGAAATTTAATAACACGTTACTTCATAAACTGCTCTGCGCATCTATGAACAGCATTCTACTGATTTTCTTTAACATCCTCTCACACGATCCTACCTGGCTGTGCTGTCACGGTAGTACCGACGGCTCGAGGCTTTAATTCAGCCTGCAACAGCGTGGAAGGAACAGCGGCCACCTGCCCCGGGACCAGGGGGCTCTTCAGCGTAAGCACCTGCCCCTGCGGAGTCATCACTACGCTTGCAGCAGTCAGTGTGACAGAGGCTGAGGAGTCCTCTGCAAAGAAAGAAGCACGTGAAACGCTCGTTTACTCTGGCACAGCACCCCCGATGGCAAACAGCACCCTGCAACCCAGCAATAGGTGCAGCTCTGGGAGGAACTCCAGCTAGCAGGTTTACAAGGCTCAGAACAAAAGCCCAGAAGCTATGCAGGCTTTGGGAACTGCACCTATACAGCCAGGGACCGTCTGTACTGTCTCTTCATGCAGTGTAACAATCTTAACTCTCCAGAGCAGCATCTGGAACAAGTATCAGAGCAGTCTGGCTGAAATTACAATGGGGACTTGTTCAGTCCAAAGAAAGAAAGTTCTCTAACCACATCTGAATTCTGATGCCAAACTTCCCTAGGACTGGACAAAAATTAAGCTTGGGAAACCAGAATGATCAGTTGTCTATAAAAGCCCAAGAATACTTCAAGTAATGTCTACTTAGTATTTCCAAAATAAGAACATCACCAGATCCCCACAGGGTGTTACAGTGGCACTACCGTGTATGTTTGGATTTCTGTCATTCTCTTATAGTTCCTACATTTATGATGCGAAGGTCTCCTCAAATGTTGAACACTTCTCCACAAGTTCTCAGCTCCAAAAATATTCTCAAGTGTCTGACAACTCTGTCATTTAATTTATGAGCAAGCTTCCAGCATCCTGAAAGCCAGCTTTTTGAGGAGGGAGGTCTTATAAACTGAATCTATTCCAGCAACTCCAGTGTTCTGGGGGTTCAACTTTAGGTTTTGCGTCAGCAGAAAAAGAACCACCTTTGACTTTCAGAAATTACTGCCGGATTGCAATGGAACTCCCTGAGACCGAAGGACACCTTAGTAAGAATTTACTTCCCATCATTCTGAAACTCTAAAGTCATGGTCATCCGAAGACCTCAGCAGTGCTGGTCTCATCCTTACTGAAAACAAACAGTTTCCACACCTACTGTATGGACACTCCCCGGTCTGTGCACAGTTCTGTTTCAGGACTGAGGCTGCCTGCCCAAGCCAGCTGGTGTTGTGCCCTCCCACAGGGTTCTGCTTCAATGGCTGTCTCCCCATGACGCAGAACGTGCACCACTTTCAGCCCACCTGTGGCCCGGACTCCTCTCCTGGCAAGTATCAATGGCTTGCCCCTTCTGTTTGTCATCGCTATTGGGGCTGGCTCTCTGGGGGCAGCAGAGGGTCCTTCTTGCTGTGTGCTAGCAGTTGAGGGTGCAGCTGATTTCTGTGGCTCGGGTTCTTTCTTCTTTTTTTGTGCTTCTATTGCTTTTTGTTTGGCATAAATATATTCCAGCTTCTTCAGGACAACCTCCTCTGTCTTTCCTACAGAAAAATTATCAGAGTCAGCCTACCTTCAAAGTCTCTTTCCAAAACTAAAGTGCTGAAGACAGAACGAATAATCTGTCATGCTGACACTATTCAATTACTGTAATACAGATAAGCACCATCCCCCCACCAAGTAAACAGCATACTTAGTATCAGAGGGAGGCAATTACTTATTTATTCCAATTTTTTTTTTCCTTCAGAAACATCCATACATTTTAGAATTTATCTGCCACTTTGATAAGCAGAAACCAGCTTGGACAAGCAAAGGCTCTTGCTGAAAAAGTTCTAGTTGAAAATACTCGCTGCTATGAAAAAAATCCACTCACCTCTCCTAATAATAAACATACAACTACCAGACAAAACATTACCTTTACCTGGAATGAAATTTCTTGCAGTAATGGACCCTGTTACTCAAATGACATTTAGATGTAAACTCACATACAGCTTACCTTTGCCATGAAAATTCTAACCTTGGACAAACACACAGATTTTATAAATAATTTGTTTTCTGCATATGCACAGAGTTTAATAACGATCAAAGTTGAAGTAACTACACTAGCTTGTTTTCTGCTTAGTATTTATGTTTTTACATCATGGCATATCTTCAGTTAAGTCTATATTTAACTAACTGTCCTGAGTGGGGACCTTTTCATCATCAAATATGAAGTACTTCATTAGGAATGTAAAAGATCATATAACTACTTTGTGAAATTATTTGCTTTCATTCTCTGCTCAAAAGACCTCTCATACATTTCTGGATTACTAGACTTCACTAAAACACTTTTTACTTTTTTTTAATCAAATACCTTAAATATGTATGAACTGATTCACATAAATACAAAAGACATAAGTGTCTTTCATTTCTCCTTTACAGGTATTCTCCTGCTTATATTTCCAGACTATACAAAGATTAGAAGAATAATGTGTCATTTGTTCACACATTTTGGAACTGGTGGAAAATGTGTCACAGCTTTCCTATGCTTCCAAATGAGACAGAGACACAGTAAGTACAACATGGCTTTGGCTTGAAATGCCTGGAGGAGCAGCAGCTTAGAACCTACTGTGGTTTTGTTCTATGGACAGAGGTGCCACCTTCTAGACACTACAAGCACTGGTTCTGAGACAAGCAGCACAGGGATAATTATTTGCCAAGCGATGCAGGGAAGTCGGAGGTTTCAGTACTGACTGAAGACAGCTGTGTGCAACTGGGAAGGACTGAGCAGAATAGGCATTCTGGGAAGTGGCACCATCACAACACTCTTCCAAACGAACCCAGGCCTGTGGCTGCATCACAGAGAGCACTGTACACTTTAGGTATGAAGGAAAACAAAAGCTGTTTCCATCAGCATGATGAGCCTATGTCTGAGTCAGAGTTTAGCATGACTTTATTCAGCATCACGAGTCTGAACTTTATGTGAACCAATGACGCACTTGGATCCACAGATTACTCCACCCATTCTCACTCCTAAAATCCTTTTCTTTCATTATTACAGCTAGTTTACATCCAAAACCAGTCTTACCTGAAAGCGTGGATACTTTTCGAATCAGACCATCTCGTTTACGTGTCAGTAAGGTCTTCTGACCAATAAACTTATCTGCCTGATCTGTCAGTCCTTGGATTTCTTCAAAGGCCTAGGAAAGTGCCAGGGAACTGATTTATAAACCAGTGATACATAAAATAGTAATTTTCCTTCCCAGAAACCTTTACAGAATTTATTTACATATTTTTGTAATTCTCAGAAAACAGGACTCAGAGAAAGCATGTGAAGTACCATGGAATGACAGCTTTCCCTAAATGCAGGCTCAAGAGTGATAAACATTGTTTGTCCTTCCTCCAAAGCTCAGCAATTTTTAAGAAAAAAACCCCGGATTTTTATCTCCCAGTTTCTACGTACAGCTGATAAGCATAATTATGTAACCACTATTCATGTTTTAGTTTCCTGTCATTTACATCTTTACAATTCAACTTTTAATGTCAGTATAGTGCCTAATGGAATGCTATCTCTCAAGCATTAAAAAAGTAAGCCTTCAATGAATTAAAAAATTTCCTGATGTACACAGTAAACCACTAAGGAATTAAGACATAACCTCCCAAGATTCACAAACAATACAAGGGGAGGGCTAATCCGAAAACATGTCCATGTCATCAAGACTAAGTTTTTAGGAATAGAGATTCTTTCACGTATTCTTTCTTTCTAGAGAGTCCTGTAGAGATGACAGAAGTTCCCTCTTCACTGGGACTCACCTGAAGAGCTCATACTAGCGTAATTACTCTGTCCAGACTAAATGATTCTCCTCCTCACTTAAACTCCAAAATACTTACCTGCTTGAGAATGTAGCATTTGGAGACCTTGGGAAGGTTCTGCAACCCCAAAACTTTCTTCAACTTGTCAAAGAGACCTCTCATTTCATTACGTCGCCGACGTTCATTTGCTGTGTGTGTCTGGCGGTAATGAGCAAAGGCTTCTGCCTGGGACTTCAGCTTTCTTTTCCAGGTCTGATGTTTCTGCTGGAGAAGTAACCAGATTGACCAGTTTAGATACAGAAGGCAATGTAAGGGCAGACAATGTTCAAATGCATGCGAGATTTACAGCCTTTCTACAGACACCTGAAGATTCCATGTCATGCTATCCTGTGCTACTACGTCTCCCTGGAAGTTGAGAATCAGAAGCACACACAGGAAGAAATGAAATGCTGACCAAAGAAGTGACCAACACAATCACATCAACCCTAACGGAAAAGATCATGAGACCCCTCTGTTCATAAGCTTTTATTTTTTGCAACACAAGGCTACTTAGAAAAACCACGGGATTACAGCAAAATCACGCGTGTTTGAGCCACATAGTTTTTGTTCTTTGCTTGTCAAGAAAGTCTACTAAGGAATTAAACAATCACATCAAACACATGAGACTTGAATCTTTCCCTAGTGTTAAACTAGTTTGATTTCCATCTTTTTCCATAGGTTCACATGATTTGGGGCCAATAGACACTCTAAGTGAGAATGTGAAAGACGGCATTGACAATTATCACCTCAGACATCCACCAAGAAACAGAATGTGGCAAAGAGCCTGTGGTTTTGAATTTGCTTAAGTTTCTGAAAAGACTGGCAGGCAATAAGCAAAATTACTAATTGCTACAGATTTGAAAGTTTATGCCATCATTACTCTTCCAGGTTTCACGGAATTATGCTACTTATTTAATGGGGAAGTAAGTCACGCAGTTTTTCAGATAATTTTAGGTCTGCTTCAAAACCCAGAGCATCAGTGGAAAGACTCCTCAGATCCAGTGATACTATTTCTGAGCCTGCTGGCCTTAGAAGGAATCTGAAGACTTGCCTACTGAAACCTGGCTCTTGACATCCATTCTGCCCTCACAGGGAAACCTGAGCACAGTACGGCTGCATCTGCTCCTGTGTCAGCCGTAGGTTCCTGTCAAGGGAGGGCCTTAGGATGTAAATTCAAGGGCAGAGAGGAGGACACATGGAGAAGCTGAGGCAGGCAAAACACCCTGGAACCCATCCCTATCTCAGGCAAAGTCATACATCCCAGTCTGTTCTAATAGGTAACACATACACCAAGTTCCCATCACACCTCAAAGCTCCACCCCACCAACAACAGCAAGTTCTAGAGCTGACATCAAGTGTATCACAGATAGTTACAGACAGAGAAACTGGCTTCAAAGCCACCCTAAAATACAACACAAGATTCTGAAGGATTGCAATGAGTTTTGGTTTGAAAGGATTCTGTGACATCTTTAACTTGTCTAAGTAAATATTGGTTAAACTTTTGTTTCCAGAAAGCCTTCATCCAGTGCTGTGCTTATATAATCCTGCATACTGTCGTCTTCATTTCTCATGTATTATTTTAACCGTGTTGTAAAAATTATTCATGCCAAGAACACAAAACCTAAGCAAATGCGGATCTTCCTCCGGTAGATAAAGCTGAATGTGAAACCCACTGATGCCAGCATCAGTCCTTTTGCTTTAAGGAGATTTGGACCGAGCACCTCCCCCCTGCAAACCCTTCTGGCTTCTTGTATTTAATCACAAGTATATGAAAGGCAGATAAATCACATTAAGAGCTGCAGTTGAGATGAAAGTTTATCTTTAAAATGGAGGTGTGATACCAAAAGGAAAGAGGAGAGTGAACATATACCTTTGAATGTGTTTCTGATAATGTTTCATCCGAAGAATTAGGAGGGTGGTATCTGGAAGAAAGGTAAAAAGTTTTTCCCAACGCTACTCATCTCATACACTCTTATCCTCATTAACTACATTCCAGCAGTCTAGAATTGCTCATTTTTATGCCTTGAAATTAACTTTTCTTGTATAACTGCATAAAAGCATGATTCTGTGGAGCTTTCTTAAGAAAGTGAACTCTTATCTCCAATGCCACCATCCTGGAAATAACTGAGCTGTTCTGAAAGCTGTGAAATTATCTCACAGTGCAAAAGACAAACTATTTCACTATATAAAAAGAGAATAAATTCAGCTTGTGACTGTCAGCTGTATAAAGTATATTTTAAAATTACGTTTTAGTTCTGTTTTTAATAAACAGAGTTAATACAGATGGCAGAGCAATCCCTCCCCCACCAAGAATCACCAGTCAAAATCCTCACATTTATTACTATCCTAATATATAATAACAGCAGCTTCCTCATATCTCAGGAGCTGCAAGAAAACAAAGAACAACACATTTGAAAATTATTTTTTAGAAAACATGATATCCGTTTTTTTCTCTTGCTGAAACATCTTAACAATTTAAAGCAAAGTCACCACCTAAGGACAAAAGTTGAGCTGTATCTTTAAAGGGGAGGGGAAAAAAAAAAAGGGAACTATCTGGTAGGTATATAATATCACCAAACAGTTTTTTCAGAGTTATTACAAAAAAATTCTTCAAACAAGAAGAACTATAGATGCAACATTCCCCATTCTTTTGTTTGATACACCTGAGAAACAGCCATGACTATCATTACATTCCTCAAGTAAGCCGTGTTTGTACTTTGCCTTTTCGTTATAAATGCAAGGGCAGCAACAGTAACAAAAAACACTAAAAAAATTAAGCCAAGCTATCCAACCATGGCAGACTATATGCCTGTACGAAAATACTTTCTTTGCTGGGGCAACAGTCCCAAAGACAAAGCTTTCATTCACAGAGTCAGGGATAAACCCAATGACTGTTCCTGTTTAAATGTCCACCAGCAAGAATAAACAAAGCTTGCAAAATCACACTTAAAAGAAGGACAAACCCCCTAATTTTCAGTTTGCAGGAAAGGAGGTAACTCACTCAATAATATTACAAGATTCATCCCCATAAACAAATTAATTAGAGGGGAAAACGAAAAAGGCTAAGACAACTTGAAACTACTCTTAATTCTGCCAGCACCATCCTCACAGACACTGGGGAGCACCAAGGCTCAGGAAGGCCTGACAGAAGCCTTGCTCTATCCTGTGATCACATTACACGTGTTGTTCAACGGGCTCACTCGACGCCAGCTCAGCAGTAGGATACACAAGTGCTCTCCAGGGTGCTTACTTCTGGTCGGAAGGTTCGATATGAGCAGCTGTGGCCTTCAGACGGGCAATGTTAATCTTCTCTGAAAGCTCCTCCACGGTCTCAATGTCCACCTGCTCGTCATCCTCTCTGTATTCACACGCATCCTGGAACAGGTTTTGTGTTGTTTTTTTAAAATGAGTATCTACTTAGCAATAGCGCTCAGGCCAAAACAGTTTCACTTCAGTCTCAAATGAGATTACATTATAACATTTAGAACCACCAAGGAAAGAACATCTCCAGCTACACTGGCCAATAAACAGTGCTAAGCAGGTGGTTACTTTAACCATCACCTGCAGGAATGCCTCCCACTAGCCACTCTGCAAAATGCATTTGGTAAGGGCAGAACCCATCTCTGTCATTTATGCTTTTACTATGGGTGAGATAAAAGCTGTCACAGAGCAGAGCTTTCCTGTCTCTATTTTCAAGTAGGATTAAAGTGCCTTTACAACCTACTACCGTAGACTCTTGCTAATTAACTTCTTCTTTTAAAAGAAGTTGAAATAATTATCATCTTAGTAATGGTCTCTCATACCTAAGACAGCAAAAGTCAGAACATCATGCAGTCAGGCTTCTTTAGATCATATAATAAACTGCTTACATGATGAAGAGTATGATTTTGGCTCTTCCCAAAATGCTTCCAAATCATTAAATATTTATTATATTCTTAAAAGTACTTTTTCTCCATGCTTGCCTAACCAAAAAAACTTGCTACCATTTGTGAAGACAGAGATGAAGAACAATTGCAGTGCTGCAGCAACTACAAGAGTTAAATATCAATCCTGTGGCTATTTGTAGTTCCAGGTTATACTCCCTCCCAAGAAAATATGTCTATTCAACCAATTGTTTTGCATTACAGTTTTTACTGAAGTTTTTAATATTATAATCTTTGGTCTGATTACAGAACAAAGAATTCTTTCTCCTTAAGCAAGAAAATGTAATTATACTTCCATTCTCTACTCTGTTTCACCTAGTTCCTTGAACAATCCTGCCCTCCCTCCTACTATTTCCTTCTGACCTTCCCTCCTTCTCTTTGTCCTTCTTTTCTTTCCTTTTGTGGAGCTGCTATCTCCTTCTCTGAACTGAATACTTACCTGAAATTGATACAAACAGTTAATCATAAAAAGCACTAAGTGCAGAACAGGAAAGAAAATAAATGTGCAACAGCAGGATCAGTAAGTGGCCTCTGAAAAATGCTTTTCATAGTACTGATCATTTAAAGTTATTTGCAACTCACACTGCTGTTTTAAGAAACTTTGATTAGAAAGGAGAAAGTGTTGCACTTCCTCAGTTGACCAGATCAGGCTGTAACACCCACAGGCTGTAACACCCACCAACAAAAGCAGCCTATATTACCACTGAAGCATAACTAAAAAGTGGTTAATGATACATATTTTCAATCATTACTCAAGAGCTTTATAACAGTGAAATCTGCAGTCATGTTAGTTTAAAGGGACTCAATTTATAACTAGACAGTAAATCTTAGCTTTCTTTTTAACAGAGAAGGAGAATCTAATAATCTAATACAGTCAGATATAGTATTTGGCTTCTTCAAACTGACTACACATAACCTTTTCTAAAAAAACAAAACCCTCAAATAAAAACAACCTCAAAACCTGACCAAGGCTATCTAAAATTCAAAGGACACCATAAGAATTGCCACCTTAATTACCACCACCACAGAATGACCACCAGTGTGACTCATGCTGCCACTTTAAATTATGTTTTTTAAAACTTCTATAAAACATCATCTCCGATGGCTGTGTGATCAAGGCTATGGAAAACTGAAAACAGAATCAGTATGAATAATTAAGCAAGTCTGCCCTCCTTTCCTAAAGGCTACAGTGGTGATACAGCTTTTGTAACAAATAGTGAGGTACACTTTGCAGCAATGTAGCTGAATTTTATAGTGAGGGTATGCACGTATGTATATGAACAATGGAATACATATATTAAAAAGTGTGTATGTATATAATGCATGTATTTTAGTGTCTACATACATGTATGCAAGAGTGCCTGTACAATCTCCCAGACTTTTAAGATGCAGTATTCTCTCCCCATAAAACCACTCTTAAATATTCCAAGTCTTCCATCCCTGCCCATTCACATCATAAGGAGTCTGTCTACAAAGTGTTGGTAGTGTAGATTTGTTGCAGAAAGAGGTATAAACTTCTAAACTACTCATATGCAGAGAAGCTGACACCTCTTTCTCTGCTATGAAGTATCAAGATACTACTGCTGAAACAAAGAAAAGCAGGTTTATGAGCTACAGCTGCTAGATCTGAATGAAAAAGCATCCTTACTTCTACATCCTGCTGTGCACACTCACACATCACCTACTATCTTTACACATGTAGAAAGTCACACCATTTGAAAAAGAAAGAGAAGAGCAAGCAGTGTGACCTTAAATAAAACATTACTTAGGGAAAAATCTATTTCTTTCCACATATGCTGACTTTAAAGATACCATTCTTCCCTCCCCAGGGAAGCAGTTCTGATCTACAGAAAGGAAAAAGTATTTCCACTACTACTAACTTCTGGGGTTTCTTGCAGCTTGCCTTTGAAGCAGCTACACCATGACAGTTCTTGTATGACTATGAAGCGCAGCATGGAGTTAAAACAAATTCTCATTTTACTCTGAAAGGATGGTACTGTCTGTCTCTCTCTGCATTAACACCCCTAAAATCCTAATTTGGTTCATCTTGTAAATACTGTCCCACAAGGCAAGAATTCTCAACACTGGAACCACCTGGTGCTAACAGAGCACAGAGAAAGTAACTGTCCTGACCCAGGAAGCAGCACATCACTGGGAACATGTCGGTCAGGAGCTGTATGTCAACCCTGCTCCCCAAGCGGGAGAATGAAAGTCAGGAGACACCATGTCCCTGGGATGTTGGCAAGGTCCAACCAAAGAGTGCTTGCACTCTAGATACAGAACACAAATGCAGGGACTACTGAAATTGTGACTGAGTTAAGATTATACTGCATTTCAGCACAAGTACTTCAACAGCTTTCAGACATGGGTTGTGAACAGTACCCAGCGTTGTTTCGTGTCTGTTGAGCGGCTCTATATGCTTACAGAATCTTACAAAAATCTAAGTTCTACTATATAAAATTTCCCTTGAAGAATATCACTTCTGCAAACAGCCAGCAATTTTTTAACAACTCCTCCTCACACTTGCTCCAAGAATTCCTCGGCTGAGGAGAATACAAGCTTAAATCTGAAATCCAAGTCTACTTACTGGTAGGAGTGGAGGGAAAGGAAAGCAAAAGACAAGATGTTGGAAGTCTGGTCCTGCCCTTGGGTCACAACAGGTGGGGGAAGAGTGGCTGGAAAGAGGTCCAGCAGAAAAGGACCTGGCAGTGCTGGTCAACAGCAAGTCAACATGAGCCAGTGTGTGCCCAGGTGACCAAGAAGGCCAATGGCATCCTGGCCTGTATCAGCAACAGTATGGCCAGCAGGACCAGGGCAATGATTGTCCCCCTGAACTCAGCACTGCTGAGGCCACACCTTGAATCCTGTGCCCAGTTTTGGGCCTCTCACAAGATGAAGGACATTGAGGTGTTGAAGTGAGTTCAAAGACGAGCAACGAAGCTGGTGAAAGGTCTGGAGCACAAGCCTTATGAGAAGCGCCTAAAGGAGGTGCTTTAGCCTGGTGGGGGTGTTTAGCCTGGAGAACAGAAGGCTCAAGGGTGATCTTACTGCTCTCCACAACTCCCTGAAGTGTTGTAGCAAGGCGGAGGTTGGTCCCTTCTCCCAGGCAACCAATGAAAGGACAAGAGGAAATGGCCTCAAGCTGAGGGGAGGTTCAGGTTGGACATCAGGAAAATTTTGTTCACAGAATGGTTTGCCAGGCACTGGAATGGGCTTCCCAGGGAAGTGGTAGAGTTGCCACCCCTGGAGGTGTTCAAGGGATGATGGGACATGGCACTTAGTGCCATGGTTTAGTTGACAATGTGGTGTTCAGTCTAAAGTTGGACTTGATGATCTTGGAGGTTTTTTCCAACCTTAATGATTTTGTGATTCTAAGATACAAAATCTGCAGTATCTCCCAAACACAGACCTTCTGTAGAGCTACAACAGGTGATATAAACATGTAGCATAGCTGCTTCTACAACCAAGGGTCTGATAAGTATTATAAACACAGTTATTTTTAAAAATGGCTAAACAAAAACTATTCAAATAAAGATACCATTTAAATCACAGAACTATTGAACAGATACTTGCCATTATGATGAAAATACTGCATGTACAAGACAACAAAGATCTATTTCTTTATACAAAAAGCACTTCACATTCTCACCTGCTCTCCTGGGTCATTCATAAAGCCACCTTGATGCTGAAAGTGTCCTGGTATTTCCTCTAAACTTTTCTACTTTATACAGTATCATTTCTGTGACATCTATGTGCAAGAGATGCATACTGGTTTTGTTCAGCGGGCAGGACTATTCTGTCTAAACTACATTTGGACATCATTACACTGCAGGGAAGGTCATCATGATGGGTAGTTCAAGAGATGCCACAATCCAGAGAATAAGAGGCAAATAAACCCAGGAAAGTAGCTTACCAGAGATACACTGTTGTAATAAAGCTTTTCAGTGCTGAAAATTATACTGGTCTAATCAAAGGATCAATAGCAACTATCCAGCTAGAGCTGTTCTAGAACAGAAACTTACTACATGCTATCATATTAGAAAAACACTATTCAAAACAGGAATGTGGCATCTTTTTCAAGAAAGATGGGCAAAAAAACCAGAAGTAAAAACTCTGCTGCCCACGAAGAACTTCACATCTTTAAGTTTACACATTCTGAATGGGAACATATGAAAAACAGAAGTAATTCATTTTTTCATTCTTACATCTAGCAACAAAGGGAAAAATGCTTCTGGTTGGTGTATCTTTCCTCTCTACCCCTGAACTCCTAACAACAGGAAAAATACCACAATAATGAACATCACTAGAAGTAAGTCCATTTAAGTTCTAACATTCAGAACAGCTATTCTTATGTAACTACTGCCAACCTGCCATAGGCAGAACTTTATCCATAGCCTAGCATGATACTTGAAGATGCTTGTGGAAGCCCACCGTTCTAGCATCAGTCAATCCGTACTACTTTCAGTCTTTCCAAATTACTTCCTTACATAACTTATAAATGCCTTTGAGTAAGGGTAAAACACCTTAAGGAATGAAGACACAAGAGGAGCAATCCCACCCTAAAACAGAAGTTCTGAAGTTGTTACAGAAATGACAGCACTTTTCCCTTTCTGCATTTCAATGCCTGCTTCTAAGCCCTCTCTTCTGATTTTTCTCCCTCTATTCCTGGCAGCCTAAACCCCTATTTGCTGATTCGTAAAGAGCAAATTGCCTGATGGTAGAGGATCCTCAGTGACAGTGCTGAGAAATTACATCAGAGGACAACAGATGTCATTGCACATTACCCAAGTAAAAGTGCAGTTTCTCGATCTGCCTTCTATGCTACAGTGTCTGTAGGTTTCACACGTGGTCTGGGCCAAAAGCTGAGAACATGCAAGAAGACTGTTAGAACTTAGAATGTCCACAAAAATGTATCACTTGCACTTTTTATTAAACTTACCATTTTATAATAATTCATAATAGTTCACTATAATTCCAATGTTAAGTTCAGAAAAAGAAGTACTGAAAAACACTTTTAAATAACACTTGAAATACAGTATCTTGCCAGACACAGAAGCTATGTTTAGACTACTAAGCTGAACTGTGGGACTCTTATCTGTAGCATTACAATACCAGAACAACCCCTGGCACAGTTTTGGCTTAAGCCAACAAGGACTCATGAACAATGAGGAGTCACCGTCTGTGACCTAGCCCAGGCCAAGCAGTCCTTCTCAACAGGAACTCCATGTGCAAACATCATGCCTTGGAGATGGAGAGTTTAACATCACCTTCCAGACCATGACACTTGAATTTGTTCAGACAGCAGGTCCTGGTAGTCATTAGTGTGCATCTATGGGTATTCCCAGTAGGTTGTCTTCATATCACCAAACCCACACTGACCAACCTTCCTAACCTCTTTGATGCAATTCACGGTAGGAAATGCAAAAGGGCAAGGATACCATCTCAGGAAGTTTCTTTCTGTTGAGTAGAGGAGACTACAAAAGTCTCTTAAGTCAAGGACACAAAGTCAGCACAAGGTAAGAAGGTAACCTGAAGGGCACTGACGTGCAAAATGAAGAACAATAAACCAGTGGGGAAAAATGTACTAAAAAAGAAACAGCAATAGCTACTACAGGTAAGTAGTAATCATCCTGACTCTCACTGGAGTTCTCTGCGGTTTTAAATGGCTATTTCCTGAGCAACTAAAACCAGTCCACATTCCAAACTACTAGAGAAAGAGCTGTCTTAAGTACTTCCAGTAAACAAAATTATTAGTGGACATGCATGTACTCTTTGCTTCTTTCTTTCCACTAGCTTAGTGAAACAGATAAACATCCTCTAGTAGCCTGTTTACATGATGTAACTTTGTCCAGTCTGACAAACAAGACAGTGCAGCCTGTCTTGCAAGCACTCTGCTGAGAGAAGAGTACATCCCAGTGAAAAATAACAGGTTTAAATCCAAAACTGAATCCTCCATTAGGCACTGGCATGCTAACTCAACTTGCAGGCAACAGGATTAACAAATTCCAAATTCCAGACAGGTTTTCACAGTCCTCTGAGGTCTCATTCCTCAGCTTTACCGCCCTAGAACCAAGTCTAGCTTATCATATTCATGTGGCCTTGTGGTGAAAACATACCCTTAGATGGCTTCCCAAACCGTATTAGTCAAAACCCGCACAATATGTTTCTTCCGAAACAAACTTTTTTTATAATCTCTAATAATTACTCATTATTTCATTATCCTTTTGCAGGACAGAAGAAAATACAGTTTTAAGACATCAGCCTTGATAACAGACTACTCTGTGACTTAGACACTTTTGTTGGTTTACCAACAAATTCCTAAGACTACCATGTCTAGAAAGTTTGTCTTGCATCAGGCACAAAATAACTGTGGTTCTCAAAACCTGATGATAACTCTGCTCAAGTTATTGAAGGATACAGGATTTATCAAACTGTCACCACCCAACTGAAGATACGACAGTGACAATTCAGTTTTCAGCTTGAAAGAACTTGCAAAAATAACATCTGTGTTCAGTTTTCTCACCTTCTGCTGAGATGCTTGTGCATCTAGTCTGAGAACAGCGAGCTGGAACATGAACTGATTAGCCAATTTTTCTGGAATTTGAACAGATTCTCCAAAAGCCAGAGTTGCTGACTTAATTGAGTTACTCTGGACATGGCTATCATAGAATAATAGAATATCCTGCGTTACAAGAGACCCACAAGGAATATCAAAATCCAACTCCTGGCCCTGCAAAGCACCATCCCCAAGAATCACACCATGTGCTTGAGAGCACTGTTCAAATGCACTTCTTGAATTCTGTCAGGCTTGGTGTTGGGATCACTTCCCTGGGGAGCCTGTTCCAGTGCCCAACCACCTCTGGGTGAAGAACCTTTTCCTAATATCCAACCCAAACCTCCCCTGACACAACTTCAGGACCCTCGGGTCCTGTCACTGATGATCACAGAGAAGAGATCAGTGGTTGCCCCTCTTTTTCCCCTTACAAGGAAGTTGTAGACTATAATGAGGTCTCCCATCAGACTCCTCCAGGCTGCACAGACCAAGTGACCTCACCTGCTCCTCATACAGCTTCTCCTAAGGGCCCTCCTTTGGATGTTCTCCAATTGCTTAATGTCCTTTTTATATTGTGGTGCCCAAAACTGCCCCCAGGACTCAAGGTGAGGCTATCCCAGTGCAGAGCAGAGCGGGACAATCCCCTCCCTTGCCTGGCTGGTGATACTGTGCCTGAGGCCCCCCAGGATATGGTTGGCCCTCCTGGCTGCCAGGGCACTGCTGGCTCATGTTCCCCAGGTCCTTTCCCCCAGCACTGCTTACCAGCCTCTTGTTCCCCAGTCTGTCCACACATCCAGGGTTGCCCTGTCCCAGGTGCAGAATTCAGCACTTTTCCTTGTAAAACTTCATACGGTTGGTGAATGCCCAGCCCTTTAATTTGTCGAGGTCTCTCTGCAGGGCCTCTCTACCTTTCAGGAAGTCGACAGCTCCCCCCAGTTTAGTGCCCCTGGGAAACTTACTGAGTATTCCTTCCAGTCCTGGGTTCAAGTCATTTATAAAGAAGTTGAAGAGCACACGGTCAAGGATGGGGCCCTGTGGAACCCCACTAACTAGTGACAGGTCACCAGTCTGATGTCACCCCACTCAGCTTTGTGCGTGACCCATGAGCCACTTGCTCACCCATCACGATATGCTTATCCAGCAGAGTGCTGGGCATTTTGTCCAGAAGAGTACTGTGAGACAAAGTATCAAGTGCTTTACTGAAATCCAAAAAGATTACATCAATTGGCTCCACTGCTCAGCTAGGTGGGTAACTTTGGGGACCTTCCTAATTCATTCCCTGAGCAGCCGGAAGTCTGCTCTCTTCATATCCAGTGTTGAAGTTTTGCTGGCCCTTTTCCTCCTGTCGCCAGAGATTTTAATTCAATTGTTTCAGGTTGCTGTGGCTGTGACAGCAGCTAATTGCTGTTCCACGCACAGGACCCTCTCTGTTAACAAGCAGCAGTTCGAGGAGGACACCTTTCCTAGATGGCTCCTGTACCTGTACCAAGAAGCTATTGCCCAGGTGTTTTTGGAATCTTCTGGACCCTTTTTTACCAGCTGCATGGTTAGAAGACAAAGAATTCTAATTTGATTTTCAGCTGCAAGAGCACTACATTAACACAAAAGTACTAAAAGAATTCTGTAGTTTCAAATTCCTGAAGATATGAATGTTATCTCTCCTATTTTTAATTTGTCTGTTCTTCAACTCTTCTCAAGTTTAACCTTTCTCTTTCCACTTGTATCTTATCCCAAGCAAAGGCTTAGTGCTTATGTCCATTTGACTGATTCACAAAACTACAGCTTCATAATTTTAAGTAACAATGCACTGTTTCTTAAGTCATGTAGTGATATATAAGAAGTAAAGGAGTTACATGTGAGATTGCTTTATTTTAATTTTTGGATTAAATTTGATGGAAATTCCATTTAAAATTTAAATGTATCTTAACTACACTAACCACAAAGTTGTACCCTTATTCTGTGACTTTTGGAGCAATTTTCTGTCAAATAAGGAATGACAGCTTTCACGTACTATTTAAACATTTTATTAACTTTCAAAAGGAATTTAAGGAGGGATTCAAACATTCCTTCCCGAAATTAATGTTAATTAAGGCTACAAAAACTAAATAGAAGGAAAACAGCTTAAAATAACAGAAATACTAAGTTGGCTACTACATTTTTGGATCATGAACTCACATTACAAGTAACCAAGTTATTTGAGTAAATATTGTAGGAAGACAACCTGCAACAGTTCTACTACAGATTGCTCCATATAACTCCTGTTATCTGAAAAACAAGCAATTTCTTTAAGGCCACTATACTGCTACCTTAAAAAAAAAGCATGCAACTAAGAAATAAAAGACATTTCCACTCGACTTAGACTTCCTGAAGAAACTGAAGTCCAAAACACAAACATCATACTCTGTCTTTCAAATCGATGGGTTATGACATGTTAGTTGGCCAATAAAGCTTTACTGAAATCATATCCATTCATAAAGAAAAAATATCCCTTCATAAATAGGTAAATGCTTACCATTTTTTCAACATCTACTTCCTCTTCACTTGGGAAGTCAGAAGCACCATCCAGCATTTCATCAGCAGAATCATCAGTTTTTTCATCCTCTTCTTCCTCTTCATCATCTTCCTCTTCATCCTCTTCCATATCATCAGCAGTTATATCAATAGTGGGCAAGTAACCCTTTTTGTGTTCTGGTCGTGTCAGGAAGTCACTTTTCTCTGATCTATCACCTTTGTTATCCATTTCACTTTTATTTTCTAAAGGGGGTACAATGCTAGATATTTTGCTCCAAGAACTGTTGACATGTGTTAGAATGTCATGGCCTGTTTTCATTTCTTCCAGAGACTCAAAAGCTCCTTCTCCTTTGCTGTTACTGCCTTCCTGCTTAGCTATGTTTCCTCTGCCTTCCTTGGTATCAGCTGCATGCTCTTCTCCTGAAGCATCATCCTGCTCTTTTGCAGAATCAATTTCTGACCTACTTCTTTTTTTCTCTCCTCTGCTTTCCACTTCCATAGAGTCCATGTACTCCCTCATTTTCACATCGGGCTGTGCAGCATCACCTTCGCATTCTTGTTTGTTCTGGAACAGTTCAGTCCCTGCGTGTTCCTCCTTGATCTCCAGCTTTGTATCTTGCTCTTGCTGACTATGCAACTGCCCAGAACTTGCCTTGTCCTCCTCCGCCTGTGTCTGCGCATCTCCTTCCTCCTCTTTTATTGGTTTCTCCTCCTGTTCAGGATGTGTTTGTTCCTTACCATGCTTCTTCAACTGCGCAGTCTCACGATTCTCGAGTCTCTGTGCATTATCCACAGGAGCAACTGAAGATTGATCTGATGACCCACAAAGAGTTTCAGAGTCAGCTGAAACAGCCTCCACAACAGTTTCAGAACTGACAGAATCCCCTTTTTCTTCCTCATCATTCGGCTTCTCACTGATGTATGAATGATCAGACGATACGACATCTGCAGAAACATCGTGCTGAGAAGAAAAGCTATCATCACAAGAACTCCCTGGCACCTTTGAGTTCTTCTCCGCCATCTCTAATGTAGTGGAATTTCTATCACCACTAGATGTGACTGTGCCAGATGCTGACTCTTTAACAGTATTTGACTGATTAACTGACAACTCATTTTCTTCTTGTTTCCCGTCTGACACCGTGACCTCAGACGCTGTAACTTCAATGTCATCTGAGCACGGAGCCTTCCCATTCTCCTTCTGCTGAGCACCACCTGAGTCCTCTTTCTTGCATATTTTCCTGTAAACCTTCTTCATCTGAAGAGATGCAAAATGGTGAAGAATAGAGTTTGGCACAGTCTTCTGTCCTGGGAGCTGAAGTAAAGCAAAACTTCCAGACTGTAAAGGTATGATATTAGCGGTGGTGGCTGGCAGACCCGCCGAGCTGCAGGTTATTTTAGACTCGGAGGTTGTTTGGTCTGTGATGCTGCTGGAGGCAGAGGAAGAGATCCTCAGAGTCAGAGTGCCTGCTTGTGACACAAAACTTGTTACCGAAGGAAGAAGAGAAGATGCTTGTGTGGCTGGGTTAGATGGAGGGGATAACTTGGGTACTGCAGTTTGTGCAGTTGAATTTGTGGCAGGAGAAGTGCAAGACACAGAGGAAGTGGGAGACACAGGTGACTCAGGAGGCTTAGAAGGTGCAGGCAACCGGATTCCTACAACAGATCCTGTGAGGAAAACAAAACATCAACTAATACTTTCTCAAAGCAAATTTTTTCTTTCAGTTTGAGTATTTGATGCTGTACTAGAGGCAGACAGCACTCTCAAGGATCACCAGATAATCAGGCATTTGACCACAAGTTCTCAGTGAAAGAGTTGGTCCTGCATAAAGACGTATAAACTTGAATTTTTTAAGGAACACCCCAATGAAATACATCAGTTGGCCACTCTAAGAGACTTAATGGTAAGTTCTACCATTATGCTTTCTAATCAAAAAAGACACTTCATTGAAACTCCTCTGCATTTTACTTCCCCATTTATTGGAAAACAGTGAAATTGGGGGTTTGCAAAATATAAAAGAAACTAAAAAAATAGTATTTAGTTTAAAAAACTTTTTTTCCCCTCAGAAGAAGACTGCCACAGAGAAAAAACTATGTTGAAATTACATAATTATACCACAATCTTTTTCACATTTATGAACTCTTCTGCAGCGTTTCAACACTCCGTAAAACAAGGAGGAAATACATTACCACTGGCAACTAGTTTCTCTTGTTCAGCAAGAGCCTCAAAACAGAAAGAAATTTAAATGAACTTGTTGACTGATTCTTTACTACACCTCATACTCAAACCTCATCTAAAGCTCAGCATTGATTTCTCTTTCCCCCAGTTTTACCTACTGTGTTTGCTCTTGCCTCTCTCTTCCACCCCACTCTATTTTCCCTCTCTTGAAGATGTGTTTTGATACAGGGAGAACAGATTAAAAGGTCCTACTATAGAGTAAACACACATTTAAAATACATTTGGGTTAGAATTTACAAGTATGTACAAGAGCATACCCAACCAGCAATTTCTAACTCTTTCAACTGTGCACTAGAGAAACGATTGAAAATCACACTTATTTTTCTTCTCACACTCTTAAAGAGGAAAAAAACCTGGCAAATTTGTACTGTAATGTAACATTTCACCTGAGTATCTTCAGTAAACACAGTAACAAACCTGGAAACCTAACAAAAACAGAGCAGCACATCCAATGAAACACGGATAACAGCTCATTCTTTTTAAGGGAATCTCCAGTAAGAACTAATTTTTAATCACCAGGTCAAGTCTCTTTTAAGTTGTGTGTACAATGGACATGGCTACACTGCCACACACACACACAGAGGCCCTTTTACGTGCTGCACAGAACTCCCAAATTTTGGTGACTTAGCTATTAACTCCACTTTCTCAATATTACACACATGGTATTTAAGGTGCATTTCATCAGAGTACTTACACTATGTTCTTCAACTATTCACACAGAACTAAATTAGACTCCGTTCAATTACTTCCAGCAGGGGAAAGGAGAATCACATTTATCTCATTGTTAATTTCTGAATAACACACTGGTCAGTCAAGAAAGAAACACTGGATTTTGTACCTGGATTGCGGAGCATCACTGGTTGCACACTGGGCTGGGCACCTGCAGTTCGAACCTGCTGCAGGGGAACAAGCTGAATGATCTGCCCATTAGGATGCCTGAAAAGGTTCACAGCCCCAGGGCTCCTGAGAGGCTGAAGGACCATCCTCTGCTTCTGTGCCAGCTGCGTGTTCAGCGGTCGCAGAGCAGAAGGTGTCTGGTGCACTGGAATCAGCAGCAGTCGAGGTCCAACACGTTTGTCCGTTCCTGGAGCTATCTTTGGGGGAGTCTTACTTGCAGCTTCTTCTGAAATATTTTAAAATGTTATGTAAAAATCAGTGTAAGAGAACTGCCTACAAATCAGGCTCTATTTAAGTGCAAATATTTTGGAAACAACTGGATATCTTTTAAATTTATTTGAAAGCAATTTTTTCTCTTTTTATGCACAAAACGCATAGAACCAACCAGGTCAGAACAGTTTTGGACTTTTATACGTAGTTCCACTGACACATCTCAGCCATGATACAGGGGAGTAATTCCATACCTAATTCCTGAACTTTAAGTCAGCCATTAAATTCTAGCAGTCATAACTGGGCTAGACACTTCTATGGGCCAAGGAATGATGTGAGGCTTCCAGCTCACTTCACAGCAGTCACTGACCAAAGAGTTACAATCTTTCCCTTGTCTACCAGATCAGGCTGGAATAAAAAAAAAGCAACTTAAGAGATGACATTTCTTATTCTATTTTGGAAAGAGGGGGGAGGCAAGTGAATCCATATTTAAACTGCAACCAGTTGCAGACTGTATTACAGCTATAAAGGAGGCAGAATTAAAGTGTTGGCAGTAATAACCCAAAGCACCTAAGCATTACCTCTTTTGGCATTCTGTGGAGGACTTGAATTAACCCCTGACAGTATCACTGGAACAGAGACGGCAGAGGAAGTTAACGTGGTCACCACAGGTGTAGCTGCTGCAGCTGTTGTCAGTACAACTGTAGAAGTGGATGTTGTGACAACAGGACAAGTAACAGTTGGTGGTGTTACTACAGTTTTAGGGAACGATGTAGTTGCTACTGCTGCAACAATCCCCGTTGTTTTTGTTGGGCTCACAGCAGCAGTAGGAGTGGCGGATGAGAGAGTAGTACAGGTGTTGATTCCAGGTGTTGTGGGAGCAGCTGTGACTGTAATTGCCGGAGGAGAGCAGGCAGGTTCACCAGGTTTTGTCTGGCTAGGAGTGGTCACAGTAGATGCTGCTACACTGGTACTTTCCACAGTAACTGGAGAAGTGGTGGTGGCTGTAGTGACCCGAGGAGAGACTGTGCACTGAGCTGGAGACGGTGTTGAAGGAACCACAGGAGCAACGACCGGGATTGGTGTAGGCTTGATACTGAGCAACTGTGGCCCTGAGGCAGGCTGGCGTGTGCTCACTCCAGGAATCTTCTGCTGGAGAGTTCCTGCTTTGTTTATCACAAACTGGGCAAACATGCCACCAGGTGAGGGTCGGGCAGCTGCAAATAAAAACTTGCAGGTCAAAATTTTAATAGATTTCCTCTTTGCCTTTCACAAGGTGCTACAATCGTAATTTAAGCATGAATTTGAGCCTCCATTTTCTATGTACCTTGTAATTGAAACAAAACCTTTATGGCAGTCCTGAATATGTCTTACATGTTCGAAATCTGTCTGCCTTATTCCACTACTATAGCTATTTACTGCATTTCTTCTCAGACACGCAAAAGAAACAGGTCTTGAAGGGCTGTTCACCATCATGAAACTATGGACAATCCTAACAGTGCAAGATAACAAACACCTAAGTGAAATAACAAGGTCAAAGTATTTTTTAAACCTCAGATTCTTCCTGTAACAGCTTGTGTGATCTGCCCCTTTTTGCTGCTTCTTGATTTTCATCTCCCTTCTACTGTATTCCTCTTACACCGGCAAGGGGGAAAGGGACTGGAGGGATACAGTTTCCCCTTCTAATTGCAGTGACATTCGTGCAACTGCAGACTGGATGGAGCAAATTTAACCAATGGAAAGTAATCACTGTTATGAAGATCCTTTACTTCATCCCTTGCTCTTCAAGGGACCAGAACCTTTACATCACTCCAGATGCCTACAGATGAGTACAACACCACGGAGATTATGGAGCAAGCCCGATTTAAATACTGCAGTTATTTATGCACACAGCATTTTAAACCCAGACTACGCCAGAACTGGTACTTTTTACTTAAATCACATATGCAGCAATGACTTCACCCATCAATAAAATGTAGCCAGCTCTTTCATATTGCATAAACACACAGAACAAGTTTTATTACAGGACAAGAAAAACAACACACCCACTTACATGGTAACGAAAATGTAGGCAAAAAGAAACAAAATAATCAATCAGAAATTAAAAGTTTTGCCAGGACACAGGTAACATCCTTTTCTCTTGCAAACTTCTTCAGATCTTTAAATAATGTGTGGGAATATGTGGATGGGCACTAGATTTCTTTTTTTAAACTGATGCAAAATGTTATAGTTAAAAGCAACTTCCTCTCTTGCCATGTTGGGGTAATCACTTCAGTACCAACTCAGATACAATTAACTCATGCATCTTTCAATTGCTTTTTTGTCTTGTTTTCTCTTAACTCAAAGTGCTAAGTCCAACCCTGTTTAGCTTGTGAAATCCAATGAGGTTAGAGGCTGGCGTGGTTATTGGCTGCACACCTGTTGTTACGCTAATCCACATTTGGACCATCTCGTCTTTCACTGCTGCTTCAGGCATCTTGGGTGGTCACAAGAATTATGAGTGCAACATCAGCAGAAAATCTAACAGCGAAGAACCACATATTAGAGTGATATTCTACTTATTTGAGGTTAATTTGTGTTTGACGAAAAGCAATTAAAAATGCTAGTAACAAAACTCCAAACAAAAAGCCAAATTAATATTTGGCAAGTCTCCATCCACTCTCTCTGGTCTCTTAAAAATATGCTCCAGTAGCACTAATAAAACAACTTAGAGTCAATATCTGTAATCTCACTCTGAAGTCAAAATAGAATTTTCTGCTTTACAGAGGTTACTTATTGCAGAGGCAGCTCAGGTAGGCAATGCAGCCAAAGGCAGCATGCACCCTTGCACAGAAATCAACATTAATGCTGCACACTCACTCTGTACTTCAGCTTCACGCAACTTAAAACACAGTAATAAGTTCCAACCTACCTATCTGTCTCTGTGCTGGGACATGGGCTTTCAGAGTCGTCACAGTGGGGGTTGAAGTAGTGCTGGTGGAAGATGTAGTTTTAGGAGCTGATGTTGTGGGCCCCTGGACTGATGGTGTCCCAGCAGCAGGTGTTTTAGCACTGGATGCTACCTTGGAGATCACAGTACTGAGGGCTGCGATATCAAGTACTGTGGGCCGCAGCCTGCCTGTGATATAAGCTGCTAGCCGATTGGCAGGATGCAATGCCCCCATCTGTCCCAAAAGCAGTTTGGCCTGAGGATACCTTTTATCATTAACCTGAAAAAAGTGGAAAACGGAAATTTTGTGAAAAGAACGCTAATTCACCACTTCTGGAGAGGTGTCTCATTCCATGGGACTTCTAAATGTCCTTTTCAAAAAAACATTGCAATTTGGAATGGGAATTCTTAATTTCCTTATTGCCCAGAAGAACTTCAAACAACACTTGTTTTATCTTTGTAATACAAATTTTAAACGGCGTTTAGACTCTCACATAAAACCAGAGAGTCCAAGGAACATGTGAAATCACTGAAATTAGACAAGAGTGAAGCTAGCCCTGTTTTTTCTGTCCCTTACTTACACTGTAGTCCTGAATAAAAATAGGTTCCCAAATTCAAGGACAATTCTGGATAAAATTCTCAAACCTAATTAAGACCTAGCATCACAAAAGAAAGAATATTAATAACATATACATTGAGACAAAACTCTAAAGAGCTTGTAAAAGCTGTATCAGCTGTTTTATCCATACTGTCATTTGATACTGTAATTAAGGTATGATGAATTCACTAACTTCAAATTCAAAGTTGCAGAGGTAACTGACTGTATGGGAACAAAACAGAACATCTTTCCAAATGTCAGGCTTTATGCCTAGAGGACAACAGGAAGTTTTGGTAGTGTTGTATTTTACCTTCAGGTTGCTTGATAACGCCTTCTAAAAACCAAATATATTTAACACACTACTAAATAAACAGTAGTTTTTATTGATCAACTTTTTATTGAATAAATCTCCCAATTTCTTTTCTCTTCACTAGCTTATCTTTCTGAGGGTGCCATATCTGCAAAGTGTCATGAAAATCTATTTTACTCTCATTTTCTAATTCATATGGTTTTCCTGAAAGTGGTTCTACTACAATCACAAATATTTATGATGGAAAAAGATCTTCATCCTAGCCCTACAATTCATCTAATTCTTAACACCAAGTCATGAAGTCTCTTGATGAAGAACATATATTCTACAAAGAGGATTCAGGCTGTTAGTGAAGATTAACAGTAAGCTGTAGCAAAAAGCAATTTAATGTTTACATTTCCATTTTAAAGTTTTGTCCCAGTGTATACTTCCTCAAAAAATATTCTTTTTGTGGACTCATACAGTCATTCATTTAGAAGCAGTATCTGCCAAATGCACCTTCAGGGCATTTTCCAAAGAATGAAAAAGATCTTGAGAGAGATTCTCTGCTTGGGTCAACAAGACCCAAATAGCGAAAAAGACAAGTCAAACCATCAGATTTCAGAATTCTAATCAGATTTCCTGTTATTGAGTCAATCTTGAAAGGGACAAGCTTATGGAGAGGAAGGACTGTCACCAGATACTAAGAACTCTTGTCTGAACAGGCAAAAGACTAGGTAGACAAATTAAGGAGTGTTCTCCCCTTCAAGGAGTTCTGAGACAGTACTGGATGAAACTGCATCTAATCTCCACAGTAAAGGCAGAGGGACCCACCTGAATCAAGCCAGAGGGGCTCATATTAGCTTTGCATTTGTAGACAACCAGCTTTCCTGCAGGAGAAACCCCTGCATAAAAAGGCAAGCCTTTGCCCCAATGCAGCTTCTCCCGCAGCTTGTCCACTGGCTCTGCCCGCACGACCTTTACACTCTCTGAGTTACCGCACGACGGCACTGCGCTATCGGGGGTCTCCAAGACAGGGCTCTCAGGCTTCTCGTCCTTGTCCTGGGAGGATGGCACTGAAATTTTCACTTTGGAGGAGCAGACAGGGTTCTCATCCTGGGCCTTGTAATCCGAAGCCAACTCAATAATGAAGCTACCCACTTTGAGGCACTGTGGCGCGTTACTGTTGATATGCTGGGATAAGATGGTCAAGATCTTATTGTGATCTTCCTCCAAGTTGCAGTCAGAGATAATCTCGATAAGTTTGGTTGGTTCACCTTGAGTGGTGGGATGAACATAGGAGGTGGAGAAAGAGTTCCCCTCACTACGGGAAGAACACCAGCTTTTCTCTGAGAAAGAATTGAAATAGGTTTCTGCAATACTATGGCATTTGAATCACCTGGATAGTCAAACAGTTTCATTCTGCCCACACCTCCACCCTCGTCTCAGCTCAGCTGCAGGCCAACAACAAGTAAAAGACCTGCTCAAAGCATCACTTCCCCTTGCAGAGCTTCACAAGCACGCAAAAACTCTCTGCAAAACTAACGCAATTATTTCTCACAGTTCATTCCCTGCAGCCACACCACGTCAGGTTGTATCCCATTGCATCACAAGCTAAACAAAGCTGGGTTGTTCAATACATGTGTGAAAGACCTCCGAACGCCGCAAACACACAGTAGAAAATATCACTGGTTATTCAAGAGATGGCACTTTTCTCTTGCACCAGTGTCCACTAATGGCAAACATGCCACTAGCACAACTGTCTTTTGCAGGTGTGTAAACAGAAGCACGACTTTCTGTTGTCATTAGAGATACAAACTGTAAGGATGTTGAGCCCTGTGTCCTGGCCATTTTAATTTCACCTACCAGTGCACCAGCATTTTCAACTAATTGTATTATTTTTCCATTCCCATCCTTAAATGTAGAGTGCGCTGTTGTATACATTAAACCGTGAAAAAAAACAGGTCAAACAGGCAGCTATATTTCATTAGCGGATGACACAATGCCTCTAGTATATATTTCATTTTAAGGCTTGTAACACGATTTGAGCTGCTTCAGACTGAAAGAGAACAGATGTCTAGCCTACTTCTTCATGTAGAAACTCAGACCCAGTATATATATTGTAGCAAAACTTCAACCTTTCAACTTCAACTAAACAAATTCAACATCAAACAATTCCAAATAAATCATAGAAGCTTCCTTGTTCCATACAGCTCTATGTGAAGAACATGAAGATCCCACCCTCCCAGTACCACCTGGATATTTAATTCTTCAGTAACTACAAATTAATAGTACAGAAAAAAAAAAATAGAAAAAAATTACCCAGACAAAGCAAAACCATTCATCTCCATTCTTTTCCAAGTATCTAATTATCTCTCTTGAAGACAAGTCTGCTGTGCAGTTTTATCTTTTATTGCTAAACAAGCTACTGCAGCACTGGTCATTTTACACTTAGAGCAACAGCAAATACTGGATATTTAGTCTGCTGTACCTCCATGTGCCCCCCCCAACCCCAGCTGCTAAAAGAACAGGAAACTGTATGCATATCATAAGATTTTTATTAGCAACTGTAATAACTCCCCCTGTAAATGGACTGTTGTTTCATCAGTAGCTCCAACCTTTTTTTTCAGAAATACCATAAAAACATGTAACTACCAAGAGGTTGAATTATACTCAAGGCTCAGCTCTTACCTCCTGATTTATTAGTGTCTTTGTCTACCTCACAGGTTGTCTTCTCAGGAGACTGAAGCTCTGGTTGATGCTCCTGCTGGAGGAAAGAAGTGCAAGAGAATATTCATCCTATACATCTCACTTCCACTCTAAAAATCACATCACAAAATGAACTAGCTCACTCCAAATCTCAAAAATACGCTGCATTTGAAAATGTTAGAGGTTTCATCTTAGAAGGGTTCTTTTGACAATGAACATCTAAGCCTTATGTAATAACGCATTTGTGGCAGCCAGGAATTTCCCCAGATAAGGCAACAGCGTAACTTTACTAACACTGTAAAGTGATTTAGGCTCCAGGTTCCACAGCCCTAGCACCACCAAATACAAGTCAAGCCCTCATGTCATGTAGGAGTTTCTGGGGAAAAAATTACTGCAACCTTTTAGATATTTCTGCCTGTTCTGTGATACACACTAGTTACAGTGTGACTTCTTACCTTTACACTACAACTCTGTGAATCATTTTTGTCTTTTTTCTGCTTTTTCTCCTCTCTCCTGCGTTCATATGCTCGCACCCTTGCACAAGTCATCAAACTTTCAAAGTACCTGTAGACAGGATCCTTGTCCTCCTCTCGAATCTAAAACAAAAAAAGAGAAGAAAATCCCTCCATTCCAGACTCACATTAGATTCATGAAACAGCTTTGCTTTCTAACAACACTTCAGCAGGAAGGGTCAAAAGAAAGTCTAGCATTTAAAGCTAAATGTGCCCTCTTAGTATCATCTAGCTCAGTCTACCACCACCACTCCAAAAAATTCCAATCCATTCAGATGGATTCTAAGTGAAGAAACAATAAAACGTAAGTGTCATGCCTTGTTTAACATCATCTGGTATACATTAAATAGCCACTCTGGTATGTTTGTTCTTCAGATATAACTACACTCCACTCTATAGCTGCTTTTCCTCTACTGCTGTTGTGGCTTTTGTCAGCCATTAAGATGAGGTGAGACACAAAACCAGATTCTTTCAACGTTGGCAGTAAAACCTCAAGAAAAAAAAAAACGCTGCAGAACTACTGAACAATGTGTATCTGTATCCCAACATTTCTGAAAGTAATTCATACTTTACAAATATTACAGGACTAGCAATCTTTTTGACAAAAAAAAAACATGTATTACCGCATTTCTAAATCAGGCTATTAGTGAATCATAAACACCTACCATCTGTGTATGGCTACAGTAAATTCTCAACAGAAGATGGGCATAGTTAAAGATTTGTATACAATCAGTTTATCCTAGTTTATCAACATACGCATGGGGAGTCAATCCAAGGCTTTCACCTCAAACTTCTCTAAAATTGCCTAGCACAGAAGCTTCTGACAGTATCTGCTTTAATTTTCAGTACAAAGAAAAACATGCACCTCTTTTTTTCTCTTACCACTGGATTGGGTCTAGGAGTATACACTCTGCCTGGTTTTGTTCCACTGGAAGATCTGTTCCTACTAGAAAGCAAGACCTCTGGGTTGAGCAGTACTGGTTCAATAATAGATGGTGTTGGGACGTAAATTGGCTCTGGATCTACTTCACCTTCTACTTTCACCCACAATGGACAATTCCTAACAGGCTGTTCTGGCTCTGAGTCACAGATGGCTGAAAAGAAGAGAAAAAACAAAAATAACTTACAAATAAAACATCATCTAACATAGCAGTAACAGAATTTTTTTGTTTGAGCTTGAAGTCTAGCCATGCAGCAATCACTAGCTCCAACTGGCAGAAAATACTACTGGTTGCTTTTCTTGCCTCAAATTCCAGTCAGACGTGATTGGGATTTGTCCACAAGAAAGAAGAAAGTGATTGTACACTAGTCCTTGTTTCTCACTTGCACTGTGATAGAAGATACATAAAAGCACTGAAAATTAGTAACCTTCACTGATGGAACACCAAAAAAAAATCCCAGACATGTACTGCAACTGTATGGAAGAATTCATTTATCCCAGTAGAACACCAGAGAACACTTTGTTTTAACTATTGCTAAAAGCATTGTTAGCAAGAAACTGAAAATGTAAATTAATGGATCATTTCTACCAATTTGGTTTGCTGAGCATACCTTAGGCCAGATCTGAGATTACCATAAATAACTGTATTTCCACTGAAGTCAATGAACTGTGCAGCTATATACAGCAACTGGAAATGCAGCTCTATATCTAAGTGATACTCACTCGTTAGGAGGGAAATATAACAGCACCATATCAGTGAACATTACAAACAATTATAGCAGTAATTATCTCACATCCATAGTCTTTAAAGATAGCTGGAGAGTTGAGCAAGAGCTAGAGTTACCAAAAAGAAACTCCTGCTACTTGATCACAATAAACAACTACATAGTGCCCAAAATGCTGATCAGTTAAGTAAGAATTAAAAGAAAAAAAAAAAAAGGAAAGAAAAAGGAAAGAAAAAGATGTTATTTCCTGTTAGTCAGCTGGATTTAGAAATGGCATCACTACTACATTCTAATAAAAAATGCCCACCAAGATCAGTGGTTTCTGCAAAGCTGTAATTAATTGCTTTTGCCCACCAATACTCACTGTATTCCACCCTTTTTCTCTTCTTCCTATCCTTCTGCTTCAGCTCCTCTTCCTCCCCATCACCCTCTTCTTCCACATCTTCGTCCTCTTGCTGTTGTCCTTGTGTTCCAAACAGTACAAGATTGCCACGCACAGCCTTTTTCATCATTTTCTTATGTTTTGACCCTCCCTTCACCAGCAACACCCTCCTCTTCAGGCAGGTACACCCAAACATGCAGTCTGGCCTGCGGCAGTGGGTAGGCTGGCGTTTCTCCAGGGCCAGACTGGCACATATGCAACCCAGGCGGCAGAAATCATTATTGCAAGGAGGTGCTCGTCGTCTTATTATTTTGTGGATAGGCTTGTTTTTAAGAGATGCCTAAAGAAAGTTGAAAGAAGCATAAAGTTCAAATTTTAGTAAGAGGAATATTTGAGTAAAACTAAATCAAGCATATGCAAAATTGCTATTCAAAGTTCCATTAGAATAAGCCCTCCAGTTACACTGCTTTCATATGAAAATTTGTCATCTTTATCAAAAAAAAAGGAAAAAAAAAAAGAGCACAGATTAGAGGAGAGTTTGCATTTAAAATCTTTTGAGGCAAATGGACACAGCAAAACCATTGTGGTAATAAGTAGGATGTGGAAAAAGCAAAAGAATGTGACAACCAAGTTACATGACCAATATTTTCTTGCAGTTAGCTCAACTGAAAACATAAAAATGACAAATAGCAAGGAAACGCAATTGCTGAATAACAATCGTATTAAACCGCATTTTTAATGCTGAAAATTTTAGACAATTCAAATTATTAGTAATTCGTATCAACACATTTTTATCACAGTTAGTTTTTTCACATACTGTCAGAACTCCTCACGTTTCACTGCAAAGACTATACCACAAAAGAATCTCGTGCTTTGTCATAATCCTTAGCAGCTTCAGTCTTATTTTCTGCATCTTTATGCAACATCAGTAAGTGGGCAGATTAAAAAAAGCAACAGCACAGAAAGGAAAGAAACTATTACAGATGTACCTGAGCTGTAAGCAGGGTTGCCAAAGAGATGTCTGCTCGCTCTTCTGTAATATAGGTCCGTGGCTTCCCATCCCAGAGAGCACAGTCTTCCAAGTCCATTAACTTCACTTGAGATTTAGACAAACCTGGTGGACGAGCTGCTTGTTGATGCTGTGGTGCTTGACGCAAACTGATCTGTTTTGGAAACGTATTTTCATCCACAGTTGGCAGCACAAAACCATCTGCTTGGTTACTCAAACTGCTAGCAGACTTAGCAGCCTTTTCCCCTGACACTGATGAGTTCTGTTTCTGCTTTGCAGTAAAAGGTGAAGGCAGAATAGGCCTGTAAGATGATTTTCCTCTACTGTTTGTAGATGCCTGTCTGGCTTGAGTCTTTGTCTTCCTAGAGGTAGATGATGGAGGAACAGGCTTGAATGTGTAAGATGTTGATGGAATTACAGTGGACTGTTTCTTTAAAACACTGTCGAGGGTTCGAACATAGCTAGTACTCTTAGTGGGAAGCTGATACACTACAGGAGAAGTGGGAGTGTTAGAAGAGAATCCCATACTTGTTTCCATCAATTTTCCTTCATTTTCCAGGTACTCATCCAGCTTGTCACTACAGAATGCTGAGCGATTCTTCAATGAACCTTCTGAACTGCCACCTATAAATAAAGAGTGCTTTAACTCCTGGAGATGTGTCTTACGATAATCACTTTAGAATAGGTAAATACATTTCTAAAAAAGCTGCACTCTTCTAAAGAAACTGTATATAATATAGGCACACCAAATATAATCCATTCTGGAACACAAAGAGTTGCCTGAACAATTTTTGCGGAGATCTTACACGTGTATTTGTGGTGGGTCGGCCTTGGCTGGACTCCAGGTGCCCACCAAGCCACTCTCATTGCTTCCCTTCTCAGCAGAATGGGGGGTTGAAAGTAAGCTGCAAAAACCTTCATGGGTCAATATAAAAGCAGTTTAATAAAGCAAAAGCAAAGGCCACGTGTGGAAGCAAAGGAAAACAAAAGATATATTCTCTACTTCCCATCACCAGGTGATGACCAGGCACTTCCTGGGAAGCAGGGCTTCAGTACAAGTAGCATTTGCTCCAGACAATAAATACTACAAGTAACAAATGCCCTCCCTCCTTCTCCTTTCTCTTAAGCTTTTATTGCTGAGCAGACATACAATATGGAGTATCTCTTTGATCAGTACGGGTCAGCTGTTCTATGTCCCCTCCCAAGATCGTGCCCACCCACCAGCTACTGCTGAGGAGGGAATGTTGAGAGGCAGCCTTGGTGCTGCGCAAGTACTGCTCAGCAGCAGCCAAAACACTGTTGTGTTACCAACACCTTTCCAGCTGCCAGTGCAGAGCACAGCACTGGGAGAGCTGCTACAGGGAAAATGAACTCCATCTCAGCCAGACCCCACACAGCATTCATTTAGAGAAACAGTGCAGAGCTTCTGTGCTTCTAGTCTTATTTTGTTTGTCTTAAACACCTGGCCTACCTGGTATACCACAACACATCTGGAATATCCTAACACAACATCATGCAGAAGGTACAATATAAATATTTAACCTAAATATAAAGTAAAGAATTGGCAAATTTTCAACACTCTGTTTGAGGTATGGTAAAGTAATCAAACACGCGAGGAATACCTGCTCAAACTGGACTTAGAAATACACCAATATAAATGAAAATTACTCTAATTCATTAGGGTCCCTGAGGCAACAAAATCCTGGAATTACCATACTTCCACGTAAACTCAAAACTCACAAACAAAACCAAAACTATTATAGCTTTGATCTTTACTCAAGCCTTCTGTGTAGAACAGAACAGATATTTATCTCACTCAAAGTTTCTGTCTTCCCTCACTAACCTCCATTCTGACTATGGAACCAGCGCTAAAAATTTCTTTAATCGTAACCGTTTCAATATAAAAAAAATAAATCTGTCATTAAGACACACACAAATACCAAATTGCAGTATCTATGGAAGGTCAAGAAAACATGTACACTGGAAACAGGTACACTGATCTCTATCTTTTTACTTTTTTTACCTTCATTTCTAGAAGCACCATGAAGCTTCCCTCGCCAGCCTTTGATTTTTGTGAAATCATTTGTCTTTCCTGTCCTGGACACAAAAGGAAATCCAGTATCTGGAAAAAAACAAAGTTAGCTTCAGTTTATGAACCAAGTTTGATTGTACCAGTGTCTTAGCAAACTCTGCTTACTCCTTTTCAGGGACAGATGAACAGTAGCAAAATCAAAATGTTTGAAGAAACTTGATTTTTAATTTTTTTTTTCTATCAACAGAATACTTAAAAAGGCCAACCTTCCTGTACAGTTCTGCTCTATGGCTGAGCATCTGCTATCCCAGACAAAAACTGTCTCCTGTATTTTCAGTTTTAGTCTCCTTAGCAATGTGCAAAAGCAGTTGACTCCAAAGTCTAATGGGCCAATCAACTGATTAGTAGGCTACAATGGAACAGGGTGGGTTTGAGCTGATACTACATCCTCACTCAGCAAGAAGAGTAATTTGATTCTCAACCTTCATTTGAGCCAATGACTTTTATAAGACCTGTAGAAACTTGATTTAGTATTTTGCTATTCTGTTCAATTCAGATGAGTATCAATTAGGGGCATGGACAGTGAATAAACACAAAGTGACATCTCTGTCAAGTTATGTGTCAACTCTGGGAGCTAAGATGGAAAATAAAAATACTAACAGGGATCTGCGTAGTCATTAAACATATTGCTAGGCTAGAAATAATTGCATTGGGCACTAAGCTGACTGGTCTTCTGAACTGAATCTTCCTCTCCTGCAGTGTAAACAATCTGAGATTCAACGTCTGCCTCTACCAGCTCCTAAAAGCTGTAGATTAAGAAAGACACAAGGAATCAGAATATTACAATGGGAGAAAAAGTTAAGTAGAAGACAGATAAGCATAGAAGGTAAGTTATACTTTGTCCATCCAGTTCACTATTAAAAACAGCATCTACCAACAGTATAAGAATCACAATCACAGTATAATGAGAAATGCACTTATTTGGATACCAAGTAATTTTAAAAAGCAAATCAGTCACAACTTTTGAAATAAATAATTATAATGAAGTCATAGGGTAGCTCCCAAATGGCATGTTAAGCTTTTTCTGGAAAATTCTGATATTCAGCTTTGTGAAAGACAACTCTTTTTGGTTTGGTATGTGAGCAACATCTGACAAATTTAGATTGCTTAAGCTTTTTTTGAGCAATTTGAGAGGTGATAATATAAACTAGACAGATACTATTACTGGATCACAACCATCACAAAATAGGAAGCCTGAAAACAACCCAACCACAATTACTCAGGACTCTTTGCCCAGTAACCACATAAACACATAAGGAAGTTCTCATATTTTGTCATTTTAGTATCATTTTAATCTCTTTAGATATCAAGTTGAATTAAACAGCCATTCTCTCTTTCTCATCATTGATAATAAAAAGGTGATACTTGCGGTAACAGCAAATTCATTTTCTACCCACCTGGAGAATTGGGGTTGGTACCTGGATAGCTCCACAGAGAGTAATTTGAGTAAGAAAGAGGAAGCTGCACACCCAAATATTTCAAGTCAATGCTCATTGTTGGGTCCACAGAATTCAACTTCAGTCCCACTACAAAAGGCAAGTATCAGTAAGTGTCTCAATGCAGCAGGATGTTACGAAAAAGAAGGTCAAGATATTTACTAAAAGATAAACCATTAACTTACACACAGGCTTTTCTAGCATTCAGCCACCATTTTAAGAGACTTGAAAAAAAAAGCGTTAGTGCCGTAAGTTACTCACACTGGATTTATAGCATGTATGAATTAAAGAGCATTTTACGCCCATTAATGGAAATTTGAAAAAAAAAAATTGAATTACTTTTCATAGTTTTTTTTATTACTACTGAAGTTTTCACAGAAATTTATTAAGCACAGTGCCAGTGTCACAATAATTCTCACAATAAAAGCTTTTGTCTGTTTTTCTGAAGAAATCAGCACCAGTTTATGTCTTTGAAGGCTGGAGTTACTCCCTGAACCTAACTCAGCTGACTGACATTTCATATTCACTACCTAAATTATCAATACTGCCAGCAGGTCTTACACATCCCCTTCTGTACTGACCTAATCTTGTGCAAGAACATATACCACACATACACCAGTTTCAACCAGCAATAAGAGGCAAGAATAAACCACATTTTAGCTCTAAAGAATGTGTGTATGTTTGTTTGTTACCACATAAACTTGTATTTAGACAGCAATTTCAGGACTTAGTTCATCAAATCATCCCAATCTTCAGCAGGTTATTTTTTTCTCCAGACCTGACACCTTGCAATAAAACCTCTTTTTTTTTTTTTTCCCCCTGAAACAGGGCAGGGAAATGGCTATAAAGAAACTAAACAATCTGTGTTGTTATAGGCATTTAAGTATTCGTGGTGGCATCAACATGTTCCTTCATTAATAACCCCCAAATACTCAAATTGAAAGATTCACTTGGTAACAAAAGCTAGCTTTGTCAATGGCAAAACAAATATAGAAACGCTGAGACAAGTAGAAACTAGGAAACTTGACATTGTACCTTTTCAGATAATTTTGTTACACTGAATTCAGCAAATCACTGTCAATCAAATTCAGCTCACTGTTGGGATCTGAGAACATCTATTTTGGTTTTTAGCTATAGAAACCTACACATGTTGCTCCTGTTGCCAACAAGTTTGAAATTAATACATTAAATGTATGCCTCTTGAAACTGAAAATGTATGACTTGACAAGCTCAAGAAACAAAGTAGCATTTGCACATGCAGTAGAAACCTTGTGCTGGCAGTACCCACATGCTCACAAATGGCAACACAGTGACCAGATTACTGGCAACCTGAAAACAATCAACATGAAACAGATCTCAGACACGGTTGTTTAAACATGGTTGTTACCGTTATCAAAGACAGTCTAGTGAGATGTAATTTTCATATCTACATCGGGAAAATGAGCAGAAAGCAAGTCAATCTGGCATTTTGTATAAAAACATGTCAACTGACAAATGTCAAGACGCCATCCATTTCTTTTCTCTATTCAAATACAATGGAAAGAGTACTGAGTTGATTTTCCTTCACACTCCATTCTGTCACCTGCAAAAACAAACCTATCTCTGTCTTACACTCATACAAAACTAAGAACATCACGCATGCACAGTATCTATTATTACAATTTAGGATCATGAAGTAAAAAACACTCAGAAAACAAGAGGATCACTCCAAGGAGTGCAACACAGAATCAACGCAGGCATCCAGAAGAGAACAAATGGTAACAGTTGAGTATTACATCAATAGAGACATCCCCATACACGAACTATCACTTCTATTAATTTCTATCATCTCTAGAGTACTGCTGAATTTCAGTCATTGTAATCAAACAGTAGCAAATTAAGAACTAAGAACTTTCTCCTCTCCATCAGCTGCAGCTAATTAATCTGAAATATGACACATGGAACAGTGCCTCTGATTTTAAGGAATATAATCAGGAACTCAAATTAGCTCAGATAAAAGAAGGATCCCATAGCATTGCAGTATCTGGAATCATGGGAAGGCAAAATGGTATTTTCATGATCCAACTGTCAACACTGGTGCTATATGGCCGAGGGACATCCTGGCTGGAGATGGGTTACCTTGTTTTATTCCCACTGCATCTGGGACACAGGTCTAAGAGTTCTCTGCTCCCCTTGTTATGACCACTTTGCAAAGTTGGAAGGCAGAAATGTCAGCTCAACACTAGCAAGATGCAAAGGCATCACTTTAAATGACTGCAGAAAATGACAGGCTAGTTCTCATCATAACCCAGGTATAAACCATTCAGGTTAATCCAGAATTCTTCACCATTGAAGCTCTGTGAGGGCCCAGAACAACTCATATCAGAGTCAAGATCAGTATTTGGAGTCTCGGTCCCTACAGTATTACAGTTCTATGTTTGAAACATTCAGGGCTAGAACCTCAGGAGCAGGAGATACAATACTTCCATTTGAATCAATAATTTCATCACCTGCTCTGATATTGATGTCATCTGTCTCAGGACTACTATTGCTGCTGTCTTTCAACATCATCACTAGAAAGAACACTAAGTTCCACTCTGTGGATCCTTAACTTTCCTCCATCTACCTCAGGATAACTTTGTATATAAATAAAAGATCACAAGCTACAGGTACCTTGCTTGATTCTTTAGTAAACCCGGATGGATGATGAAGCAGGACTCAAACAAATAAAGACTCAAACATAGTAAATGCAGTCTTAATTAAGAGTTGCTGGATCTCTAGCTCTTCTACTACCAGGAAATGCCTGTTTTTATGAAGGAGCAAAACCAACTCCATCTGCTCTCAAGCACGTTTAGGTCAGCACTTGTCTGAAGGCTCAGCAGCTTCTGCAAGAGGCATGTACTATGCAAATTCCTGCTCTCCTGTTGGAGATGCAGGATTCATCTTTTGTTGCCTCCACATTTGCTAGTTTGCAACAAGAGTGTGTGAAAATGAAAAGCCAGGTCCCAGCTGCATTAGGCATACACAGTATTGCCACCAGTAGGAAATTATCAACTCAGTATGACTAAGTGTAATGATCAACCAGGTGCATCAGTATGTACACCACCACTTACCTTCCTGAAGGCTGGGATGTATTACTTGCTTATGCCTCAAGGTCTTCAGCTCTTCCATCAATTCCTTCTCCAGCAGCTGTATTCTTGCTTGACAATCTACTCAAAAAATGAGAGAACATATTAAAAACATTTATCATGCAAAAAAATTTACTTAATTATTAATTTTTCAGTGTGTCTTTACAAATTCCCTTATTGCAGGAAGAGTCATTCAAAAAAAGTACCTGGATCACTTGTAGTCAACAGGGGAGCCTGAAGATTCTGTGATTCTTCTCCACCAGCTCTATCAACTGTGTTAATGTCAAGAGCTTCCTACATACATGAACAGTCTTGAGTAAGTTAAGATTCCTTAAAACACTCAGATGCAAACTAGGCTACATCAAATCATCACCAAATTATTCAAAACATGAGACTGTTTCATAAACAAGCGTGCATTTTTTTATACAGAACTATAGATCCCGCTACTTTTTCCTAAGCTGCAAGAAGATGTTATGAATAACATAAGGACAAAATAAGAACAGATTTGGAAAAAAGCCACAAAATTTCACATTCAGTTTTAAAAAAATATATACTTTTAGCTTGTAAGCACAAAGGGTTTTGCATTTTACTCACAACAGAGAGGTTTTACCTTTGATGCAAAGGACACAAAAAGAACACCGTCAACATCTTCAAGGTCCGGTTTAACATCTGGAAGGATACTCCCAGGCCCCAGAGAGGTGTTCTTGCTCGTCACTACAGTTTTCCCTATACCTTTAGGTGGCCGACCAGCCTTGGAGATTTTCAGTTTCCGTGGCCTCCCTCTTTTATTTGTAACTGATGATAGGGTGGCTTGATTGTTACCAGAGCCTTTAAGGGACACAGGGTTCTTCAGTATGCCAGGCCTTTTTCTGCCACAGATCTCTTTATCTGGAAAGTCACAACTTACTGAGCCCCTGAGATTAAAATTAGGTGATTTGGACAGAGCCCACTGGGCCTCTCCGATTGAAGAGTATTTCTGTGACATTCTACTCCCAGGAGACTCTTTTTTCATAACTAACTCCTCAGTTACACTGACTGTGCCTGAGCAAGAGTCTTTGTGATTTTCAAAACACACGGGCAAGGAATCCAGGATTGCACTCAAAGGGGATTTCTCCTTCTTGCAAGAGGAAAGCATGGTCTGTGGCAGCTCAGATATCTTCACTGTGCTCTTTGTGACTGCACAAGGTTCCAAATAGACCACAGGCATCTTACCACTATCCAGTTTTAACATTTTTGCTTTGGCAACACCTGAAGGACTGGTTAGAATGCGCTTCCTAGACCTGAATTCTCCAGCAATTCCATCTGTTTCATGGCGTCTCATTAGGTGTTTTTGTACAATGGGATCATCATCATCAGTGTTGGAATATTCATCAGTTTCTTCATCTGTGTCTTCCTGTTTCACAGTTATTCCTTGTGTGCAAATATTTGACTCGTAGTCATAGTCATCTACTGGCTCCTCTTTAATGACTACATTAAAGTGTCCATTTGGGTCCAGCGGAGATGCCACACGGGAGTTGCTTTCATAACTGCTGGCAATGGGACTGGGGTGGCAGGGAGGGGACAAAACCAAAACACAACATAAGAACTTAATCAAATCTCCTTTACCAAAATTCCACCATCTCGCATAATCCTTGGTTAAATACTATAAAAAGCTTCCAAAATGGTCCCAGACATGAGTTTGCTAAGTAAGCTGTCATTTACAAGCTTACATTTTTAGAAGTAAGCACTCAAGAAACCCCATATTAAGAACAACCCAACTTCTTATCTGAAGGCAGCAGCACAACTTCCTTCCCTACTAATACCAGGGTGACATTTGCACTTTTTCCTTTTACTCAGTATGAACTCATGCTAAGCTGTCATATTTGAAACGTTCAGAAGTGGCCTTAGTTTGCTGTGTATCTCGTTAAGACACTAAAGCCATTGTGCTTGCAAATAAGAAGCTAAGTGAGTCCTTAATGCACTAAAATTTTGGTTAACACATCCTGAAGCCACATAGAGACAATTCCTAAACTCAACTGTTGTTCAAAGACTTACAGAATACTCATCTCCTACTGAATTATGCTCCATTTCCCACTAGTACTGAGTACCAAGCAGAATTCAAAACACTAACAGTGCAGGCAGCTACGCTCTGCTGAGGGGCTTCTCTGAGGGCCAGACACATCAAAGAACTAGACAGCTGTTTTGTTTAGCGTATCAGAACCTGGCTCCTCCTCACAAGAGAAGACAGCTAAGGTATGAAACCAGAAACTCACACCACAATGAACCCCAGAAAAAAGTCAGAACTTATTTACCAAACATATCACATAGTATACCAATAATACTTTTATATATTTTTATGAGACACTACATATAATTTTAATTATATTATTATTCTAATTGCCAACTTTATATTATTAAAATGTTATTAAAATAACATTATTTGTTAATGATAGCAATTTCAAATAAAATCCAACATAATTGTAATAACACTATGTCATACAGAGAGCAAATATTGCTTTACATATATTGGATGTCTATATGTAGGTGTTTCTATTTTATCATTAATATTATCCTCCCCTACCCCTTTAAAGAAATGCTATGCTCAGTTGAACCCACAGCTGGGATTGAGAAAGGGGAAAGAAGAAACTGCTTCCTCCCTGCGTAGACTTCGGACATACTTAAGGGAGAAAAGCTGGGACACACAAGAATCACATTGAGCTGGGAGTCTTCACCTGATGAAGGAAGACTGCAGTGTTAAAACAGGGAGCTGCAAGTCAAGATACAGATCTGTATATTTACATATAAAATTCTAAAGAATAAGAGTAGCTATCTAGAAAACTTGCTGCAATTCAGAAGGACACTAAGCAACCAACATTAAGCTTAAAGCAAAAACCTGCCTTGTGAGGGAATAGCAGGTAGCAGGAGAGTGGAATACCAGTCCTCTTTTGTCTACTGTTTTCTTTGGACATTGAGTTTCCTATTAGAAATTTTCTAGCTTTCATTTAATTAATAATGCAAAATGTAAGATTAGAAAACCTTTCTCATTCAGTGAGTTTACTGTGAAAGAAATTCAAAGACAGACTACTTAAAGGTTCCTGGCATCTGAAAATCCTGCCACACTACAACTAAGAGGTTGACTCAGTACAGCTGATCCACAAATAAAGTGAATACTATTATGAGTGAAGATTCATCTGCTTTGCTATCTTTAAATTCCTGAAAATAAAGAGGAACAAACCCCAGAAAACATGCAGGCCAGGAATAAATTTCTCATCTGAGTTCTACTGTTTCCAGTTGGAAGATCAGTAAACCCTGAACTTCTCTAGTCATTTTCCTTTATCTACTGCAAGGTGTGTACACGTAAGCTAAGGATTACCTTTCGATTAGGGAATCAGACAGTATCCAAACCAAAGAAGCCCTGCTGTAAAACTGAAACTTGTAGACACAAATATTGCTTTATTCTGCATAATGCAACCATAAGCCAGGTGGTGACAAGAGTGAGGTATGACCCGTGCATGCACATGCATGAGAAGATAAAGGATTTGCTCAAAATGCTTTTAAATGTTTTTAAATTCTGATGCAACTACCAACTTCTCAAAGAATACAAAATTTGCTTTTTAGCCCTGACATAACTTCACCTGGCCCTTAGATTGTGAAGTTATGTCGTCACAGAAACTTCTCTTCCTCTAACCTAAGGGAAGATGAATCAAGAACATTTGTCCTCTCAAAACCCTCAACTTAATCCACGATCAGGTAAAAATAGTCAAATAATGTCTTAACTAGGTCTTTCTTTACCTGATATGGAACACTGCTCATATTTAAACCAACGTTCTTATAGCCCAAGTAAAGTATTCGGCACCCTTGCAATACCACAGTAAAAGCAGAGAAACTGCCTTTTTGCCTTTTTCCCAATTAAAAACCATTAAGCTGCTCATTTTTTGAAAGAACCAAGATAAAATCTTTTTTTTTTTTTGTCACATCATTATAAAATATACCAAGGAGGAGTTGGAGGGGGAGTTTGATTTTCTGTGGAATTAATCTAGCAATCTATGGCAGAGGCTTGAAGGATGATTATCTGCCTTCCTCTCCCAAAAAAAAAAGGAAGGTAAAAAACCAAACTGTCAAGTCTAAACACATGACAACTAAATTTAAAAAATCAAGACTAATGGAGCATTAAAAATCCCACAGAGCTTTTATTTTTGAAGTAAGAAAGTCAGAAGACCTTGGAAGGGAGAAAGAGTACATTAGCCTGTAAGACTTAAGAACCAGTGAAGTTTGTTTGTGGTATACCTTCCATGGCCAAAACATCTGAGTGTTTCCAAGCATAAGCATTCTTCTAGAAGTATCTACAACTCTAATTAAAAATTTATTTTCTTTACAACACACCTAATTAAACTAAACTTACTATCAGACCACAGATGCAGAAGAAAAGAAACCCCACATAATACCTTGCATAAAGCCTTTATTTTTTAAGTCCTCTAATAACTCAGGATTAAAATTACTCTTAGGTGTATGTAACCTTTCACATAGTTCTGTTCTCAAAGCTGTCAGAAGAATTGAGTATTGGTGGAGAGCATCACCCTCAACAGCACCAGGAACTCTACTTCTTTTAGAGAGGATTATGTGAGGTAGCAGTTCCCAATTCGCCTCTCACTCAAAGCTAAACTCAGCAGAAATCACTACCCTGCCTAAGAGCAAGATAGTGCCTATCAACTACTACTAAGAGCTTGCCCACCACAAAAAAATACTGTCCAGTCTTTATTAATATGTCAGTATTAATGTGGCAAGTTTGATAAAGAAAAATGCCACACAGTCAGTGCTGTCCTTGAAAGGCTGACATATTTATAAACTCAACTGTATGGCATGAAAACATTGTGAACAGACCAGAAGAAAGAAGGAGAACTAATGTTCTGAAAAACTCCAGCACATAAAAAGACAGTTTTGCCTTTTCTTGGATAAGATCAATTTTCTCTTTCCAAGTACAGAATTTGACTTTTTCACACAGATTACAGTAAGATAAAACAAAAAGCTGGACAATGCTTGAAAGTAGTTCTAGGAAGGTGCTAACATTTATTCATCAAATGACAAGTGCTTCCAAGCCCAGACAACAGAAAGATCCTTTGCAGTCTTTTCCTGTCTGTGCAGCTTTTAGCACATTTCAGAGATAAACTGCCTTGGAGGCAAAATCATTGAAGGCACCTAACATGCTTGGACCAAAAGAAATAAAATCTTCCAATTTGCATCAGCTGTTTTTAAGCAAGGTCCTTGAGTCCTTAAAACAATATTTTTCATTCCTTCAGAATAAAGAGTTCTCCAAATAATTTGCTTCAATGATCCTCTCCAGGCGAGTGAAATATCATTATGAAGGCAAACTAAAGCTGTCAGTAATTATTTTCTGAGTTTTACTTCCAGTATGCAAAGTTATCTAAACACTTCTCCATGCTGTACTCTCAGGAAGTAAAATAGCCCATCCTCTCTGTAATCAGTGTATTTTCAGTATTTAAAATGGGTTAGAAAAGTATTTTTTGAGAATATGACAAGTCTAGGCCTTCTTTCTAACAGACTGACACTTGAAAATACTGCAAAAGTAAGGTTTGGGCACTCTAGATATCAAACAAATTCTAGTACTCAAGAATTATTACAACTAAACTCGATACAGGGTCAAAGTATGGAGAACTTTTCAATTTGAAAGCTTTCAGTTACTCAAAAGGCAAAGAGATCCTTTTTGCAAGACAAGAAAAAACAACTGAGAAAAACTCTCTCCTCTCTAAAACACACGGAAGTTACACAGTAATGCAACTTTTGTACAATACATATAGCCTGTATAATGACATCATAAATACAACTTTTTTCCTCTAAGAACTGACCTCTAATTACACCAGTAACATCGTCCTGATGTCTTGCAGTAAAGCAATTTTCTGGTGTACTGATCTATGAAGGCTGCTTTTGTCATTACATCTTTGGCAGATTAAGCCTGGTATTAACAAGGTGATATGAAGCAATATGGCAGAAAAGAAACCTCTTTCTACATTTTAATCATCTCTTTGCATTCAAAGTATCTCTAGCATCTCCTGATGAACATTAACTACTCACTACGTCTACCCTATGCTATTGCTCAGATTTTCAAAACTAAGTGAAATTGCAGTAAAATAACAGGTTTTGCCAAGCTTGCTTTAGAAAAAACAAGTTATTCTGAAGTATTTCCCCAGGTGCAGATTCTCTTACAGCAAATATGAGGCAACTGACTACCAGCAGGCAGTCTACCTCATAGTTCTTTGTGGAATAAAAGAATTCGCACCAAGCTGTTATTGACAAAACAGTGGCATGCTGCCAATCACAACTGCCTTGCAGCAATCCCTAAACATCCCAACCTAAATACCCACACACCACACACTATTCACTCTCACTAATGCAAACCAAAGCTATAGACAGACACAGTACATCCCTGTGGCAAGCAACCCTAAAAGGAAAGGCAGCGTTTTGAGGACCGCAATGTGCTCTGTCTAAAACTCTGGAAAAAAAAAATTTAGCCTTCTAAAATGCTAAGAGGGTTAAAAGAAATCCCTCAACACCTCTCAACAAAGGGAGCTAAAGCAACAGAGAAAATAATATTGAACTTTTGCACTGCTCGGACACCTTAGAAAGTCAAGACTGATACACAACTGTTTGAGCAAAGAAAGACTTTTAGTAATATTAACTGTTCTGCCATTTCAGGTCATGCAACCTAGCTGCAAGCCTGTACACTGAGCATCCTGTTATTTATGTACCAAACATCCCACTTTACAGTACTTGTACTAAAAATACAGTGTTAACCCACCTTTCAGAGACTTCTTGTTTTAGCTTTGGCATAACACCTGAAGGCAGGTCAGTGTCCAGGAGACCCAGGAAGTCTCCTTCTGCATTAAATGACTCTTTATCCAGCTCAATGTCTGATTGGTTTTGACCAACAAACGAAGAATCTAAACTTCTCTCATGCACATCTAATGCATCAACTTCAGCAGGGCGACCACAAATGCCAGGAGTGCTAAAAACATCACCTCCTTCCAATTCTAAGTTGCTGTTATGTTTCAAATCACGCTGAGGTCGACTACTCAGCCCATCATCTCTGAAGCCTTTAGCAAAAGGATTGTAATCTATTTTCAGCTGGGTAATCTGGATGTTCTGGTAGGCTGTAACAGCAAAGAATTCTGTCTGTGGAAAGGTAAATGTATGGACATCAGGGCCGTTAAGCTGAATGACTTCTGTGGCTTTGTTTGCAGGCACCAAGTGAAGTCGTGGCAGATAACGGTGCATAGAATGCAAGATTATGTGACCCTCCTGGTCCAGGGTATTGTTGGTAAGTTTAAGTTTGTAGAAGGATACCGGCTGGTGCATCCAGAACTGGCCAGTGGAAGGGGATTCTGGATGAATAAACACTCGCCCTAGAACGTGTGGTTCTGCCTTCCCACTGGGCTCCCACCAACGGCCATTCCACTTGTAGCGGTGATTGTCCACAGGGGATATGTCCATGACTAGGATATACTTCTGGCTGGAATTCAGACCTGTAATCCAGTATCGGCAATACGGAAACATGCGCCTCCCCTGCTTCGTCAGGATCATCTCTGTGTTGCGATGGTAGAACTCATTCCACATGCTGTTGTTATCCAGGGTGACCGTGATGCCCCCCGAGACGCAGTCAGCTGGGAGGCAGGTCTTGACTCTGGGTTTTACTGGAGTTGATACACTACTGGCGAGAGCACAAGCATCCCGGTTTGCTACTAGGATTCCTTGGTCAGCTTTTCCATTTCCCTGCTGCTGTTTCAAGATGACAAAGAAAGCAGGCGCTGCACCAGACGCAGTCCCACCATCCCTGCTAGTCAAGACAATCTGCTGTTTCTCCATGATGAGCACTCTCACAAGCCCTCAAACCAAATGGAAATTCTATAGAGTTCTGATCATCTTCTGTGTGTGTTCACCATTCTGGAAGAAAAGGAAAATACAGTTAGAATTATACCAATACTGTCTAAGAAAGTAATTAAGTCTTGTGAGACATCCTTTTTGTAATAGTTCTCCACATTAAAAACTTAGAAGATATGTAGTACTACAAAACTGAGCACAATTAGGGTGTAACAGATCAAGGCTGCATGCGTGTATATAATTTTGACCTTAAAGACATAGGAGCTATGACTCTTTGAAACTGCATTTTCACACAGGCTTTGCCACAACCGAACTCCTTGCTTTGCTTAGTACTTCTAAGCACTCTGTTCTGACATTGCCTCTACTCTTTGTATCATTTGCTTAACAACATCAGGCAAAACATGCAGAAGTTTTCAGGAGAGCAAACAGCGCATTTCTGATACAAAGGCAAAAGTCTTGCCAGAAAGAAAGAGTTCCCTGAGGTCTACAACTTGTCAAAATTTTAAAGGAGGAAAGAAAAAAAAAATGTTAAAAGCATGTTCTCTCAATTTCTTTATTGAAATCATCTAAATTTGTGTGTTTGGAATTTCTTTGCTTACACCCCTCAACCAACTCCAAGAACTTCTAATTGTCTGTCAAGGGCAGGGACAAAGACAAGGGACAAAATACTTCAAATGGGTACACTCTGGAAAAAGACACAAACTAACTCTCAAAAGGCCACGCAGCTAACATTAAATGAACCAACGTGAAGCATTAGGCAGCCTTAGCTTCCTTTATCCTCTCTGTTATGGAAATAATTTAAATCAAACAAGAAAACATTTGTACTGTTATGATTAGCATAATCACTGTTTAGGGAACTAAAGAAGTTACTTTTATCTGCATATACACAATTCCACTTGTGTGTATCTACCTCCCAGGTTAAGGATTATGTCAACACTGTAACAAGAGATCACAAACCACTTCCATTTTTCAAATAGCCTGTATATTTCTCTGTCTGAAAATCTAAAATATGCACTTCTGGTAACTTGCAAGAATGCTATTTCCACATACAGATGTTTGTAGATTGATCCTTATTGTATATGGAACACTGACAAAAAATGATTGATTCTTATATCAATCCCATATCCCATGTATTTGGTGGGAACCAGAGACAAGAGGTAATCAATGCTAGAAGCTGAGATGCATCCCAGAGTCCTGAAGGAATTGGCTGATGTGCCAAGCCACTCTGTGTAATATTCAAAAACTCACGGCAGTCAGATGAAGCCCCAGGTAACTGGTAAAAGGGAAATATTGTATCCACTTCTTAAAAAGGGTAGAAAGGAGGATTCTGGGAACTATAGACCTGTCAACCTCACCTCTGTGCCTGGGAAGATCACACAACGGGATCCTCCTAGAAGCTATGCTAAGGTGCATGGTGGACAGAGGTGATTTGGGACAGGCAGCACAGCTTCACCAAGGCAAAGTCCTGCCTGACCAACCCACTGGCCTTCTACAATAAAGTGACTGCACTGGTGGACAAGGGAAGAGTTACGGATATTGTCTATCTGGACTTCCACAAAGCCTTTGGAACAGTCCCCAACAACATCCTTCTCTATAAATTTGAGATAAAAGGATTTGATGGGTGGAATATTTGGTGGATGAGAAACTGGTACGATGGTCACATCCAGAGGGTAGTGATCAATGGCTCAGAGTGCCAGTGGACACCAGAGACAGGCGATGGGGTCCGTATTGGGAAGATAAGTGAAGCTGACATGACTGAAGGATGTGAAGTCATCCAAAGGGACCTGAACAAGCTCAAGAAGAGGTGTGATAAGTCCAAGTGCAAGATGCTGCACCTGAGTTGGGGCAATCCCCGGTACCAATCCAGGCTGGGGGATGAGGAGATTGAATGGTCCTGCCCAGGACTGGAGGCTGCCGGTGGGTGAGAGGATGGGCATGACCCAGCAATGAGCGCTCAGCCCAGAGAGCCAATTGTATCCTGGGCTGCATCCAAAGCAGCGTGGCCAGCAGGGTGAGGGAGGGGATTCTGCCCCTCTGCTCGTGTGAGATTCCACCTGCAGTGCTGCATCCAGCTCTGGGGTTCCCAGCAAAGGAAGGACATGGACCTGTTGGAGCAAGGCCAGGGAAGGGCCACTAAGATGTTCAGAAGGATGGAACACCTCTGCTGTGAAGACAGGCTGAGAGCTGGGATTGATCAATTTGGAAGAGGCTCTGAGGAGACATAATTGCAGCCTTTCAATACCTAAAGGGGACCTAGATGAAATCTGGATGGGAACTGTTTACAAAGCCATACAATGACAGAATAAGGGGGAATGGCTTCAAAATTAAAGGCAGTAAGTTTAGATTGGATTTAGGAAGAAATTTTTTACTACAAGAGTTGTTAAGCACTGGAACAGGTTACCCAGATAAACTCTGGATGCCCCAACACTGGAACTGTTCAACACCAGGCTGGAGATGGGGCTCTTAGCAACCTGGTCCAGTGGAAGGTGTCCCTGTCCATGGCAGGAAGGTTGGATCCAGGTGACCCTTAAGGTCCCTTCCAACACAAACCATTCTATGATTCTAAGGGTTAGCTGCCGGAAAACAACCATATTTCTTTCCAGAGAATTAACTCTTAATTCACAGGTTTTAAGTGAACTGAGTATTTAATAAGACATGTTTATTTTGTTAAGATTGGGATACTGTAGGATGAAACACTCCTCTGTGCAAACCAACTGCCACATGCATGTGGCAAATTACCTCAAAGCTCAGGAGACAATTTATACTCCATGACAAATGTTCTTGACACCTAGGAAATACCAGAGATCTATTTCCACCCTTTACAGTTCACTTCATTTTAAAACTTAATGTCAAAGTTAAATCAGAGGAAATAAACCAAAAGTGTTCCGCACAGACTTTGGTATCTGTGAAGTTACAAGATCTGGTTTTCAGTTTTACTTAGCAGAGGAGATTCTTCCCCACAAACACAGCCACGTACCCATTGAGGATTCCTTAACGGATTCTAGGATACAAAATTAATATAAGTATGTTGCTCTGCTTTTTCAATAGATTACACCTCAAGTCCCAGGAACACAAAAAGCTATCCCCAAAAAGTAAGCCTTTTCATGTACATCCATAAAAAAAGAATATAAATCTAAAGCTCAGATATACAGGGTGGTGAGAAACGAATCACAGTCTAAGTTCTTTGTGATGTTCCACCAACTTACTTTCTATATACACACATAACACATTTATATGTGTAATAAACACAGAGTCAGAAAGTGAGTTTACTTTAATGCTGTGCAGTATGAACCAAAATTGTATTGGCTCATAAAGAAAACACACTATCAAAGTGGTTTCAGATCTGGTTTAAGATATGAAGAACGCCTGTAGCTTTAAATTTACTTCATTACTTTAAATTTACTTGATTACATTATCTTACTTAAGACATACCAGAATAAAAAAGATTACAAAAAAAGCTCAACAACCATGCATTCAGCAAAATTTCTGTGCATATAAAGACCTCGAGAGTAACAGTTTCTGTTCTCCAACACTTAACACTCTTATGTTGTGCCGCTGTAGTTATTTCTGCCACAAGCACCACGCACAGTATCAAGTCAGTCTAGGACGCGCGTGGTTACGATGTGATTATCTGCAATTAAAGTAGCCAAAATCTGTTATTTCAGCACTAACACGCTCTATTACTAGAGCAATTTCATACATTTTATTACATTTGGTGACACACACTAGCCTGTTTTATTATAGCACGCAGACTCTAATTCAGTATTTCAGGGGAAACGCGTGTGTTTGTAGAAGGTGAAGTTCTAAACAGCTCCAGAGATTTCCCTGCTCTACGCAGAGCTTGTATTTGAGAAGCAGCGTCCAACACCACTCAAAAGTCGCACTGAGACCCGCTAAAAGCAGGACGACAGTCAGACGTGAGAGCGTCTTTCTCAAACAAACAAACAAACAAGCAAGCAAGCAAACCAACCAACCAAGCTCCCCACGCCGCGAACGGGACTCTGCTCGGCGCACGGCGCTCCGGGGCGGGCGGGCACCGGGAGGCACCGTAGGAAGGGGAGCGGTGGCGGCGCGCGAGCCCCGGGGCAGCCCC